>JAYEPQ010000016.1:14634282-15234282 GCA_036321105.1 Dracaena cambodiana | reverse complement strand
TTCTTGGCCACTGGATGCAGTGCAGCCTGGAAAAATCTGGCCGAACCTAAACTTCTTCTTCCCGTCATAGCCGCCTAAATAACCAAAGTAATAGTCTTTCGGCCAGGGGTTTAAGGCATAATCAACTGTAAGGAAAATTTTGGGATTAAAACCAAAAACTTTCTAAGAAAATAATTGCTTTCTAGTATATGATAAGAAAATTACTTCCAATCAAGGGTTCCTGCGGAACCACTATGGAGCTAGAAGTTGTCTCGAGGTCTCGACCACAACTTGGAGAAGCATCAGAGGAGGAAGCTTTCTTCCACATCTTTTGCAGACTAAGAAATTCTTTTGCGAGAAAAATCGAAGGTTAAGGGAGGCTGAAGATGAAGAGCCTTGAAAAAAACCTTGAAGAGGAATTTGGAGTTCAAATTTCTTAGAGAAAAATTAGAAATCGGGATTATATAGTAGATGATTTGATGGCCAAGATCTTCGAATAGACGTGATCTCTGGCCCAAATCTCATGAGTGCCTTTTCATTTAATGTGGCTCAGAGAACGTTTCAATCTCTACGCCGTATAAAGTGATAACTTTCCGGATTTTCTGTAACAAAAGGGAAGTTCGCGACCCTAATATGGAGTCCTATTTTTTTTCAAAAAAGGAAGTTCGTGACCCTAATATAGAGTCCTGTTCTTCTTCAAAAAAGGAACTTCGCAACCGTAATACAGATTCATGTTCTTCTTCAAAAAAGGAAATTCGCAACCCTAATACAGAGTCCTGTTCTCCTTCAAAAATGGAAGTCCGCGACCCTAATACAGAGTCATGTTCTCCTTCAAAAATAGAAGTTCGCGACCCTAATATAGAGTCCTGTTCTCCTTCAAAAATGGAAGTTCACGACACTAATACAGAATCGTGTTCCTGCTTAAAGAAGAAGTCTATGAAGAGAATGTTATATCCAAAGTATTCCAAAACACCTCTGGGGTTGTCTGTCAAAATAAGGCAGATCAGCGAATTTAGAGTTTGAGGTCCGCGACTTAGTTGTGACAAAGCAGATCTGTGAATGTATAGTCCGAGATTCGTAACCCAGTTACGACAAAGTAGATCTGCGAATCCAAGTTTGAGATTCGCGATGCTATCTATGACATCTGGGTAGGGGTTTAATACAAAGTTGCCCAGCCTGAATAAAGGAAGTTGCCACCTCGGATAGTGGAGTTAACTACTGAACGAGTATGACGACACTATTCAGATCATGACGGCATCACTCGAATAGTGGAGCTAACCGCTGGGTGAATAAGACGGGGAAGCTACCTTGAAACCCTCTAAAGAGCAGGGAAACATATAAAAGAGGGGATCAATTGATCTTATTCTCAACTATCCTTTGTGATCAAAAGTTTAAAGTCTCTCTACCAATTGAAAGAATTTGTTCAGAGTTTCAACAAAGAGCAAGATCGTACTCCACAGCTACCTCAGAACCCAGCCTTAAACAAAGAGGAATTTGATTTTTCCTCATCTTCTGTTAACGGGAAACCATTGAAATTGTAATATTTTATTGAGATATTCAAATAAAAGACATTTACGATTTTATGGCAAACATAAGTCTGGTTTCTGCCAACTAAAACTGACAGAGAAATCGAAACAACAGCATTTAGTACGCCACGTGGTCACTTTCTTTGGAATGTCATGCCATTTGAGTTAAACACCGCACCACAGATATTTTCAAGATGGATGGACTCAATCTTTAATAACCTAAAGGATTTCTGTGTCGTGTACATTTTTGATAGTTTGGTTTTTTCAAAAACAAAAGAAAATCATACGAGACACCTAAGGATCATTAGCGACATTTTTAAAAGACACGGGATAATACTCTCCCCAAAAAAAATAGAAATCGAAAAAGAATCAATAGAATTTCTTAGAATTATTCTAGACAAAGATGGCATTTAACTACATAAACATATCATTTCAAAAATCAAGGAATTTTCCGAAGAAATAAAAGATAAAAAATAGCTACAAAGTTTACTAGAGCTATTGAATTATGGAAGAAATTTTCTACAAGAACTTACGAAGGAAGAAATAGCTCTACTGAAAAAACAAAATAAAAATCAAGATTTTATTTGGACAAACAAAAATAAAAAGGTTCGAAAACAAATTAAGCAGCTCGCTAAAAAGGCACCTGAAGTCTAGCTACCTAAATCAGGGGAAAACTGATTTTAGACACCGATGCTTCGGATGAATATTGGGAATGTGCACTAAATGTAATTCCAGAAGAAAATTTGGACAAAGAGGATCCACCTTTGTCCCAGAATGGAATCAGACTCAGAAAAAGAAGCATACTACAAAATATATTAAAATATGAGAAACTTTGTAGGACAACTCTGTAAAATTCAAACCAAATGAATTAAAATGGATAATATTCGAGAAAGAAATATACATTATAAAACTAGCTTTGCAAAAATTTCAAATATTTCTTGCACCCGAATATTTTATTATCAGAACAGATAACAAAGTCATTAGAGATTTTCTAGTAAATACGAGAAAGGCCTATGGAAAACACATGCAATGGTATAATGAAATAACCCAGTACTCCTTTGAGATAGAACATGCTAATGGAAAAGATAATTTTATCGCAGATTACCTAAGCCGATCTAACAAGTAGAGAATAAGTAATTACAAGCAAGCTAGACAAGGAAAATATTATTAATCTACTAATAAATTTATTTTAAAGAAGAACGATAAGGGGAATAGCAAGTAGTGTTCCTATTCCAGTAGCATTCGTCATATTCGTAGGATATCAACCGGGTATCTACACAAACTGAAAAAAATACTATGACTAGATATTCGATTTTAATGGATCCTGTTGTACGCATTACTACTCGAAAGAGGATGCCGTTTTACCCTGGGAGGTGTCACGTTATAACTCATACTTTGCGGAAGAGATTCATGATCTCACCCATCACATGCTCGAACCAAAAATAGCAAGCTTTCCCAAGTTAGAGATCCCATCACCATTTTACTCCGAAATAAATAGAGCCTGGCAAGCTCACCAGAAGGCAAATCTGGGTATTGGAACTCGTCTTGTCTTACGAAGGCACATGAGGAACTTAGCAAATCTTGTAATAAAACATGAATCAGAACTTAAGTCCTTGAGAAAGGTTTGCTCAGATTATATAACAACCCTCGATGAGGGTATCATTAGGGAAGCACCCCTAAACAAATTGATCTCTTAAAAAGAATGGGTAAACTTTTAGAAAAAGTGTTACCCAGCCTCGTTGAATCAAATAGATCAAAGGAGACACTACAGTTCGAGATTATAGCACCAGAGGGATCGCAAGCATGCAATGACTTTATACAGCAGGCCGAAGAAGAAATGGACACGGAGGTCAAGGCCGAAGTAGAAGTCGACATAACCGAGGAAGCCCTAAGCAGGGGAGTCTCAGTATAGAGGCTACTAAAATAACTACAAGAAGAAGGCAACTCTGCGGTAGGGCTACTCGGAGAAGAGTCTGGAAAGTTCGAATACTATGTTCTTTCTGGGAAACCAAAAGTGAAAATTAGTCCCAAAATCAAAACTCGACCAAAATAAAACACCAGAAGTGACAATCGTGCCAACAGGATGGGACGACCCTGCCCCATCCACAAATGGATGGATGGATCTTGCATCTCCAGGTTCGATAGAAACTTCAGTCTCCGATAATTTCATTAACTTCCTATAAGAATTTGAATATCTTATGTAAATATAGTGTGCTAAAAAAAAGGATCTCCTGACATCAACAGTGAATCAACAAGATATCAACTGTAGAGATTCCTGACAGTGACATCAACATTGAAGATTTCTGACAATGACAGGACATTAACAGTAGGGATTCCTGACAGCAATATTAACAGTGAAGATTCCTAACAACGACAGGACATCAGTAGTGAAGATTCATGAAAAATATTTCTACAGTAAGATTCTCAAGAGGCTTCTCAGGTAAGGGAGGTCGCCTATAAAAGGGGCTTTTGAAGGATTGACAAAGCATCGGCAATCCAAACCAATATAAGCAAGCTTCCACAACACCCTAAGCTCCTCAACGTCTCTTTTCTTCATCACCATCCTCTCCGTTTTACCCAGTCTTATGGTTGCCGATCAAACCACCAACCACTTGTAGTTCTCCACTGTTCTTCTCCCCCACCTATATGTATAATTAAGTGTGCCTGAGTGTATTAGTAACCTGAGAGTATTAGCTTTCCGTTCTGTATTTGTGTGTGACAGTAGTATAAGTATCTCTCTAGTATTGGTGTGCATTAACCCTGCGGCTTTGTCGATCCTTCTCTGCTGGTGTAGCAACTCTTCATTCTGTATATTCGGTATCAGAGCCCGAGAGTTCCTTTTTTGGGTGGTAGGGGTCTGCAGTCTATAAAAAGTTTTCGGTGTGATAGCTACTGTTCCGGTATGTACTGTTTGTTTTGAACTATTATAAAGTAGCTTGCACTTTCTTTCGTATGTTAGGTAAGCTCTATATTTATTTTATTTTGTGTGAATTTATTTCTGAAAAATTCTTAAAATATTGCGAAAAAACCATAAAAATTCGAAAACATTTCCCAAAAATCATCAAAAATTGGAAAAAATCACTGTAGCAAAAAAACGCAAAAAAATCATGTAAAAATCAGAAAATTTGGGAAAGTTTGGGGAAGCATTTTTAGCACGTACATGGTGACAAATTGACTATAACACCGACCTCTGTTCTTCCACAACATGCATGATTACTGTCCTACTTACACTCTAAGTGTCCCCTGTTAGATTTGAGTAACCTTAAAACCCAGAATCCTGAGCGTGCCTTTTGTTGCCATAGATAGGCGTTTGTAGGCTGACCATCAAGAGGTGGTTTTTGGTATCATAGGCTACTCAGAGCTAGTTACCCACCAACATCTTAGATGGCTATCAACATAGTGTGCAATTGCGAGATATGTAGAACGGATTGTAGTCCATAGACATCATATATAATGATATATATGGTATGATGAACACTCCAAGATATTCCAGAAAAAATTTCTATGAGAAAGTTCTCTAAATAGAAAAAATAAAAAGAACAAGGTAAAAGTCCCAACATAAGTTTAGAAATAAGAGAAAATTTAGCTCAACAACTCGAAAAGGTCTATAAAAAATTTAAGGGTCTACTAAATCATTTTGGATATAAGCCAAACCAGAAAGAGGCCGAACCTAATATCATAAACAAAAAAACTAAAGAGGAGGAAAATGCAAATAGAGAAATTGATAGTAGTATTCCAGTAAAAAAGGGAGAAGATTATGAAGAAGAAACAACAAATGCAATAAATAGTATAACCAAGAAGAATGGAGAAAGAATGGAGGAAAACAATAAAAAAAAAAACCTTTTGCAAACTAAATCAATATAAGTTAGTAGCCTTCCAGTAGAAAAGGAAACTCACTGTGAAAAAATCATCTTGAGTTCTGAGGAACTTTCGGACCAAGTGAAACAGTATACGATAGGATACAATGAAATAATTTATGTTCAAGAATAAGTAAAAGAGATAAAGAAAGTAGTAGGAAAGGTAGATCACATTTTAGTAACTGGCTAAAAGTAAAAGAGACAGAGTCAACAAATAAATATGATGCGAGTCAAGAAAATATGCTCCAAACAAGAATATGACTTGATAGTTGAACTAATTAATTGTTGGAAAGAACTATATAAAGATCCGAAAAATACCATTCAGGAGAAATACCATCTAATAAAAAGAAAACAAGAAACATACAACCAATATGAAGGCCTATTACACCATTTTAACATTGACCCTGGGATATACAACTTGGAGAGCGGGAATGAAGATGTAAAAAATGAGAGTGTCAAAAATTCAATGGTTAAAAACTATGAAATGATTGTACATGATGAGTACAAGACAGAATATGAAGGAAATACTAATTCTGACAATAAACTAATATATGTAGGGAAAGGTAGTAAAACCTCAAATAACTCGAGTAGTTTACAAATAAAAGGAAATATGAAGAATAGTGATTCAAAGAGTATGCCACAAGATAGAACTCATCTGAATCGGTCTAGCGTACACTTTAAGAACAAACAAAAGGTCATAAACAACTGAGAACAATCTCTGGCAATAATAATAACAAATCTAGAAGAAACATGGGATAAAAAAGATTTGTAAATTATATTACAGGAATCCTTCAAGGAAATATGTTATAATGGATTGAAGATAATAAACTTACTAGGTTTAAAGATAATTTTATTGACCTTTTAAAAAACATAAACAAAAAATTATACAAAAAAGCACAAAATGAATATTTTTCCATCTCAACGAAGTATTAAAGAGATTAATAGACAAGGATATAATTATTAGTAAAATAGGATCATATAAAAATTATACAGAGTTCCTAGGACATAGGATAAAAACCTTTTAACAAAAAAGATATAAAGATAGAAAGAATAACTAGATATACAAGCGGAAAATTCGATTCAAGTTTAGATTGTGAAATCCTAGGAATAACTAATGCATCTCGACTATACTCACAAATAGATTGTATCGCTATTGTTAAATTAAATGAAAAGAAATTATGTAGTCATAGATAGATGAAATTTATACAGGATCATAGATATAGACCAAAATTTGAGCATATAATTACAAAAAAAAAAATTATCTAGACTAATTCTTTGGTATTTAATTTTGAGATGAATCCTAGAGAGTTCATGAGATTTGGAAACATTTATCTCAAGCAGTATGCGACACAGAGTAAAGAGTCATTCAGAATCACTAAATTTCAGGTAGATTTAATACAACAATGTCTACTAGATAATTTGTGGAAATTAAGACAAGATCAGCCAAAAGAGAAGGTTAATGTAATCAAAATATTAGCCTATTATTTTAACGGTATTATACAGACATCCCAGTCACAGACTTTTATATACTATGTCATACTTAGAGATCATCAAGTGGGAATTTACAAAAATTGGAATACAGTTAGAAGATTAGTCTCAAATTTTGATAATCCAGTATTTAAAGGTTTCTATAGTGTTAAAAAAGCAATAGAATATGCTAGTAATTGTATTCTAATTTCTTGGTATTTTTATGAAAGCCTTAAAGAATTTATGAATCCACAAAAGAGTTAACAGAGTTCAAGTAGTTTACAATCATCAACAGGGTGTAAAGATTGTCAAATTATTATGAAGCACTAGAAAAGTCTAAAAATACAAAAAGTTGAACTGGTTGAAAATCTCAATAAACAGACATAGAAAATTATGAGCTTGTGGAAAGAAAATGAGAGCCTCAGAAATACGAGAGAAAAAGAAAGATAGAAGTGCCTCACAAATAAGAGCGAAAAAAAATCGAGTGTAAGAAATAGAAAGGAGAGCCTCCAATATATGAGAAATAAGGAAGCCATGCAAGCCAGATTATTGTTTAAAACAAATGATAAATTATCTATTCTTCTAGAAGATGTCAGACAAAATATTCACCAGAAAGTTCAGGATAATTTCTATAGAAAAGCCAAAGACATACAACAAATACTGAAAGAAATCCAAAAAGGAGAAAGAAGATGCATGGGAGTAGCTGTAGACCAAATAATATATTATGCCAACACCGATAAATGTATCAACTCAAATTACAGCATCATGGACCGATAAATGCATCAAGTTGGAGAGACTTCCTAGATATGGGATTTATTTCACAGATAATTATTAATCACCCAGATCATGCAGAGTTACTTCCAGATTCTTTAGCATTTCTGGTTTTAGAGGCTTTTACATATAAAAAACCACAGCTCAAGATAGAATTTGACTCTATAATAACAGAATACATTAAAGGGGTATGGTAACCTACAAAGCACAGTGCATGGACTACACACAGACTAGCCCATCATGTATATCCAGATATAGAGGCAAGAGGAGTAGTTTGTGACAAAGAGATTCCAAGACAGATTAGGCACTAGAGAGTAAAAACCATAGCATATGAATTCATCTAGCCGAGATACAGTGCAAATAGATTCAGACTAGCCACCGAAACAAAAAATCTATAGAGTCTATGTTGATAAAGAAATTATTTGTAAGGTCCCTAAGAATATCAGATCAGCTTATAAAAGAATTTATTCAATACTACAGAGAAAAGAAAATGGTAGAAGATAGAGTATTTCAGCAGGACATGGCAGAATGGGTAGAAGAATATATACCTCCAGATCTATTGGGACACATGGGAGAAGAAGGCATACAAAATCTTGACAACATGATGGAAGATTAAGCGACCAATCAAAATCAACAGTAAAGATATACTCTTCTGTAAATATAGTGTACAAAAAAAAGAACTCTCCTGACATCCACAGTCCAAATCAATATCAAAGATTCCTGACGACAACATCGTTAGCGAATCAACAAGACATCAACAGTAGAGATTCCTGACGGCGACATCAACAGTAAAGATTCCTGATAACGATAAGATATCAACAGTGAAGATTCATGACGAAGACTTCTACAGCAAAATTCTCAAAAAACTTCTCATGCAAGGGAGGTCGTCTATAAAAGGGGCTTCCGAAGGATTGACAAAGTATCGACAATCCACACCAACATAAGTAAGCTTCCACAACACCCTAAGCTCCTCAACGCCTCCTTTCTTCATCACCATCCTCTCTCTCCCCCCCTTTCATCCTCTCCCATCCATTTTACCAGTCTTATACCTGTTGATAAAACCACCACCCACTTGTGGATCTCCACCACCTATATGTATAATTAAGTGTGTCTGAGTGTATTAGCCTTCCATTCTGTATTAGTGTGTGACAGTAGTATTGGTTTGCATTAATAGTGAAGATTCCTAACAGTGACATTAACAGTGAAGATTCCTGACAACGATATAATATCAATAGTGAAGATTCCAGACAACGACAAAACATCAACAGTAGAGATTCCTGACAACGACAAGGCATCAATAGTGAAGATTCGTGACAAAGACTTCTACAACAAGATTCTCAAGTGGCTTCTCATGCAAGGGAGGTCATCTATAAAAGGAGCTTCTGAAGGATCGACAAAGTATCGGCAATCCACACTAGCATAAGCAAGCTTCCACAACACCCTAAACTCCTCAATGCCTCCTTTCTTCATCACCATCCTCTCTCTTTCTTTACCATAGGGTTACTTATACTGATGTCACACACTAATACAAAACGGAAAACTGATACACTCAGGTTACTGATACACTCAGGTTACTAATACACTCAGGCACACTTAATTATATATATACGTGGTGGAGAACTACAAGTGGGTGGTGGTTTGATCGGCAGGCATAAGGCTGGTAAAATGGATGGGAGAGGATTAGAGGGAGAGAGAGAGAGAGGATGGTGATGAAGAAAGGAGGCATTGAGGAGCTTAGGGTGCTGTGGAAGTTTGCTTATGTTCGTGTGGATTGTCGATACTTTGTCAATCCTTCGGAAGCTCCATTTATAGATGACCTCCTTGCATGAAAAGCCTCTTGAGAATCTTATTGTAGAAGTCTTTGTCACGAATCTTCATTGTTGATGTCTTGTCGTTGTCCGGAATCTCTATTGTTGATGTCTTATCGTTGTCGGGAATCTTCACTGTTGATATCATATCGTTGTCAGGAATCTTCACTGTTAATGTCACCGTCAAGAATCTCTACTGTTGATGTGTTGTTGATTCACTGTTTATGTTGTCATTAGGAATCTTTGCTACTGATTTGGACAGTGGATGTCAAGAGAGGATAATATTTACATATGATGTTCACCTATCCACTCGAATTTTGTTGGGATATATAAACTTTTTTGGTTGAAAGCTATATCCGTAGTAGCTTCATTGCTTTGTGGCTCCATTCTTTCGAAATGCTAAACTTTGCATGATCGTCCTTTGTGGCGACTATCTTTCTTCTGTCTGTCATGATTGAATAGATATCGATGTTTTTGATAAGTTTTTTTGCTTTGTTAACCAGCTCGATAAAACTGCTGCACCAGAAGTAATTATAATTGACTCTTTTGATGTTGTAATTGGGTCGAATTTTTGCCAATGCTCGGGGTAGCCGAATATCCATATTTGGTATGGCTGAAAAAACTTTGACTCTTCTCTCCATCCATGCATGCTGAATATTTGGAAGGTGAACAAATGATTATAATTGATACATGTGGCTAGTTTGTGGGTGAAAAACCATATCATTGCTGGTAATTTGCACCATTCTTTTTCCCCCTTGTAGTCTGAAGCACAGATGGCTTATAAGTCCTCATTCGACTCCTTGGATATACCACATTTCTTCTTTCATGAATTTAAAAAGATTCGGGTAGTTGTTTCTAGCCAAGATGATATCTGTTTTATTTTTCGATAAGATTCTTCTGATATTCTTTTTATGATCAAGTGTTATTGTTTTGATACTCAAAAAGATTTTTTCGGGAAGTGTCAGTCTAGCTTTTTCAAGAGCTTGGACTCTTTTTGTCTTTTCTGACATGACTATTTCTTTTCTTTTCTCCAGATTTTCCTAAAAAATAATTAGTTCATAATTATTTACATATATGAAAAATTACTTTTAATAACTAAACTCAACAGCCTTTGCCGAGACGTTGATCCTGGAATGAGAGATAGACTAAGTTTTTAGCCTATTTCCTTAATATTTGGGCTTAATTTTAGATCTTCTCCTAACAGTCGTGGCAATACTGGCTCTCTTATTTTCTCCCTAGCACTAGATCTCCTGGCTACTTCTCTGGTTTTTCATTCACTATTGCTTCTTGTTAGTAAATGTTGCTTTGAATTATTTTTAATATATAGCTTGTTTCCAGAACTTTGTATTTCTACCCCTCCGAAGTGTTTCGGCTTTTCAATTTGTATTAAATCTTTGAGAAACCACTGTCTAGGTACTGTGAGATCCTTTATATTCATTAGTCGGGGTTTTATTTCTTCTTCAAAAGATTTTGGTTCAAATTTTTTATTATTTCTCATTGGTTTGAAACTGTTCTTGTCTCTGTGGTTTGGGTCAATTCATGAATTATCGTATATTCTATGGCCAGATTGTGCGAGTTGGTTTTCAAGTTCATTTCTTGAGTCTTAATCTTTAGCCATACAGTGTCTATTATGTTTGCGTCTGACATAGAGATAAAGTAGTTGGTCGGATATTTAACCATACATTATGATTTACTAAATTGTATTGGGAACTCCCTATTAGTACTTGGTGGTAGTTGGTGAATCGATTGTCCATTACGAGTGTTATTATAGGGATGTCTATGCCAGCCCTAAATAGTGCATTGATTATAATTTGGATTAGACCAATGTGGATATAACGAATTTCTGGGTATTTCTTTTTCCATCTTCGTAACTTTTCTCGCCTAAAGATAGGGATGTCTACTCTTCCTCCGGCTGACAGATTTGCTGTTGTGTTTCCATTAAAATTTTTGATTATTCTTCTAGAAAAGAAATTGAACCGTGAAATTTTGTATATTTATGTTTTCTTTATTTGTTGATATTTTTTTTCATTCTATCAATGTCCTCTAGGCTAAAAACTACTCCTCTTCAAACTACATCTCCCAATGTTATATTATCCAGTTCTGATGCTTGGGGTGTGATAGGACCTGATTTTTCGTTCATCATAAATACTAGTTCGGCGTCTGAATCTTCTCCGACTTTAAGTTCATATAGTATTATATCTGTTGGCAAGATTTCTTCACCCAAAATTTTAGTTCTTATTCCTCCCTATATTTATCATTTTTTGAGCATTTTTTCCCCTGTTAGAGTAATCTCTGGCAAAATATCCTTTTTCATCACATACGAAACATCTGCACCCTTTCTTGTCCCTTTTTCTAACGTTTTTATTGCTTCTGACGAATCCTCTACTCCTTGTCCATGGTTTCCATCGAAAGTTTCTTTTAAATGTTGGTTTTGGCCTTCTTTCACATACTATTTTCTATTTTTTGTCAATTATTTTTTCGCAGCACCTTCTTCATTTAGGAGAGTTACTTATCATGATCTTCATTTTCTTGTAGGATTTTATATTAAGACAATCATCCTGTATTATTTTAAACGCATAGTGTATACCGTACTCCAAATTATCCTTTTTCTCAATTCGTTTTAAGTAGTCTGGGTATCCGTTTCTTGTTTTGGTATCGCATGGACTAGGGAGCTTGTGGAAAAAAGGATCAAGTCATTTTTTTGCCTTATCGTATTCCAATTTGTAAATATATTTTGCGAATGTTTTGCAGTATTCTTCGAATTCACATACTCGCATAATTCAATTTTGGTCAGCACATATAGAACCTCTTCTTCTTGAGCTCTATCATTTATGAACCCACATAAATTTTTTTTTGATGATTTTTATGAAATCAGTGAGGATTTTTTCAAAACTAATGAACTTATCGCTTTCTCCCCACTCATTCCGTTTACTTTTCCCTTCTTCCGAATTTATCTATTGTTTCATCCATTGTAAAATATCTCCATGTAATGTTTCCGTAATGTAATTGACAAATCTTTCATAGTCCCATGATCCTTCATGATTTGTGATTACGACGGCTAGAGCTTGCATCCAGTCGTCTATATCCTTTTGTTTATAACTGAAATGTACATTGGACAAATCTAGACAGGTTCTTCTATGGGATACACTCCTTATTAAATCATGAATCCTCATGTTCCCTCCTATTTGTAGGTTATTTAAATTTGCTGTTGTTTTGCTATCTTCCCTAACATCTATCAGCTCACTGTCAGATTTAATTCCTTTCTCGTGTTTAGATTCGTATTCATCATGCATAGTCATTTTGTAGTTCTTGTTATCTGAATTTGTGGTGTTATCTGGCTCTTCTTCTTCTTCACCTTCTAGGTTATATATTTCAGGATCAAATTCAAAATGGTGTAGCAACTCTTCATTCTGAAGGTAAGTTTCTTGCATCCTACTTACTAAATGGTCTCTCTCCTGAATAGTATTACTTGGATCTCTATACAATTCTTTCTAACAATTAATTAGTTCCACAATCGAGTCATACTCTTTTCTGGAGTATTTTCTATCTGCTTGCATCATGTTTATTTGTTGACTTGCTTTCTTTTGCTTTAAGATGGTACCTAATCCGTCGATATGATCTAGCCTTCCTACTACTTCCCTCATTTCCTTATCGTATCATCTCATGGAAGTATCGTTTTTCTCGTATGTACAGAATATAGTAAGATATTTATCATTTTCTTCCGTTAATTTTTCTATTTGGAACTCTAATTTGCCAAACCAGAAAAGTATAAGATCAACAAGGGCATTAAGGAAGCTAGTTATATTAGTTAGATTTTTATCTATAGCTTCTGAAAGATGTTCTAAATGACTATAATCCCTTCTGGAATACTCAAATATGCATGGTATGTTGATAGCCATCTAAGATGTCGGTGGGTAACTAACTCTGAGTAGCCTACGGTGCCTAAACCACCTCCTAATAATCACCCTGCAAATGCCTACTGCAACAACAAAGGGCACGATCAGGAATCTGGGCTTTAAGGTTACTCAAATCTAGTAGGAGACACTTAAAGAGTAACTAGGACAGTAATCATGTAGGTTGTGAGAGAATAGAAGTCGGTGTTATAGTCAATTTGTCACCATGTACGTGCTAAAAATATTTTCCCAAACTTTCCCAATTTTTCTGATTTTTATTTGAATTTTTTGGGTTTATTGCTTCAGTATTGCTACAGTGAAGACATTTCTATAGTGACTTTATGGGATTTTTTTTTTGAATTTTTATGATTTTTTGGCCATTTTTTAAGAATTTTTTGGAAATAACTTCACACAAAATAAAATAAACACAGAGCTTACCTAACACATGAAAGTAAGTGCAATTTACTTTATAATAGTTCAAAATAAACAGTATATACCGGAACAATAGCCACCATACCGAAAGATTTGTACAGATTGCAAACCTTTACCACCCAAAAAAAGAACGCCCGGGCTTTGATACCATAGGGTTACTTATAATAATATTACTGCCAAAATATTCCAGAGAAGGTAAGTTTCTTGCATCATCAGAGTATTATAACACTTACCTTAAAAGGGAGGTCATGACAAAGACTTCTATAGTGGTATTAGTGTGCATTAACCCTCTGGTATCAAAGCTCGGTGTTATACTACAAAGCTTTGTCGATCCTTCTCATCCCTATAATCACACCAATATCAACTTTGATACCAGAGGGATACTTATACTACTGACACACACTAATACAGAAAGGCCAAAAACAACATTATCCCTCTGATACCAGAGGGATAATGCACACCATTACTACTGTCACACACTAATACAGAATGGAAGGCTAATACACTCAGGGCACACTTAATTATACATATAGGTGGTGGAGATCTACAAGTGGGTGGTGGTTTGATCGACAAGCATAAGACTGGTAAAATGGATGGGAGAGGATGAGAGGGGGAGAGAGAGAGAGGATGGTGATGAAGAAAGGAGGCGTTGAGGAGGTTAGGGTGTTGTGGAAGCTTGCTTATGTTGGTGTGGATTGCCGATGTTTTGTTGATCCTTCGGAAGCCCCTGTTATAGATGACGTCCCTAGCATGAGAAGCCTCTTGAGAATTTTGCTGTAGAAATCTTTGTCACGAATCTTCACTGTTGATATCTTGTTGTTGTGAGGAATCTTCACTGTTAATGCACACCAATACTACTGTCACACGCTAATACAAAATGAAAGGCTAATACACTCAGGCATACTTAATTATACATATAGGTGGTGGAGATCTATAAGTGGGTGGTGGTTTGATCGACAGGCATAAGACTGATAAAATGGATGGGAGAGGATGTGAGGGAGAGAGAGAGAGAGAATGGTGATGAAGAAAGGAGGCGTTGAGGAGTTTAGGGTGTTGTGGAGCTTACTTATGTTGGTGTGGATTACCGATGCTTTGTCGATCCTTCGGAAACCCTTTTTATCAACGACCTCTCTTGCATGAGAAGCTTTTTGAGAATCTTGCTGTAGAAGTATTTGTCATGAATCTTCACTGTTGATATCATGTCGTTGTAAGGAATATTCACTGTTGATGTCTTGTCATTGTCAGCAATTTTCACTATTGATGTCGCTCTCTACTGTTGATATCTTTTCATTGTCAGGAATCTTCATTGTTGATGTCACTGTCAGAAATCTCTACTGTTGAGTCGTGTTGATTCACTGTTGATGTCAGGAGAGCCTTTTTTTAGCACACTATATTTACATAAGATATTCAAATTCTTATAGGAAGTTAATGAAATTATCGGAGACTAAAGTTTCTATCAAACATGGAGATGCAAGATCCATCAGTCCATTTATGGATGAGGCTGGGTCATCCCATCCTGTTGGCACGATTATCGCTTCTGGTATTTTCTTTTGGTCGAGTTTTGATTTTTGGACTAATTTTTTCACTTTTGGTTTCCCATAAAGAACATAGTATTTGAACTTTCCAGACTCTTCTTCGAGTAGCCCAACCGCCGAGTTGCCTTCTTCATGTAGTTGTTTTGGTAGTCTCTGTACAGAGACTCCCCTACTGAGAGCTTCCTCGGTTATGTTGACTTCTACTTCGGCCTCGACCTCCGTTTCCATTTCTTCTTCGGCCTGCTGTATAGAGTCGTTACATGCTTGCGATACCTCTGGTGCTATAATCTCGAACTGTAGTGTCTCCTTTGATCTGTTTCATTCGGCGAGGCTGGGTAACTCTTTTTCTAAAAGCATACCCATTATTTTTAAGAGATCAATTTGTTTAGGGATTGCTTCCCTAATGATACCAACATTCAGGGTTGTTATATAATCTGAGCAAACCTTTTTCAAGGACTTCTTGTTTGGATTTTGACCCTGAAATTATCATACCCCAAATTCAACAGCCGTGACAGCGCTACCTAAGGAGGAGGAGGACCTACCTCTCGAAGATCCCTACCTCCAAAAGGAGACCGAGCACTAGTAGTGTGCCTTTCATATGATCTTCTATCCTTTTTGTATATATCAGTTTGGCTTATATATGCATATATATCATGCATCCTAATTCTAATACTGTACTTAACTCTACATGAGCAATATTTTTTTGTAAATATTACTAATTATTTTAATATATCTATTTTTGGATACTGCTATACTTGTGTTGTTGTGCCAGATACAGGCCTATGATATATATATATATATATATATATATATATATATATATATATATATATATATATATATATATAACATATTTCCACACTTCCATATCTTCTGCCTATAATTGTATAGTGTAATGGCATTATCCACTTTGGTATTGAGAGAGTGCTCATCAGTGATATCCTACCCATTATTGGAACACACATTCGGGCTCACCAGTGTGTGATTTCGGAGTGATACATTGACTCGTGCACCCAGAGTTTACTTGAGCCTATCAATAGATTGCCCATGTGAGCTTGAGATGAAGATGCTACCAAGTTATTGCAAGTAAATTTTCTTGTGTGAGCACAATATGTTACCAGTTATTGTCACTACTGATTTGACTGAGGCTTAGAAGAGAGCACTCAAACTTAGGAGGGAGCAGTCCTTTCAGTGTTGAATGCTCATAGGAAAACCATAAGTTGAGTGTTGGCCGATATCAAAGGGATTAGTCCATCCTTGGTTTAGCATAGATTCATCTACTGGATGATGTTATGACCTATACGAGATCTTCAGCGCAAGTTGAATCTAATGATGGAGGCTATGAAGAAGGATATTCTGAAGCTCCTTGACAATGGAATCATCTATACACTCTGATAGTGCACGGGTAAGGCCGGTTCAAGTAGTACCCAATAAATTTAGAATCACCGTGATGAAGGACGATGCAAATGAGCTCATCCCAATGCATATGCAGGCAAAATGGTTTGCATTAATTATAGAATGCTGAATGTTAAAACTAAGAAAGACCACTTCCCCTTGCCCCATACTAATCATATGCTTAAGTGGTTGGTCGAACACGAGTTACTATTTCCTAGATGGATACTACGGATACAACGAAATTCCTATTGCTCTTGAGGATCAGGAGAATATCACTTTCACATATCCTTTTGACACCTTTTTATATCGTTGCATACCCATTGGACTATGCAATGCACCAACTATGTTCCAAACGTGTACGATTAGTATCATCTCAAATATGGGTGAACGATAATTAGAAATCTTCATGGAAGACATCGCCATCTTTGGAGATTCATTTGATAAGTGTCTAAAGCATCTTGATGTAGTTCTCATGCGCTACCATGATAAGAATCTGACAACCACTTCATGGTATAAAGTGGCATTGTGCTAGGGCACGTTATCTCAAAGAACGACATCGAGGTTAACAAAGCCAAGGTGGGCCTTATCACAAATCTTCCACCTCCATTATCAGGGTAAGATGTATGATATTTTCTTGGCCATGTTGGATTTCATATTCGATTCATCTAATTTCTTAGCAAGATTGCTTTGGACTCATTTATTGGCCAAGAATCCATTTTATTTCACACCTGATTGTATCATAGCCTATGAAAAATTCAAAGAGGCATTACTACTATTCCTATCATTCATGTGCAAGACTATAGTTAGCCTTTTATGATTATATGTGATTTATTCAATTTTGCAATCTATGTTGCTCTTGGACGATATATTGAGAAATAGTCTCATGTTATCTATTACTAGGTAGAACACTAAATAATGCCGAGCTGAACTACTCAACTACAGAGAAAGAACTCCTAGTGGTCCTCTTAGCACTTTAAAAATTCCGTTCTTATTGATTGGGTCATAGATCATAGTATAAATCTGTCATTCTACTATGAAATAATTGTTGGCCAAGAAAGATATAAAAACTAGGCAGATTCTATGGACCCCCGTGTTACAAGAGTTTGATCTTGAGATACAAGATATGAAGGGTGTCGATAATCTAATAGGTGATCATTTGTCTTACCTTCCCAATGTTCCAACTGTTGCTCACTCCATAAAATGAATCTTCTCCTATCAAGCAATTGCTAGCATCATTTTGTGAACCCTAGTTAGTAGATATTGTGAACTATCTTGCGACTAACGTGATCTCATCTAACTAGTCTAAGCAAGATCGATACAGATTTCTATCCCTAATAAAATTCTTCTATTGGGACAACCAATAATTTTTCAAATATATTTCAAATCAGATCATGAGACAGTGCATACTCGAAAAAAAGATACAAAGTGTCCTTTTCTTTCGTTCATGATTTTTCTTGTGGAGGAAACTTTGGTCCAAAAAAATAACTAGAAGGTGTTGTAAAGTGACTTTTATATTAGCTAAGTCTTTCTAAGGACGCTGTTAAATTCTGCAAGACATGTGCACGATGCCAACAAGTTTGTAGAATCACACGGTGGTGTAACATGACGTCTCCCTAACCTATCCTCAATGATGAGATATTCAACATATGGGTTTTCACTTTATGGGTCCATTACCAAACTCGTAAATCCCAACATAGAGGGTGTATGTGGACGATTCGAACTATCATTTAGGATATCCTTATTCTAGTGATGTGATATATAAAAAATATGCATTTTTGATAGATCCTAATTGAATATTGGTTAGATACAAAGTGAATGGTTTTTTTAATTATAGAACAAAACAAATAAGACTTCTTGATCAATGATAAAGAAAAAGTATTCTAAATCAAATTATTATTTTTATATAACATCTATTTAGAACATAAAGATCATGACCTATGATGAGATTGAAGGCCATTGCATAAGCAACTACCGACCTTAGATATGTCTTTTATGTTAAGATTTAGCTGCACCTTCATATGCAACACCCTTTAGGATACCTTAAGTACACTTTTTCTAGGGAGTTGTAGCAATGGTTCTGATAATCGATATATACCCTCTAAGTATAGATTCAATGGTGCCTCCATAGGCATTTCCCCTCGGGGCACCTTACGTGCACCTAGTAATAGCATTTTTTATATGTAAAAAGTGAACCCACTGTTCCTTACTAGTTTTTATCTAAACGCCAGTTGTGATCTCCATAATCAAGGTACGTGGTATAATAAAAGAATCATATATTTCTGATAAATTTTTAGATATATACTAGATGGATATAGAAGGAACAGTTTTTCAACGATGGAATAAATAAGGTCACTTGATTGATGGCTTTTATATGCCACCTATTTGGTGCATGAAAATCATAATTAACAGTTTAGATCATCTAGAGATGCTCTCTCCTTGTCGAGATTTAGGGTCATCTTCATAAGCAACTCTCTTTGGAGGTATCTTTACTTTGACCATAGAGATCGTTACGAATAGTTTGCATCATCTGAATGCACTCTATAAGTAAAGATTCAAAGGTGCCTCCATAGGGAACCTCTAGAATCACTTTAGGTACACTTGGAATACCATTCCCTATATTGAAGTGTACCTAAAATGCCTCCATATGTAGTTGCCTATGGAGGCGCACTTAAATCTTAGTATAGATTGCATACGTGGATGATCTGAACTGTTAGTTCTGATCTCTAAATTAGTGGTACATAAAAAAACTTTGCATTTTTAATAGATTTTTACCATATAATTGATAGATACAAAATGAGAGGTTTTTAATTTTCAAGCAAATAAGGCCGTGATTGATGTTGAAAAAGTTTCTAAATCAAATATATTTTTATATACCATCAATTTAGAGCATGGAGATTATAACTAATGGTTTTAATCATCCACATTGTTCTGTATATTGATATTTAAAGCTACATAATAGGTAAGTTTCTTTTGAGATACCTTAGATATACATTTTCTAAAGAGACTGTACTAAATGGTTTGGATCATCCACTCTGTAAGTACCACTTCAAGGACATCTCCATAAGTAACTCACTATGGATGCACTTAAGTAACTGAGAAATAATATCCTTGTATAGAAAAAGTGTAGCTCCGGTATGGTCATAGGAAGTTGCATGCTCTAAATATGTGGTATATAATAAAACATGGATTTTCTATAGATTTTAACTATATATTAGATATACACAAAACTGTCACAAATAAGACCACTCTATCGATGATGTAAGAGCATCTAAATTAAATGGTATTTTATATACCACCTAATTAGTGCATGGAGAATCATAACTAACAATTTGAATCGTCTATATACGAACTCTATGTTTAGATTGAAGGACACCATCATAGGCAGTTCCCTAAGGAGATATCCTAGGTATACCTTTTTTCATAGAGATAGTAACGAATGGTTTGGATTGTTCATATATGCTATACAAATATAGATTCATGGGCACCTCTGTAGGCAACTCTCTGTGAATGCACTTTAGTTACACTTAGGAATACAATTGTTATATATAAATATTGTACCTTTGGTGCCTCCACAGTTGCTTATGAATGTGCTTTTAAATCTGAACATAGAGAGAGTATATGAATAATCCGAATTATCAGTTATGATCTGTGTACTCAAATTATATGGAATATTGAAAATCATTTAATTTTGATAGTATATTTATTAGATTGATACAAAATGAACGGTTTTTCAAATGAACGAGTAAGACCACTTGATCGATGTTGAAGTGTGAATAAATCAAATTATTTTCTGTATGCCACCCATTTCGAGTATGGATATCATAACTAACTATTTAGATCATCCATATATGTTATCTATGTTGAGATCTAAGGCCGCCATCATAATCAACTATCTCTAGGGTATCATACATACACTTTTATGATAAGAGCATAACGAATGGTTCGAATGGTCCACATACACCCTATATAAGTACATATTCAATGGCCACTTCTTAAACAAGTCTCGATGAATGGACATTAGGAACACATGAATACCATTCTCTGTATGGTAATAGTGTACATAAGATGCCTCCATAAGGAGTTCCATATGGAGGCAACCATATATCTTAACGTAGAGGGCGTATATGATAATCCGAGTTGTTAGTTATGATACCCATTCTCTAGATATATGATTTATAGGAAACCATGCATTTTGGATAGATTTTGACCATTTATTGAGTAGAAAAAGAATGAATGGTTTTTCGACTGTAGAACTAATAAGACCACCTCATCGATGACAAAGAAATGTCTAAACAAAATTTTTGTTTAATATGTACTTAGAGCATAGAGATCATAACTAATAGTTTAGATCGTTCACATACACTCTCTATGTTTAAGGCTACATTCATATGCAGCTTCATTTGGTGATACCTATGATACACTATTTCCATAGAGATTGTGACACACGGTTTAGATTGTCCACATACACCCTTCATATACAAATTCAAGGGCGCATTCATTGGCAGCTCTCCATGGATGTAACTTGGGTACACTAAGGACTATTCCCTCTATGAAAAATGTGTAACTAAGTTGCCTCTGCAAGGAGTTGCCTTTGGAAGCACCCTTAAACATCAAATAGAAGGCATATGTGCAAGATCCGAACTGTGAGTTATGATCTATATAAAATAGGTAGGTTGTATATAAAAAAACCCATGCATGTTTTATGGTTTTTGACAGCGTATTGGATGAATACAAAATGAATAGTTTTTCAACTGCAGAACAAAAGGAGCACATGATCAATAATAAGGGAATGTCTAAATAAAATGAGTTTTTATATACTACCTATTTAAACCATAGAGATCATAACTAACAATTCGAGATTGTCAACATGTGTCCCCTATATTGAGATTTAAGGTTGTCATCATATCTAACTCTCTTTAGAGGTACCTTAGGTACCCTTTTCCTTAGTGATCATAACGAATGGTTTTGATCGTATGTATATACATTATAGTATTCAAGAGTGCCTCCATAGGCAACTCCCGATGCATGCATCTTAGGTATACGTAGGAATACAATTTCCTATATGGGAAAAGTATACTTAAGGTGCCTCTATAGGGTGGTGCATACGAATGCGCCCTTGCATATGGAGGGACCCATATATCTTAACATAGAGGGTGTATATGACAATATGAGTCATTAATTTTGATATCTAATCTAGATATATGGTATATCGAAAACCATGCATTTTGGATAGATTTTGAATGTACATTGGATAGATATAGAATAAATGGTTTTTCGACTATAGAACTAATAAGACCACTTCATCAATAACGATGAAGTGTCTAAACCAAATTTTTATTTACTATGTATTTAGAGTATAGAAATCATAACTAACAGTTCGGATTGTCCAAATAAACTCTCTATGTTTAAGGTTGCATTCATATGCAGCTCCCTTTGGTGATAACTATGATACACTATTTCCATAAAGATCATGACACACAGTTTAGATCGTCCACATCCACCCTTTATGTACATATTCAAGGGCATGTTCATTGGCAAGTCTCTATGGATTCAACTTGGGTACACTAAGAACCATTCTCTCTATGGAAAAAGTGTAACTAAGGTGCCTCCGCAGGAAGTTATCTTTAGAGGCACCCTTAAATGTCAAATAGAGAGCGTATTTGCAGGATCTGAAGTATTGGTGATCATCTCTATGCAACAGTCGGTCATATATAAAAATCATGCATTTTCGATAATTTTTTACTGTGTATTGGATCAATACAAAATGAATGGTTTTTCAACTATAAAACAAAAATACCACATGATCGATAATAAAGAAGTGACTAAATAAGAGGAGATTTTATATACCACCTATTCTGAGCATGTAAATCATAACTAACAGTTTGATATTATCAATCTATCAAACCATGTGATATATATATATATATATATATATATATATATATAATTTGCTTTATGATTCAAATTTTCTTATACATACCATGTACTACATGATTCTTATTATATTTGGCATATCTTATTGTTTGATCACATCATACTACATATACCATGTACTGCATAGTTTATATTATATTATATATACCATGAACCACATGACTTTTATTATATTGGCATAGTTGTTACTTGATTCTTGTACGTCATAATTCATGTTATGTTTAGCATACTTTAATCATATTACATTTTGCATACTGTGTAATTCATTATCCAAGCTATATTTTGCATCCTTTCTAGTTCATGAGTCATTCATATGCATCTTTTATATTGTTCCTATTAGCATGCCTCACTGATATGGTTTCTATAGGATTCCATGAGTTTGGATTTGTCTTCTTGTTTGGGTTCTAACCCCCATCACATTCTAGGTCTGCTAGACTTTATTGCAGTGTTCTAGAAGAGGAAACTATCCCTTGCTGATCCACATTTGCAGGAATGGAACGCCGGTAACCAGTTTCTTATAGCATTCTTATCTTTTGTGTATGTATCATTTTGGTCTTTATGTGCATATGTATCATACTTTCTAGTTCAGTCCATAGTATCTGTACACATCGGTATATGTTCAGTATTTATGTTGCTCTATTATGATACTATACTTGACTCTACAGGAGTAACCTTTTTGTATACATGTTGTTTATCAATATAGTACATCCGTGTTTGGATATTACTATACTCTTACTAGTGATTTTGCGGCAGATAGATTCATATATGTGGGATATGTTTCATATTTATGTGCTTCCATCTCCTTCATGTATTTGTTTGAAAGAAAAAAATAGCCTTGTGCACTCCATTATTGAGAGTGCTGCCGGTGATACCCTGCCCCTTTACTGAGACACACACTCAAGTCTACCTGTGTGGTTTGGGGTCATCATAATAATCTCTCTAAAATCTCTCTATTGCTGTATACATCAAATTCTCAATTAGATTGGATATTTATAGCTTTACAAAAAACTATCAAGTTACAAAGAAACTTTCTTTTCCCTCAAAAAGCCTCAAATTCAAGTTATGTGCTAGTGGCTTTCCAAAGCCCCATCAATAGCTGCTCTCAGATTTGATTCCTAGTCGACAACTGTCGACAACCAACGATGGCAGTCGATAACCAAACCTGTAAAAGCATAGTTCTGAATTGATATTTGAGATATGCTTCTATTCTTCTATTTCCTACAACATAGAACTTTGCAAAAAGACTATAAAACAATAAAAACCATTAAAGTGGAGAATTTGATTAATAAAAAAAATTTATCATTAATTTCTTGTATTAATCACCAAAATTGGATTACGAGCGCATGAAATAAACTAAAATAACTACACCTTTTACTCGTAATCACACTCCCAACTTAAATTTTTGCTAGTCCCTAGTAAAATTAACAAATTAAGAAAATAAAATAAATAATAATAAAATAAATCCTAACTCACTTTCATAAGAATTACGATTGCACTTAGCACATGCATCAAGCCATTAAATGCTTAGGCTATCTTAGTGGACAAGTGTTGCCTTGTTAGGGGTTCTAGTGGTGTTATCCACAACCATCAAGAAATTTTGGGTTCAAAAAATAAAAAAATAAAGGAAATAAAGAATATGATATATCTTATATATATATTTGTTTTATTTATTTCTTTTCCATATCAAATTCAATTAGATATATCACATGGATATTTATAAAGAGATCAAACTTAATAAATCTCTTATATCTAATATCTTTATGTACCTATCATTATCATTTAAATCGTATCGTAGATATTCTTTTAATTTCAATTATCCTCTCCTATGAACTATTGTGATCATGTATATGAGTCTTGTCAAGTTTCAAACACTAGTCAAACTTATATCCATTTCATATATATATATATATATATATATATATATATATATATATATACATATATATATATATATATATACATATATATATATATATATGTACATATATATATATATATATATATATATATATATATATATATACATATATATATATATATATATATGATAGGCTTCTTTATAAGTTTTCTCTTTATTATCAACTTTTTTATGACTTATTATGTAAGCATTTAAAGTGCATAATTGACTAAAATCTTAAGTATCTGTATATTTTATTGTTGGATTTAATTCATAATCAAGATTATATAAAAACTATTATCATATAATCAATAATATTAATATGTTAATCTTATGAATATACCATATAGAATACTTCTAATCTTACTTTTTTACATCAAACAAATGAAACAAATTTTTGAATTTTATAATTTTTATATGAAAAATTTATAAGTTAATTAGTTAATTGTGGTACATATGATATAGTAAAGTATATCTATCCACTCCCAACTTAAATTATGTACTGCCTTAGTGCATCAAGAATATAACTATGCAAACAATACATTGATAAATAATATAAGATGTTAAGGATCGAAAACACCTAGTATTGTCAGTTTTTCCAGAAAATCCACTCCTTTAACTAATCGGTACTAATGATGCTGCTGATAATTCCTTTTTGTCACTTGCATCTTCAATACCGGCGGGACCCTGTAGGTTCCTAGTGCATATGCTCATCTTCATTGGGAGAAACAGTAGCATCCTTACTAGCCATATGTCTACATACCTTGGTAAGGAGTCAATATAAGCATTGTTGACGATGTTCCGCTCGGGTTTTCTATATCTTGATGACTTGCAGCCTTCCACTTAATGTATTAGTCATTCTATTATTGACTAATTTAATGTTTAGATTGTAATTTCTACTTATTGGACTACATGAGCTGCTGTACCTTGTTATCATTGATTTTGTTCTATATGACTAGTTGGCGAGGCAACAACTTCTGCTTGCTCTTGCTATATCGGTTGTACCGGTTGGGCGTATTGAGCACTTATGCTCCTCCAAATGGTTGTATCGAGAATGGATGCACTAGTTGGGTGAATGTGTTAGTAGATGACCAATCAATCCAATTGCTATTATAGATTTTCATTATCAGAGATGACAAAACAAGAACTGGCATTGTCGTTTTCGAGTGTTGGATACATTCATCGGCTTACCCATGTATTGAATTACTGCAAAGTGATGGAGGCAACATCAAAGAGGAGCTGTTCCAAAACTGTATTCAATTACACCACGCCCCTTTAGTATAATTCTATTATTGTAGAGGACGATATGATGTTATATTTGATAAATAAAATTACCAAAATGTACTCCTATCTCAAATAGCCCACTTTCAAGAAATTTTCATTGAAAACGTAATCATTGATATTGGTGCAAATCTCTTTGAATGCTTGGAAGTTGCTTGGTATTTCATTAATTGTGTCATTGACTGACGTTTCTTCAATCACGTCGGGAAAAGGAATAGCCTGTATGATTTCCTCCCTTTTAAATGGTATTTCCTTGCCACTTCCTATGGAGTAAGCATGTTGGTCTCCCATTATTGGTTGCATATTGGCGTAGAATTCAAGCTCTACCTCATTACAAGGTGGTGTGTGCTTATACAATGTGTACACTTCCAATCCTAAACCATGCATCTGTGCTCTAAAGGAAACATTTTCGTACATATGTGTATAATTGATCTCTCATTCAGACCAGAGCTTAAAATCCTCAAACTTCTCTAAGAGTTTTTAGTTTACCTTAGTAACTCTATATCTTTATGGAAGAGATGGATTTGAAGAGTTTGCTCTTATCCTTTTCGAGAAGATTTGTTTTTTTGGTCCCATCCTGAAAATATTCAAAAAATATATTCTTTTAGCAAAATATCACTATTTCTCAGAGTTATTCATAATTATATATATATATATATATATATATATATATATATATATATATATATATATATATTCTTTTATAATTCCCAATTCCTCCCCAAACATATCAAACATCATTCTAATTTTATTTTAAACGATAAATTTGATATATATTATTTACTTAAGCAACATTTAATTTTTTATAATAAAATGTTATGATTTTTATTTTATTTTACACTTGTATTAGCATACTTATTTTCAATTATTTAGAGAAATTTGTCAAAAATTCATAAAACTTAGCCAAAAACTCCATCTACTAAGAAGTTTAAATCCATCTACAATATACTCTAATTAGTTCATATAAATTGTAGATCTATATTCTTGAAACAAAATCTACTTTTTAAGAAGAAGAAGCCATGAAAAGCGAAAAAAAAGAAGACTTGCTTGTATAGTGATCTTTGAAAATTTGAAGAAAAATCTGCAGGATTAGTTTTAGCTAAAGGGGATAAATTTTTTTTTTGGGTGCTATGAAAAGAAGCTAGGGTTTTGGTGTGGAGAAAAAAAACTTACAGAACTATTTGTAACTGGGCCTTGTTGTCAACGGCTATCAACAACCTCTTCAATAGCGACTTTTACAAGTGTTCTCTATTGAGAACTTCATCAAGCCAAAATTTTTTTTAAGATTTTGTTCCCAGACTAATGTTATTTCTAAAAACTAACTATTAGTTCATAATTCTAAATTAATAATTAACTATAGTTAGCAAATATTTTAGTTTTTATTCTATAAAAACTAAAACTTAATTGTGGGTATCAAAATTAAGGTTAATTTCATAAGCAATCCCCAACTTAAAATGCACATTATCCTAAATGAATTGACGTTTCTATTTAATCTATTAAGAACAAGTAAAAATTAAGAAAGAGTGCTTAGATAAACTATTCTATTTAGGGACATGTCTAAGGGTGTCTTAAATATAGTACGATGAGCCCACAAAATGCCGATTTGTCTAAATGACCAATCTTTGTGAGACAGATTAACCATTTTTGTTAAAACTTGCTTGAGTTCCCTATTGGCCAATTCAACTTTGTCTATTTGACTGTGAGTGAGAAGATGTAAAAATTTTGTGTGTGATGTTATATTTCTTCATTAAATTTTCAAAAAATTTGTTGCAGAAATGAGAACCCCTATTGGTAATTATGGCTTTAGAAACTCTAAAAATCTGGACAATATATATTTCTTTAGAAATTTGATAACAGTTTGTTGATCATTATTTCTACATGCTGCAGTTTCCACCCATTTAGAGACCTAACGACTACTACAAAAATACAATACATACATTGGAAATAGGAAACAGTCCAATGAAGTCAATACCCCGACTATCGAATATCTCAATTGTAAGAATGGGTATTAGAGGCATATCATTCTTATAGATTAATGTTCCTAGTTTTTGACATAACTCGCAGCATTTACAATATTCATATGTGTCTCTAAACATAGTGGTCAATGAATCCATATAGGAGTATTTTGGCTACTAACTTTTTAGATAAAAAATGGCTCCCACATGCTTCTATACGACATAAGGTAATTAAGTTCTGAATCTCATCATCGAGCACAGAACACTAATGGTTTATCAGAATAATATTTAAATAAGTAAGGGTTGTTACAAATGAAACGACATATCTCGTATAGGAATCGTCGTTTATCTGGTGCATTCCAGCGGTTTTGCATTTTATCTGCAATAAGAAAGTTAACAATATCTTCATACTAGGGAGCTGTTTTGATGGAAAATAACTGATCATCTGAGAATTTGTTCCTAAGTAGTAGTTGTCGTTATCAAATGTCAAACGAGAGAGGTGGTCAGCAATTACATTCTCTATTCCCTTTTATCTTTAATTTAAAGATCAAATTCTTGTAGCAATAGTATCCATCAGATTAATCATAGTTTTGTATCTTTCTTTGACAAAAGATACTTGAGTACCGAATGATCTGTGAAAACAACATGTAAACCCAAAACATATGAACAAAAATTATCGAGAGCAAGAACTATATCTAGAAGCTCTTTCGCTATTGTTGTATAATTCATCTTTGCATCATTGAGAGTCTTGCTAGTATAATAAACCACATAAGGCCTTTGTCTCTTGTTGCCCTAGTACTGCTCCAATTACATAGTCGCTTGCTTCACACATGATTTTGAATGGAAGTGACCAATCAAGAAGTTGCATTATTGGTACCATGATGAGCATCTTCTTAAGTGTGTTAAAAACTGTTTGGCATGCCTGCATCTATTTGAATTGCACATCTTGCTCAAGAAGGTAAAAATGAGGTCTTGCAAGTATTAAAATCCTTTATAAACCTTCTATAAGGGCCTACATATCCTAAGAATGAACATATATTTTTTTATAGATATTGGTATTTTAAAAATAGACTCAATCTAAGCCTTATTGCTTCCATTCCTTTAAATGAAATTATATGATCCAGTACAATACCCTTTGTAATCATAAAGTACATTTTTTCCAATTTAGGTGCAAATTCTTCTGTTGACATCTTTCAAGCACAGCCCCTAAATTAGATAAACACAATTCGAAATAATTTTCAAAAATGGAGAAATCATCCATGAATACCACTTGATAGTCTTTAACCATGTCACTAAAGATACTTATCATACACTTTTGAAATGTTATGGGCACGTTGCATATTCCAAATAGCATTCTTCTGAAAGCAAATGTGTCAAAACGATAGGTAAAAGTTGTCTTTTCCTGATCTTCTAAAGCAATTTTAATTTTGTAAAAGCCAAAATAACCATCGAGAAAACAATAAAATTCGTACCCAACAACTCATTCAAGTATTTAGTTAAGAAATGGTAACATAAAGTGATCTCTCCATGTTACTTGATTTAGTTTTCTACAATCAATACACATATGTCAACTCGTAGTTATACAAGTGGGTATCATCTCTCCATCCTTATCTTTTATAACTGTTACTCAACTTTTTTTTAGACTAACTTGGCCTGAACTTACTTACTTACTATCAGCAATTGGATAGTTGATGTCAACATCAAGAAGTTTCAATACTTCGGTTTTAACCATATCCTTCATAACAGGTTAAGCCTTTGTTGTATTTTCCTTGTTGGTTTGGCTCCATCTTCCAAAGTGATGCGATGCGAACAAATAAGGGCATCCATACCTTTGATGTATACTATATTCTATCCAAGAGCTCCCTTATACTTTTATAATGTCGATAATAGTCACTCTTCCTTATTCTTGTCAAAATGTGCTGAGATGACCATAGGAAAAACTTCCTTAGGTCCTAAAAACATACTTGAGATCCTTGAGTAGTGGTTTTAGCTCAAGCATTGGTGCTTGGATATTGGATAGCACTAATTTCTTTGTACTTTTAAGTAAATCTTCATATACTTCCACTTTTGGAATCCATCATGAGACATTTCAATATTGAACATCAGTTAACTATTTTATAATATTAACAATGTGTTTGGATTTGAGTCACTCAAGGAAATCATCATTCATTGCAAGTTCAAGAGGATCAAAGATGAACAATGACACAATGTCTCCTTCTTCACGAATTTCATCAATGTAATTAATGTTCTGTAATTCAATATTGTTGATATTTGGTTGTTTGCAAACATTAAGAACATTGAGCTCAAGGGTCTTATTCCCAAACGATCGCGTCACCATATTGTTCTTACAATTAATAGCTGCATTAGCCATAGTTAAAAATGGATGTTAGGATAACAAGAATTTGATGACGTGAATTCTTTACAAATGCAGTATCAATAACTATAAAATCTATTAGAAAATAGAAGTTTTTGATCAGTACCAAAACATCTTCTATGATGCCTTTAGGATACATTTTTGATCTATCAACCAATTGTAGTGTGACAAGTGTAAGTTTAAGTTCTCTTAGACCCAGTTGCTTGTAAACCAAATATGTTTAAAAGTTTATACTATCTCCCAAATCTAGTAAAGTTTTTTTGATATTGTGTTGACCTATCATGAAGGAAATAGTTGGCATCTAGGATCCTTAAATTTAATAGGCATTTCTGAACGGAATAATGCACTTACCTCCTCTGTAAGAAATGCTTTCTTTTGTACATTGATGTCATTTGATTGTACACAAGTCCTTTAAGAATTTTGCATATGAAGAGACTTGTTTGATTGCTTCCAACATAGGGATATTGATCTATACCTGTTTAAAAATTTCTAAAATTGCATAAGATGTACTAATCTTTTTAGCTTTCAATCATTGGGGAAACAATACAGGTAGTTTGTAAGTTGTGGCAGTGGATTCTTTTGAATTGTCATTCTTAGACTGTTGTATTGAATTTTCGCCCTATTTCTCCTCAGTATCCATCTTCTTTTAAAAAGGGCTCATCAAGTAGTTTTTTACTTTACAAACTTATTGCAGCTGATATCTCAGGTATATCATTTCAATTGAAGAAGTAATAGTGTTTATACCTTCGACTTTATCTGAAGTGCTGGCCTTCGATTAGATGCAGTTTATCATTTTCCTTTGTTTGCAATGTGGAACTAAGATGGCTTATCTGTGATCATATACAATTGAAAGCTGTTGCATTCTGGCTATTGATTTTTTGCTATGACTAAATGAACCGTTGTTGTACTTAGATCTTTGATCCATTCTCTGCTGTATCTACTTAACATTATCCGCAAGATTCATCTTCAGTGGTGGTTAGTACGCTAAAGGTTGATTAGATGGTTTTATATATTGTTGTGGTTTTGGATTAGTGGATGGCTTATTATGATGATTAAATTACTACTGAGGATTCTGCTACCTTTGAAGATTTGGATGGTTCCCTCCAACTAGGATTATAAAATTTGTAAATAAGGGTTTTGTGTTGGTTGAGGAACAATGTTGAAGGCATTAATTTGTTCATTTAATACTTCCTTAAAAGCAGGAAGTGTTGGACAGTTGCGAATTACATTCCTTGTAGTTCACAAATGCCATAAACTTCTAGAGTTTCTTCTATTGCCTTAAGTGTTTTTTTTTTCTTTGTAAGCAAATCTTTAAATTTTTTTTTCTAATAGTGATTAATCGTGCAGCTATATTTTCGGTTTCTCCCAATTTAATAAGTCCACCTTTGTTTTGAGGTTTCTTTGCCAATTGGTTTCTTTCTGAAACTTCCTCAGTTTCCTAAGCTCATGAATTCAAGGCAAGTGAATCAAAGAAATCCCATACTTCCTTAGCATCCATGCCCAAAAATTCGTCATTATACATAGTTTCTATAAATTGCTTTGTTGTAGTATTTAACCCTTGATAGAAAGTACTTACAGTTCTCCATATCTTGAAACCATGATGTGGACATGAGAGTGGTAAAGTCTTTAAATCTATCCCAACACTCAAACAGAAAGTTCATCTTCTTTTTGACGAAAGTAAAGAATTTGCTTTCGTATGTAATTTATTTGATGTGAAGAAAAGTATATATTTAAGAATTATTTTTTCATCTCATCCCATCTTCCTATTAAATTGGGATGAAATGAATATAGCCATGTCTTTGCTTTATTCTTAAGGGAGAATGGAAAGAGTTTAAATTTTAGTTGCTCTGCAATAAAGTTTTGAAAATTAATAATAGAGAAAAAATTTTCAATTTCTTGAAGGTGTAAATAAGGGCTTTCTACATCCATCACATGCAATTTAAGCAAAACTTGAACGACTTCAGATTTAATCTCGAAGTGTACTATATTCAAAGGGAATGCTATACATGAAAATTAGGTTGTCCTATCAGGTTGTAAATATTCTTGTAAGGACCTTCAATTGTCTCCATGATGGCTGTGGCTATCATTTGTGTTGTTATCTCCAAATCCATTATTATTACAATTATTCATTCTGTTATTATTATTAATGCTCATGTTGTGAGATGATTTGTGAATTGGAAGAATTTATGGATTTGAGTATGATCAAATGAGTCTACCGTTAGAAGTTTTCCTCTATTTGGTCATGCAAATTCAAAATCGCACAAATTATTAACGTAAGAACTATAGTCTATAATAAAGTGTAACACTATAGTATTGACCCCCGGTATCAGCACCAAAAAAACTTGACTGCGATCTAAATCGTACACTTTTATGTGCAAGAGATTGGCAAGTAGTACAAAGGTGGTAACCCAAGATCGTCCTCTCAAGGATCGTTTTGTTTATTGTGGTAGACGCTAAAGAAAATAAAATAGAATAAATGGAAAGATAGAATTTTTATTACCTACAACTAAAGATTGAAGATTTTTAAATTACTTAAAATAAAGTTTTTGGTCAGATAAGTTAATTCTGCTATAAAATAATTTACTGATGTTTTTATACTTGTTTATCTCAGTTGCATAGATCATGTGGTTTTTCTACAGCTGAAAATATAATCTTTAAAGTATAAATCAAACAAATTTATAAACTTATCAATTTGGATAACTTTCTCAATTAAACCTATATACATTTTGAGTTTATCTTTGCATGATATATGGATAATAAAAATAAATGTTCAAAGTCTAAGTATACACCGTGCTTAAAGAGTTTACGGTATATCAAAAACTAAGTAACAAATATATTATCAAATAATAAATCATCAAGACTCAAAATCATATCTAAAACCAAACAAAATCATAGGGAACCAAAAATATCAACTTTACGTAAATTAATCAAGCATAATAAGTAAATAAATTAAATATCAGTAAATTTTCTAGGGTTAATTATCTCATATAAACGAGAAATCTTTATTGTTGATGTCTTGTCATTTACTGTTGATATCTTGTCGTTGTTAAGTGTCTCTGTCATGAATCTTCACTGTTGATGTCTTGTTGTTGTCAGAAATCTTTACTGTTAATGTCGCTGTCAGGAATCTCAACTGTTGATGTCTTATTGATTCACTGTTGATTTACCGAAGTCTTGAACTATTTGGGTGGGACCCTTATCCTTAATCAGGAAGGAGCTTTTAATTATGCCTCCCTTTTTCCGTTTGGATATATCAGGAATCTTTCGTCTATATCAGGCTCGTTTTGGCTATATCAAGCTCCTTTTGTTAGGCTCCTTTTGTCAGGCACCTTTTGCAGGGAATCTTTCTGTCGGTTGTCAATGTTTTTTTTAGAGAATCTCACAGCTATGATGTCTTTGAATTCCTTTCTTGTGAAGCCTTTAGGTTCCTTCTTTGTGAAGCTTTAGCCTACTTCTTTAATCATGAAGTTGCCATGTTAGGCTACTAATCCTGATATATTGAGTAGTACCTGTATCAAATCACTATGCATCACTATAAAAGTTTGAATTCTATATTAGAAGTATATTTTGATGCTCTCATAAAAATTTTATATGAATTGGTTTAGATTTTGACCTCAAAACTAACAATTTTTCTCAACTGTACTGTGTAGTCTGGTGCATGAGCTTCATAATATATTGAGTAAAAATTGTATCAATCTATCAAGGATCACTATAAAATTCTAAATTCATTTTAAGAGTATGGTTTTGACACTCTCATTAAATTTTACATTAATTGGTTGATATTTCGGTCTCAAATTAAATATTTTTATAAGGTGTAATGGTATTAGTTTGGTATGTGAGATGTATACTATATTGAGTTGATATTGTACCAAACCATCATGGATTACTATAAAATTTGTATTTTAAATTAGAAGTATGTTGTATCATTTTAATGAGAATTTTATATTAATTGCTTATAATTTTGATCTTAAACTAAATATTTTTCTTAACTTCACCGGTATGAGTTCGGTGTAAGAGTCGTGTACTATATTGAGTAGAAATTATATCAAATCACCATGGACTATTAAAAAATTATGTATTCTATTTTATAAATAAGTTTTTACACTCAAATAAAAGTTTTACATTAACTTGTTGAGATTTTGACCTCAAATTAAAGATTTTTCTTTGCTGCGCTGGTATCAGTCTTGTGTGTGGGTTTTGTACTGTATTGAGTAAAAATTAAATTAAAGCAACATATTTTATCAAAAAAATTTATTCTATTTAGGAATATGTTACGACACTCTCATAATTTCACACTAAATGGTTGACACTTTGGCCTCAAACTAAAGATTTTTCTCAAGAGCACTGGTATCAGTCCAGTGCTTGAGCTGTGTACTAATTTAGTATAAATTGTATCAAGCAATCATAAATTACTATAAATTTTCTATTTTTTGTATAGGAGTATATTTTTATGCTCATTAAAATTTCACATTAATCAATTAACATTTTTGCCTCAAACTAACATTTTTTTCTCTACTGCACTAGCATAAATCTAGTACATCAGTTGTGCAGTATATTGAATAGATATTATATATAATCATCATGAAATACTATAAAATATTGTATTGTATTTTAGGAATATATTTTGACACTGTCATAAAAAATTTACATTAATTTCTTGGCATTTTAACGTTAAACTAAATAATTTTTCTCAGCTGTACTTATATAAGTTCAGCGCGTCAGCTGTATACTATATTGAACAAAAATTCTATCAAATCATTAGTGATTACTATAAAATTTTGAATACTATTTTAGGTATTTTTTTAACATTCTTATAATAATTTTATATTAATTGACTTATATTTTGGCCTCAAACTAAAGATTTTTCATAGCTGCACTAATAGCAGTCTAGTATGTGAGTTGTGTACTCTATTGAGTAGAATTTGTAAATCACTATGAATCGCAATAAAATTTAGTATTTTGTTATAGGACTCTATTTTGAAAATCTAATAAAAAATTTACATTTATTAGTTGTGATTTTGATATCTGATGTGATATATTTACTGCAAGCGTATAGTGTCGGTTGTAGCACTTTACAGGTCTTCCTACAGGGATCTAGAGTGTTTTTACGCTCTTGCTAACTCTTTAGTCCAAAAGAGTAAACTAAGGGTTCTAAATTGAATTCGAGTTATTCTAATTAGCCTAGAATATAGAATCTTTTAGTTCACAACCTAATATTATCTATTTTATTTTTTTCTTATATAAAAATATGATCTTTTAGTTTAATTCCTACTTAAACCATCCTAAGTATGAATTATCAAGTATTTTTCAAGTATAATCCATCAAAGAAATTACTTTTGAATAGAAATAAACTAAATCATTAGATTAATTCAACAAAACAAATAAAAATAAAAAATTCTAAACCCTAACTAAGCATAGACTATCAAAATACTTAAATTAAGCATAACCTATCAAAGATCTAATCTACAAATTCTTGTATTTCTATTGTTTCATAGAAAAATCCAATGTTTTGTACATTTATTTTAAAAAGAACACAAATAGAATAATATGAGATTGATACCTAGTTTCATCTACATCCTCGGACTAAACTAATTAGCTACTCATACTCGTAATTAACAAGATCATATTTTTATTTATGAAAGCCATAAAAAAAATTATTTTTCTAGAAAGCAAGAGAAATCTATCAAATAAATCTATACTAGAAAGCAATTAAATCTATTTAAAAAGCAAACAAATCTTTCTACTCACTAAAAAATCCTTCAAAGCAATTGACTCACCTCTGGAGGGCAGCATGGTGTCTGTCACCTTATGGAAAAATCCTAATTTTTAATTAAAAAGAGTACCAAATTACATCTTAAAATGGTTTTCTCAATTTACACGTATTCATGGGGTATTTATAGACCAAACACAATCCTGCTTCTATTCAAACTCAATACAAAAGATATAATTCTAATCCAACACAAACTAATCTCAAGATATATATTTCTAAATCAATCCACAAGTATTAGAAACCAATATTTGAGATTAAATAGAGTAAAATACTATTTTTTGGATTCAAAATCGGAAATTCAGTTCCGCACACCCTAGCCCGCTGATATATATTACCTAGTTTCATTCTACAGTGTTTTGGTAAAATGACCATAATATTTGCATACAAACTCGAATTGAACTGTTTTTGGACTCATTTCAAAGATAATTCCAAGATCAACAAATTTCTCAACATAAATTTTTCTAGTTTAAGCTTTATCTTGGCCAAAAATATTCTTAAAGTTGTTGCTATTACATTTAAGTTTCTATCTTCACCTTAATTGACTTTCTTTCCTCATATTCTTGACAAATTTTCTTTTTCTTCTTCTCTTTTTTAAAAATTCTTTGTTACCTATAAAAACACACTAAATATACCAATGTAGTAATTATTTATATACAAAATTAGATAAAATATGAGAGAAAAAATGTAAAATATGACATTAACACACCCCCACACCTATTTTTTTCTAGTCCTCGCGCAAAACTTAGACCTAAAAAGAAAAATAAAAACTCTAAATCACTTTCGTAGAAATCATGATTGTACTTAGCATGTGCAACAAACCGTTAAACCCCTAGGTTATCCTAGTGAACGAGTTGTGCTCGTAAGAGTTTACAGTGAATATACCCATAAAATTCGTGAAGAAGCTAATAGATAACAAAAACTTTTATTCAAAGAAACAAAAATATTTTTTTAATATTTTCTTCAATTAATCTTACTAATATACAAACTCAAAAATGCATTTAGATTATTAGTTTTCAAGTCAAGCATCATATCAAATATATGTATCATTTTAATCAAAAATTCAAATCCTATATTTTAATACTCACTAATAGATAATTCATTGGCTTCTATACATCTATGTGCACTTGTGTTAGTCTACTTCGGCTTTGGACTCAAACTTTTACTCATGATTCATCTCATCTCTCTAAACAATTTTTTTTTTGTTAATATTTCGCCTTTCATGTGAAGATTCACGCTTGCATATGCGTAAATACCCGATTACTCAGATCTTACACTTATTTTCTTTTTTTTTATTTCTAAACGATTATTGCCTTAAATACCAGGCTTACCTTCTTTTATTTTTTTTAAGAATTATTGCCTTGAATACAAGACTTACCTTTTTTTATTCTCTTTTCTTTTTTAGAGAGAGAAGTCTACTCAATCGTTATCATATTTGTCCTCAATGATAAACTATTGTGAATTGAAAAATAAATATATACTTATCTCAAAATTACTATTAGCAGTATTTATTTTTTGAATTTTTATTTTTTCATAAAATTTTAAGTGTTTTATCCAATCTACGCTCCTATCAAACTTCAAATCTAAATTTATTTTTTTATTTGTAATTAGATTGATTTATTGAAGAAAATATTTTTGTATTTTTTAACTTTTTTTCACCCTTTTTTTAACTTTTTTTAAAATTTCTTTTAAAAAAATTTACCCTCAAAACTATCCAAAGTGTAAAGTAAAGAAATCCAAAAAAGATCTAAAAATAAAATAAAAATCCTAAAAAAATAAAAATCCGAGAAAAATATGAAGAAAAATCACTTAACCCACTCTCCCACACTTAAACTCGTGTAGTCCCCCATACACGACCCAAGAGTGGTAAAATAAATATGAAAAACTATTGTACAAATACTATATAAGTAATGAGAGTTGTCAAAGGTCAAGATCTCAATATTGTCACCCTATTAACGCATGGAAGCAGTTACGACCTCTCAATTGCTTCTCACTTTCATAGTGTGTCCTCTTATGTTTTGATATGGATGAATTAAGCCTTTTTTTTATCAACTTTGCATTTAATCTCTCTATCTTATTTTTGATTTTTCTCAATTTATACCTGCCTTTTTTTTTATTTAATAGTAAAATTTTAAAGTTGGAAATTGTACCTTTATTTTCGTCTATATTCCACCTATGAACATCTTTCATGTCATTAAGCATATCGGTCATATCAATATGTGATAAAATATGCTCTTTGAGGTGGCAGAATCATGAGCTCAATTTTAGATCGCTTTTTCAAATCATCATGTACCATGAGCTCTTTTTTCTGTGCTTCCTTCCATTCTTCTAGTGTTCAAGGCTCGTCATGCAATTTTTTTTCAATCCTATCATCAAAATTCTCTAAAGAAAATGCCATGCTAGTGGATTTATCATTAGTCAAATCATTGTGAAGGAATAAAAAATTTTCTTTACAAATTTCTTCACAATTTTCATCAAAAGAATCAAAAGATAATATGTCACTAGCAAGCTTATCATGAGGTAAATCACCAAACAAAATTTCCTCTTTATTAACAATTTATTCATAATTAATTTTACAATGGTCTAAAGTAGGTTGATCACAATGTTGAAGTATAGACTCATCATGTGCAAAATTATTTAACTTATTTTGAATCATATCAACTTTAAAAGTTGACTAAAGTGGTTGATTGTTGTAGTTAGATATGCTCAAAGAAATAGATGGTTGATTTTCAAAAGATTTAGTATGAGAGATTATTTTGAGAAAATCTTCCATATAAAATACAGTTTGAGAGGATAATTTTAGCAAAACTTTTATACCTTCCTCTATTCTATGCATTCGCTCCTCAGTCTCATGATTGTAGTTTTTCTTGTTTTCCTCGAATGATTGTATCTTGAGATCAGAAGTGAAAATTAAAGAAGAATATGATGGATCCGTGAACATATTTGATGACATACGTGAAGTAGTTATCGGTAAATTCTCATGACGTGCATACCTTGTTTCTAGTCGTTTTAATCTTTCATCTAACATGTTCAATTGAATATCTTGTTCATGATTGAATTTAGAATATGGAGATGATTGATCTATAAAGAAAGGATCAGATGGAGAACTCTCTTAATACAACTCTTGATTAGAATAATTTATCCATTCACAATTGTAATTATGTGTATAGAAATCGCTCGTAGCTTCATAATATGTGGTGTGAATTTGATCATGACGTAGTCCTAACAAACTACCTATCCATGGACACTGATGATAATTATAAGATTGATCACGATAATGGTGGCATCTAAATATACAAAATTGATTTCGAAACATTTTATTGGATTTTGTTTGAAAGGGTTGAGAGGGAAAGAGATTGAAATAAAAAAGAAAAAGTTGAGAATTTTTTTATTTTTTTATAATCAGAGACCAAAAACACAAAACAAGAAAAAAATTAGGGCAGATCTTTGAAATGTTTGCCGCTAAATGGCAGCTATTGTCGTTGTTTAGTGGTAAAACCAGGATTTTGACTCCCTTCTTTTTTCAGTGATTAGCAGATATTTCTCTAATCCTTTTTAGCTTCTTGTATTTTTAGTTTTAGGTCTCTACAAACTTAACACACTGTTAACTCGTAAAATGTTAGAAAAAGTAAGAAAACACCGTCGATCCTAGCAACAATGCCAAAAACTTGATGTGATATATTTCATGCAAGCATACAGTGTCAGTTGTAGAGCTTTACAGGTTGTTCACATAGGGATATAGAGTTTTTTTGCGTTCTTGCTAATTGTTTAGGCCAAACGAGTTAACAAAGAGTTATAAGTTGAATTTGTGTTATTCTAATTAGCCTAAGATATAGAATCTACTAGTTCACAACCAAATATTATCTATTTTATTTTCTTTCTTCCAAAAAATCTGATATTTTAGTTTAATTCCTATTTAAAGGATCATAAGTATGGACTATCAAGTGTCGTGTAAGCATAATCTATGAAAGAAATTACTTTTGAATAGAAATAAACTAAATCATTTGATTAATTCAACAAAATGAATAAAAACCAACAACTCCATACTGTAACTAAACATAGGCTATCAAAATACTTAAATTAAGCATAACCTATCAAACTTCTAATCTACGAGTTCTTGTATTTTTATTTTTACATAGAAAAATTCTATATTTTTTATTTTTATTTTAAAAAAAATACAAATAGAATAATATAAGGTTGATTCCAGTTTCATCTACATTCTAGGACTAAGTTAATTAGCTACTCATACTCCTAATTAAAAAGATCCTATTTTTATTTATGAAAGCCATAAAAAAAATTTATTTTCGTTGAAATCAAGAGAAATGTATACTATAAAAGAAATAAATCTATATTAGAAAGCAATTAAATCTATCTAAAAAGCAAATAAATTTTTTTACTCACTAGAAAATCGTTAAAAGCAATGGACTCACCTCTAGAGCATAGTATGGTAGCCATTACCCCTTTGGTAAAGCCCTAATGTTTAATAATTAAAAAAGAGTAAAAATTACATCCTAAAAAGCTCTCCCCAATTTATAAGGATTTATGGGTTATTTATAATCCAAGCACAATCCTGCTCCTACTCAAACTCAATACAAAAGATATATAATTCTAATCCAACACAAACTAATCTTAAGATATATAATTCTAATTCAATCCATAGATATTAGAAACCAATAGTTGAGAGTAAATGGTATAAAATATTAATTTTTGGGTTCAAAATCTGAAATTAAGTTGCAGACCCGTAGCCCATGGATCGGATTTTACATTCTGTAGTGCTTTAGTAAAATCGCCATAAATTTTGCATACGAACTCAAATTGAGCTGTTCTTAGGCTCATTTTGAAGATAATTCCGAGATCTAAAAATTTCACAAACATAAATATTTTCAGTTTAAGCTTTATCTTGGCTGAAAATATTTTTAAAGTTGTTGCTGCTACACTTGAGTTTTTGTCTTCACCTTAATTGACTTTCTTTGCCATATTCTTTACAAATTTGCTTCTTCTTCTTCTCTTCCTTGCAAATTCTTTATTATCTATAAATGCAAACTAAATATATCCAAATAGCAATTATTTATATACAAAAATAGATAAAATATGGAAGAAAAAATGCAAAATATGATATTAATCAATATCATACTATATATTTTTCTACGCTGCACTGGTATCAGTCTAGCGCATAAGCTGTGTACTATATTGAGTCTAAATTATATCAAATCATCATGGATCATTATATAATTTTATACTCAACTTAATTAGTATGTTTTGGCACTCTTATAAAAATTTCACATTAATTTCTTTAACATTTCGATCTCAAACTTAAGATTTTTTTCAGGTGCACCGAGATAAGTCTAGTGAATGAGTTGTGTACTATATTGATTAGAAATTGTATCAAATATTTATAGATCATGATAAGATTTTTTGTTTTGCTTTAGAAGTGTATTTTTTCACTCTCATAAAAATTTCATGTTAATTACATGAAATTTTGATATTAAACTAAAGATTTTTGTCAGCAGCACTGGTATCAGTTCTATGCATGAGCCGTGTATTATATTGAATCGATATTGTATCAAATCATTAAGTACTACAATATAAATATGTATTGTATTTTCAGAGTATGTTTTGACCTTATTTTCTTGATGTTTGAGCCTTAAATTAAAGATTTTACTTAAGTGCATAGGTAATAGTCTAGAATGTGAGCTATGTACCATATTGAGTAGAAATTGCATCAAATCATCATTAATCACCATAAAATTTTGTATTCTATTTTAAGAGTATATTTTGACACTCTGAAAAAAATTTCATATTAATTGGTAACCTCAAATAAATGATTTTTCTCTGCTATAGTAGTATCAGGTGCGTGAGTTGTGTACTTTATTGACTATAAAAGGTATCAAATCATCATAGGTCAGCATAAAATTTTGTATTCTATTTTAACAGTATGTTTTGACATACTTAAAAAATTTCACATTAATTGCTTTGAAATTGGACCTCAAACTAAAAAAATTTTCTCAGCTACACTGGTATTAGTCCAATGCATGAGTTATGTACTATATTGAGTAGATATTATATCAAATTACTATAAATCTCCAAAAACATTTAAAGAAATTAGTTCAGGAATCTAGTCATAAAAGATATGTAGTCCAGAGCTTCAAGATCAAGTGCTAAAAGTTCAGGAACCAAAGGCCACGATGTTACGGCTATTGGTTGCAATTGTGCTAATTCACAACGATTAGAAGGAATTTCCACATCATCATTCTGGTACAGATTCATATGCATAGTAGAACTCTTCTCATAAGTGATCACCAACACAGATTGGCGGCAAATCTAATAAGTCAACAGCTTTTTCATAGGTTTTTCGAGTAATTTTAGGACTCTATTATAGTACTTGGATTAGGTTTTTAAAATCCATATTCTATATATTTGTTGAAATCCTTGTAAATTTTTATGCCTATTTTGTATTCTTTTATTATTTTAATTAAATTCGAGTTGAGAGCTGGAGAGAGACCGCCACCATACTTGAACTCAACAGAGCTTGATTTTATTCATTCTCCTTTAATTTATTCTTAGGTAATATTCTTATTGCTTTCATAGATTCGATTTAATTGCTTTCATAGATTAAAATTAGTTGCTTTCTTAGGTAGATTTAGTTGCTTTTTTAGATTAATTAGTTTTTATTTAACTTTTATGTCTTAAAATATGAACTTTTTAATGAAAATAAAATATGAACTTTGAATAAGAACCATGCATAAATAGTCTTCATCTACCTAGGATGTAAACAAAGTTAAATTAACAATTCTAACATGTGTTCTTCAATTCCATTTAAAAGAATCAATGGTTTTTCTTAGACAAATATAGGGATGGAAATTCATAAATCAACATATTTGATAGATTAATTTTAAGATGGTTTTGATAATTTATGCGTAGATTAGATTTGTGATAAGTACTCTTTAGTTTGTCTATATAATTATCAATTTGATGTAATATAGGTCAATAAAATTGTCACCTTTGATTTTTTTTATGCTTGCACGACACTTGTTAGAACATGTTTAGGAGGCTATATTAAAACAAAATTAAAAAATTACCTTTTAATATGCTACTTGATCATGCATCTGCAAAAGATAGAAGGAAAAAAATCATTATTAGATTGTTTAATGGATTTGAACATCTTAGGCTTGCTTTTAGTATAATAAACAACCCTTCTTTTAATTCTAATCTTCCTCACTAACTTCCTAAAATTAAAGAATTAATAAAATCGAGAAATACCCAATATTCATGTGGGAATGACCTGTTGTGACATTTAACACTATGTGATTGCAGTATTTTGATGCACATTAAGTTTTGGGCGTCATTGCAGGGATCAACAGTGTTTTCCTACTTTTTCTTGCATTTTATGAGTCGAGTGTGTGTTGAGTGCGTAGGGATGCTAAAGTATAGGGACAGAAAGTCAAAAAGAACCTCAAAAGCAATCGGATTAGTTCCAAAAACTAGGAGGCCATAGCTTCTTGTTTTTCTAGCCAAACAGTGGCACTTGCCACAGTTCAATAGCTATGGTGAGCCTACTTCTATCATTTTTTTTCTATTTTCAGTATATTGTTTCATGATTTTCTTTAAAGCATATCTAGCATGGTAGTCGTAAGATGCATAGTTTTTATTTTATCATGCCGATAATTGCTAAAGGAAAGGCATGTGCTACTTTCCATACTTGGTTAAGTATTATTGGTTGCATATCTACTTTAATCGATTTAAGAGCACAACCCAAGAACCTAATCAGTTAAAACATGGATTTCATCAACCCTCCTTGGCTTAAAAACAACCTTTCATATTGCATATTATTGTTAAGAATAAAAATCATTAAAAATTGGCTCTAAGGACTTTCTAAACATAGTGTCTAGGTTCTTGCTAGTGTTAGTGCTTAGATAGAAGTGATCTTTGATTTGGTAGAGTCAAAATTTTCATTGTCCACATCTTCTTCAATTTTTTTATCTCATCTTTTCACATCTGGCTACTCTTCCACCAGACTCTTAGACACTCAAACATTCGTTGTCATCTCCATTAGTATATGCCAATGTGGGCCCATGATCATTTGGTTGACTGAAATGATTAGATTATATATTATGTGAGAAGATAGACCAATCAATCCTGATCCTTCGATCATTATAATTCAATGTGGACATCATTGACATCATGTATCAAAATTGCAGAAGTTACAAGTAACAATTATGAACATACACACAGTATATCAGTATATTTCCTATGTTCACTGGATCCGATTCAGAAGATGCATATCTTTTTATCAATGAATTCTGGAAAGTATGTATGATAATGAAATTGCAACACTGATTGGAGGATGCAATCAAACCTTCGCTTCATCCCATTTGCTCATAAGGATAACGCTAAGAAGTCGCAATACAATTTCCCTCACTTCATCCCATTCGATCATAAGCATAACGCTAAGAAGTAGCAATACAGTTGTCCACGTATTCTATCAATTTTGGGGATTAATTCATTATAGAATTTTTAAAAATGTAGTATCCCACGCAAAAGACAATGAAAGTAAGAAGCGCCATAAATCACTTTAGTCAAATGTAGGGAGAATCTTTCTAAAAGTACTTAGAATGATTCAAAGATCTCTTAGTGCAGTGCTCCCATCGCGAGATAGAAAAGAGGAGGTTCTGTTAAATCTATAAGAAGGATTCAATTACACTTCCAAAAGTCATCTTGAGTCCATGTGTTAGGGATAGTTTATGATAAAGAATATGGAAGAGGCCAGGGAATCTCTAAAAAACATATCGTGAAAAACTATGTAGTGGGACAATCCCACTAAGAAGCCCAATACTTCTATGAATAAGGGTGGAATCCAAAATTTAGGCAGTTTTGTAGCTTTTCACGCTATGATTAAGTCTCTATAAGGAGAATCGAGGTGTTGGTAATTCGTAGTACTCTTCAAATATATAAGGTTAATCAATTACAAACTCACATGTGTTTTAATTGACTTTGAATAATGTTATGGAGGAGAGTACTTCTAAAGAATTCCATTAGTGGAATGCCGAAACAAGCCAACACTCCATATCCATGACCTATGAACAATCCATATACTCTTAACATACAATCCAGGCTAGATGAACAATCCAAATCTCTGATTGAGTCAAGAGTGATATCAAGAAGCCCCTAACTCGAACATGACCTCCATCAACTTGTCAATTTACAAGACTAAATATGAGTGTCTACCAACACACAAATGCTGCGACCATGCAAACAACCAGATTAGACCACCAGCAGCTAATTGGTTCTATCCACAGTAGGGTTCTAATAACAATAAATGACTTTCATTTCTTGAGAAGAATATTGAGAATCTTCTCAAAGTTTCATCCAACCTTGACACTCATATATAAAACCTTATGAAAGTTTCAAATTACTTTATTAAAAAACTAACTAGAAATTACTTATAAACTCTTCGATGATTAAAAGTCTAGAATAGTAGGCTAGACAACTTGGGATTCAAATGAGTGAACTTGGAAAGGGTACCGTTCCAAGCCAACCTTTGTTTTTGATGAACCCACCCTAACGCTAGTTCTTTTAGGTCAATCCAGTCACGTGTTGATTACGCTTGAAAAGTGTAGTTATTTTAGTTTATTTTATGCAAGCATAATCTAATTTAGTTGATTAATATAAGAAACTAATGAAAAGTCATTTTTATTAATCAAATTTTCCACAATGATATTTTTAAGTGTTTTCTAGTGTTTATGCAGGATTTTATATCCAAGAAAATTGAAGAATCAAAGTGTATCTCAAATATTAGATCAGAACAGTGATTTTATAGGTCTGACTATCGACAGCTACATGTTGGCTGTTAATAGTCATCGACTGTAAATCAAAGTGTGTTTTTGCCAATGCCGCAGTTTGGTTCTTCTAAGGATTTTGTAATGCTGTAAATACCCGATATAATTTAGAATTCTGTAACAACGAAGGTCGAATAGCAAACGCAAAATGCTAATGCTTAATGCGTTTTGATTATTAGAGTGTTTTAGAGATTCAAAATTTAGTTTTTGTACTCTTTATACAAATAATTAAAAAATTCTCTTTTCTTTATTCAGGACTATGATGAGTGTGAGTGCCTAAATTTTTGAGTTAGCTTAGATGGAATATCAAACCCAAAGTAATTTACTAGTATGTGGTTTATATGCTTATTGTTTTTAATTGATTTATGTAAAATTATTATCTTTGATTCCCTATTATCTCTTGAAGGATTGATATGATTTTTAGTCTTTGATGTTTTATTGTTTGACGATCTATTTGTTGCTTAGTTTTTGATATATCGGTGATTCTTTAGGCATGATGTATGCTTAGACTTTCACTGCTTATTTTTGTTATCCATGTTGCATGCTTAGATAAACTCAAAATTAATATAAGATTAATTGGGGAAAATTATACAAATTATCAAGTTTGAAATTTTATTAGATTTTGTGCTTCAATGATTTATTTTCTGGATGTAAGAAGACCACATGATCTATGTAGCTGAAATATAAAAAACATAAACAAATCCATTAAATTATTCTATGGGAGAGTTAAATCTATCTGACGAACAATTCTATTTTAAGTAAATTTATATCCTCTTTAGTTTAGATTTAGTTTTAGCTAATAAAAATCCAATCTTTATTTCATTCTAGTTCTATAGTTTATTTTTTTAGAGTCATACAATAATCAAAATGATTCTTAAAAAAAGATCTTTGGTTACTAACCTTATACTACTGGTCGATATTTTCACTTGGGAGTGTATAATTTATATTGCAGTCAAGTTTTTGGTGTCCTTCTCGAGGATCAATACTATTGTGTTATACTTTAGTATAGGTTACAGTTCCTACGTCATTAATTTTTAGGATTCTAAATTTACATAACCAATTAGAGGAGAACTTTGAATTGTATACTTATTCAATCGTACTCAAATCCACACACTTCCAATCTACCAAACACTTACCGACATGAGCACTAGTAATAATAATAATAAAATCAATTTGAATAATAATAATAACGGATTCGGAGAGAACAACACAAATAACAATAATAACCATCAAGAAGGCAATGGAAGGCATTCGAGATTAATTGAAACCTAATAGGACTACTAAACCTTCATGCACAGCATTTCCTTTGAATATGGGACACTTTGAAATTAAATATGGAGTAGTTTAACTTTTGCCTAAATTCTATGGGATGGATTCAGAGAGCCTATATTTGCACTTTCGATAATTCAAAAAAAATTGCTCTACTATTAATTTTCAAAACATTACTCCAGAGCAACTTGAGCTTAAACTCTTTCCATTCTCCCTTAAGGATAAAGTAATGACATGACTACATTCTTTAAGTTTCAACTCAATAGAAAGATGGGATAAGATGCAAAGAGAATTCTTAAATAAAGAAATTCTTTCCTTCACATCGAACAAATTATATGCAAAAGAAGATTCTCAACTTTCGGTAGAAAGAAGATGAACCATTTTTCGAATGTGAGGTTAGATTTAAAGATTTGCTAATCTCATGCCCACAATACAATTTTGGAATATGGAGGATTGTAAGTACCTTCTATCAAGTACTAAATACTGCAACCAAGCAATTTGTAAAAACTATGTGTAAGAGTACATTTTTTAGCAATGATGCTGAGAAAGCATAGGATTATCTTGATTCACTTACTGAAAAATCACAAGTCTGAGAAAGTGAGAATATTTTGGACAGACACTAATTAATAGAGAATTCTCAGAATAGAGGTAGACTTATAAAATTAGGGAAAATCGAAGATATAGCTGCATGATTAATTTCTATCACAAAGTGATTTGAAGATTTGCTTATAAAAAACTAAAATAGTTAAGGCAATAGAAGAAGTTTCGGAAGTTTTTAATATCTTTAAATTACAAGGAAACGTGACTCGTGAATATTCGACACTTTCCATTTTTAAAAAAGTATTAAATGAACAAGCTAATGCTTTTAACATTGTTCCTCAACTAGAAAACAACCCATATTAATAAACATATAACTTTGATTGGAGAAACTATTCACATCTTCATAGGAAGCAGAATTCTGAACAACAATTTAATCATCAAATAAGTTATCCACTAATCCACCTTAACATTATGTTCAACCTTCTAATAAGCCTTCGGTGTACCAACCACCACCGAAGAAAAAATTTGAGAATAATTTCTTGCAGATATAACAGAGAATGGATTAGATGATCTAAGTGCAACAGTAGTTTTTTCAGTCGTAGCAAATGATCAACAATCTGAATTCAATAGCCTATAGTGATATTCGATCACATATAAGCCACCTCAGTTCTGCATTGCAAACGATAGAAAATGGTACACTACCATCTCAATCGAAGGCTAGTACTTCAGGTAAGTCGAAGATATAAATGCAATTACTTCTTATATTTATAATGACATACTTGAGATAACTATTGCAATAAATTTGTGAAGTTGTAAAGTGCTTGATGAGCCCGTTTCAAAAGAAAATATCGAAGAGAAACAGGGAAATGATTTAGTGCAACAATCTAAAGATGATAACCCTAAAGAACCCACTTCCAGAAATTATAGGGCACTTGTACCATTTCCTCAAAGATTAAAAAATAAGAATATTATGTATTTATGCTGATATTTTGGAAATTTTCAAATAGGTATAGATCAATATATCTCTACTGGAAGTAATTAAACAAGTCCCCTCATACAGAAAGTTCATGAAGGATTTATGTACCATCAAAAGACGTCACAAAGTACAGAAGAAGCAATCTCAAATAATAGCTAAGTGCATTATTCCATTCTTAAATGCCTCTTAAATAAAAGGATCCTGGATGTCCTACTATTTCTTGTTTAATAGGTCAACATAATATAGAAAAAGTTTTACTAGATTTGGGGGCTAGTGTAAATATTTTGCCATATTCGTTTACAAGCACCTAGTTCTAGGACAACTTAAACCTACGCCAGTTACACTATAGTTAGCTGATTGGTCAGAAAGGTATCCTAAGGGTGTTGTGGAAGATATTTTTGTGTAGATTAAAAACTCTTATTTCGAGTAGATTTTATAGTTATCGACACTGCACCTGTAAAGAATTTGCGTCTTAATATTCCAGTTATCAGTGGACGTCCATTCTTAGTTATAGCTTATGTTGTTATAAATTGCAAGAATGGTGTGGTAAAACTTTCATTTGGAAATATGCCCTTAAACTTAATGTTTTTAATATTTGCAAACAATCTATTGATAATGATGAATTGCAAAACATTAATTACATTGAACAAGTCCATGATGAAGGAGATATCGTATTATTGTGCATGTCTTTATTGATTATCTCAAATCCGAACACATCATTAAAATTATAGACATTTAACTGATGCTCAATGTTCGAACATCACGGGATGGACCCCAAAAATGGAAGTGCATGAAGAGTTACCTCAAATTACAGAGAAACTAATACCATCTGATATCCAAGAACTAATACTTGAGTTAAAACCACTACCTAAAGATCTCAAATATGTTTCTAGGACCAAAGGAAACTTTCCCAGTGGTCATCACAACGCATCTTGATGATAATCAGGAAGAGCGACTAATAATGATATTGTGAAATTATAAATGAGCTCTTGGATGGAATATGGTGGACATTAAAGGTATGGATGCCCTTGTACACATTGTATTACTTTGGAGGATGGAGCCAAGCCTATTAGGTAAATGCAAGGGTTAACCCTGCCATGAAGGAAGGGGTTAAAACTGAAGTGTTGACACTTCTTGATACATGCATCATCTATCCAATTGCCAATAGCAAGTGGGTATGTCCAATCCACGTTGTTTCGAAAAAGAGTGGAGTAACAGTAATTAAAAATGAGGATGGAGAATTGATACTTATTCGTACTATTATGAGTTGGCTTATGTGCATCGATTATCGAAAGTTGGGCCAAGTAACATTCAAAGATCACTTGCCGTTACCATTTCCTAACCAAGTACTTGAAAGAGTTATTGGATATGAATTTTATGTTTTCTTGATGGTTATTCTAGTTATTATCAGATTGAAAATGTTTTTGAGAACCAGAAAAAGACAACTTTCACATGTCCCTTTGATACTTTTACTTTTAGAAGAATTCCATTTGGATTATGCAATGTGGCCACAACATTTCAAAGATGTATGATAAGTATTTTAGCAACATGATTGAAAATTATCTAGAGGTATTCATGGATCATTTCTCTTTATATGAAAACAAATTCAAATCTTCTTTAACTAATTTAAGGTAAAGATGTCAATAGTAAAATCTACTACTAGATTGGAAGAAATGCCACTTCTTGTTATGAAAGGTTATTGTGTTAGGCCATATAATTTCATCTAAAGGGATGGAAGTAGATAACGTTAAGGTTAAGTTTATTTCCAAAATGCCAATACCCAAAACAGTAAAAAACATACATTCGTTCTTAGGGCATACATGTTTTTATGGAAGATTCATAAAAAAATTTAGTACTATTGCTAAATCCCTTTCTCACCTTCTTGCACAAAATGTGCAATTTGAAAAGATGTGGGCATGCCAAACAACTTTCGCAACCCTCAAGGAGATGCTCATCATAGCACAAATAATCCATCCTCCAGATGGGTCACTTCCACTCGAGATTATGTGTGATGCAAGCAACTGTGTAGTTGGAGGAGTACTAGCGCAATGAAGAGATAAAAAGCCCTACGTTGTCTACTACGCTAGCAAGGCTATCAATTATGCTCAAATGAATTATACAGCAATAGAGAAGGAGCTTCTAGCTATAGTTTTTGCTCTTGATAATTTTTATTAATAAATTTTGGGCTCACATATAATTATTTTTACAAATCATTCGGTGCCCAAATATGTTTTTTCAAAGTTAGATGGATACTGCTACTCTAAGAAGTCAATCCTAAAATTAAAAAAAGGGAGTAGGGAATGTGGTTGCTGGCCACCTCTCTTGACTAAATTTTGATAATGATAAGCTACCAATTAGGGACTCGTTCCCTAATGAGCAGCTATTTTCAACCAGAATAACTCCCTGGTATGCTAATGTTATTAATTTTCTTGTTGTAGATGAAATACCGAATCCCTGGAGCGCGCAAGATAAATGACGTTTCTTATACAAGGTACGCTATTTCATTTTCGATGGCCCTTACCTATTTAAATATTACTCAGATCAAATTATTAGGCATTGTGTGCCTGATGATGAGTTTTATAGCATAATTACTTTATGTCATACTTCTTGTAGGGGCCATTTTTTGTCTAAAGGGACAGTAGTCAAAATACTCCAATGTGGATTCCATTGGTCTACTACATTTAGAGCCAAGTGAATTTTGTGAACAATGCAAGTCATGTCAGAAATTAGGAGCATTAACAGAAAGAGCGATATACCTCTAATACCCATACTTACAATTGAGATATTTGATTGTTAGGGTATTGACTTCATGGGACTGTTTTCTATTTTTAACGGCTATGTTTATATTCTCATAACAGTTGACTATGTCTCTAAATGGGTAGAAGCTCCAAAATGTAGAAACAATGATCAACAAACTGTTATCAAATTTTTATAGAAACATATATTTCTACATTTGGAGTTTCTATAGGCATAACAAGCAATGGGGTTCTCATATCTTCAACAAACCCTTTGAAAATTTGATAAAGAAGAATCACATAATGCACAGTATTTCTACACCTTATCACCCATAATCGAATGGACAAGTCAAACTGTCTTATAAGGAAATCAAGCATATTCTAGAAAAACAGTTAATTCATTTCCAAAGATTAGTCATTTAGACTAATCGATGCTTTATAGGATTACCGTACCATATATAAAATACCCTTAGGTATGTCTCCATATAGAATAGTCAATGGAAAAGATTGTCATTTGCCTTGAGAGATGGAGCACAAGGCGTATTTGGCAATTAAATTAGTTAATTTGGATCTCAATTCAGCTGCCCATTATGAAAACTATAAATAAATGAATTTGAAGAGATAAGTGTTAGCAGAATTTTCTTTCAATGGGATCATCTCTCATAAAGAGAGATCCGCGAATATAAACTACAAAGGAAATAAGACATGGTCTTTATAGAGTTGTGCTTTATTTTTCATAGAAGCTGAGACGTAATCTTTGATTCACCAATAAAGTTGAAGTGCGAATCTCTTTCTCCAGATTCGCAGACTTAATAATGAGAATAGGCTCCACGGGGTCTCGTCATCGTGTCTAAGCATATCATGCAAATAACAAACATGCCATCAGATTGAAATGTGAATATAAAAGCTTCAGATTTGCGTTCCGATTTTTATTCGGATTGAAATGCGAATCTAAAGTCTGAGACTTGCATTTCAATTATCATTTAGATTAAAACACGAATCTAAATTCTGAGATTCACATTCCAATTTTCATTCAGAAGAAACACGAATCTAAAACTTGAGATCCGCATTTCAATTACGATCCAGAGAATTAAAGACATCTTTTACAAGTTTTGGAGATTTAATACAAATCCACCAGATCAAAAGGTAGAAAATTAATACTCAGATCATTGAGGCAACAATTGGATAGTTACATCAACTCAAAAGTCTTCAAAGCTCTGTAAATGACAGAAGTTTAGATGGAAAAAGAGACCTAGGGATCAATATTATAGAGAGAGTCAAAAATCAGTTCATAGGATTCTAAAATGTGAATTTCATAAGGTCGCGTTTTAATGCCAAAAGAAGTTTAGAAATGCAGTCTTAAATTTCAAAGCATGAATTTTTGTTAAGTCGTGCTCTTCTTCTTTACATCCAAATTTGCTAAGTTAAAAATTACCTTTGACAATAGCGTGAATTTTTGTAAAGTCGCGCTTTTCTTCTTTATCTCCAAATTTGCTAAGTTAAAAATTACCTCTGGCAAAAGCACGAATTTTCATAAAGTTGTGCTCTTCTTCTTTCGTCCAAATTTTTTAAGTTAAAAATGAACTCTGACAAACAAAAATTTCTTTTCCTCCAAATTTCATAAGTTAAAAATTAACTCTAGCAATTCAGAAGCTATTATACTGTAAGTCACTAAGCAGTGCTGATTTTTTAACTTGTACAGGAAAGTTTATAGTTACTTCTTTCCTGATTCATTCGCAGCAAGATCCATTTTGGGAGTTCGAATAATGACTTTATATTGTCAAGTTAATAATTACTACCGAACAATATTCTAGAGAATCAAAATAATCATTAAGTTAACAGTTACCTCTGATGATCAAAAATAAAATATTCATCAAGTTAACAGTTATCTCTAATGATCAAAATCCAAATATTCATCAAGTTAACTGTTATCTCTAATGATCAATATCAAAATCATTCATCAAGTTAACAGTCACCTCTGAATGAATGATAACAAAATTCTTGAAATAAAATTTTTTATTCATATTACCAAATCAATATTACAAAGAGTTCCTTGATATCATACAATGAGTAGAAATAAATACAAATCATTAAGTCAATAGAGCATTAAATTTTTTTTCGTCAACATCTATTATCCCTAATTGGATGGCTTAATAAGTATAGACAAAAAGATTGTTTTTGTAGCCTCCTCATATCAATAGTTGAGAACTTCCAAGTTTGTTCACTCAGTTATGATCAATATCGCCAGTGACTTGATTAGCTCAAAGCTAAGTGTACCAAATGCATGTTCCCAAGTATACAACTTGTGAAATTGCTAAAATTGGGGGTTGCCGACAACCATTTACCATCCTTGTTTTAAGGATGCTAGGTAGGAAATAAAAAATGCCACACACCCAAAAAAATTTATCTCATAAAAAGTACATGAGATCTTCTGGTTCTCCAAAAGATATTGGAAAAATTTGAGAACCAGATGGGTGTAGGTCATTGTTAAGGAAAATGACTACGATTATATCCTGCAACAGATCCAGATTCTTGTTAAGAAACATAAAAGAAAATACTTGATTTATGTTCATAATAAGAAAACTTACCATTGTTAAGAAAAATGATTGCAGTCATAAGGATCTGTTCAATGGGGTATTCCTTCTTTAACAAACCTGGTAGAAGACCAGGTACAAATAGGCCAGCATTATCTAAAGGTCTTGTAACATGCCAACCCCAGTCCATCGCCTTGAACAAGGAAAAAGAAGTAGAACAAAACTCCATGATAAAATTGGCTTTGAGAAGAAATCTAGAACAGTAGAGAGTCCAAAAGAATTCTCAAGTCAGGATGACTTTTTCAAATAAAGGCTTGGCGCTTTATATAGAGGATTTCATGATCGAAATCTTCGGCCAAGAGATTTTATAGGCGATATCTTCGGTTGAGATTTTTGACTTGAATTTCAATAAGATTTTTTATTATTGCATGGGATGCTTAGGTATCTAAAATCTAGAACAGTAGAGAGTCCAAAAGAATTCTCAAGTCAGGATGACTTTTTCGAAGAAAGGCTTGGCGCTTTATATAGAGGATTTCGTGATCGAAATCTTCGGCCAAGAGATTTTATAGGCGATATCATCGGTTGAGATTTTTGACTTGAATTTCAATAAGATTTTTTATCATTGCATGGGACGCTTAGGTATCTAACCAAAGGAAATTAGATTTTCAGTTAAGATCTTTGATTAAAATCCTGTCATTAATGGATGCATGCAGTGCTTAGATTTTTGCACCAAAAAAGTCAATTAAGTTGATGGAAGGTCATTCTATATATGTAAACCTGCGGATTTTTAATGTATGGTTATACTTATATGTAAATCAGTGGATCTTAATGCAGGGTTGCACTTATCACAAACCAGAGTTCAGAATTTTATTCATACACAAGCTCATAGAGTTGGAACAAAAACTCACGGATTTGACCTCAGAAGCTATAGATAGATGAATCTACATGCTGGGTCGCGATTCTTATACAAACTTGCAGAGCCAGATGTACAATCTACATTTTTGAGCACAAAGTTAAGTCTAATACACAAATTTGTCAAAATTAAGTTCAGAAATATACGAAGGTTAATTAAGTTCAAAGTTTCAATGAGATGACAAATTGTGCTTTGAACAAAATCAAAAGGAAATATTACATCCATGAAACTAATTGAGTCTGCATGGTCAAAATGAGAAGATTACAAGAGCTCTTTGGATAATATTAAAATTTTTACAACTTAATGGTTAAAAAGAACCTTGATCCTTTCTTCTACATCGCTGATCACCAACTGAATGGCCTCATAAACCTGAACAGCAACTTGTCTGCGCAGTTCCTCCTCACTGACAGTTATGTTGCCACTTGAAGCAGATTTCTAAGCTTCTAATTCTGCGTAATCAGCTAAAAGAACTTTGATTACACCATCCTGCTGTTTTTACAAAACAGTGAGATTCTTCATTGTCTCCTCACATTCTTTAGAGAGTTGCTCAAGTAAAACTTGAGCCTTGGTAATAGTCTCTTGAGTTCTGGCAATGGATGCATCATGACCTTTCGCAGTTGTAGCAGTATTTTCAATCTGAGCATATAAAGATTGGTTGGTTAATTGATTTCCATCAATACGGGCTTGACAAGCAACAACTTTTTCTTTTATTTTCTTCTGGAGCTTACATTGTTCCTCCATTAGTTTCTGAAAAGTGACCTCAACCATTTCTGACTTATTTGCATTACTAATCTTCAATAAAGATTCAGCATGAGTCTGAAGTTGAGTCACCACTAGTTTATACGGAGATGCCTTTCTTCTCCACCAATGCTTGCTATGCCAATTGTATAAATATTAAGAACATTGGCAATTGAAGAGAAAGAACTCCCTTTCAGAATTTTGTCAATACAGCAGTCCAGAAAATCAAGAAAAACTTTAATAGTATGTTGGAGCAAATCCGCTTCAAGGGCATCCACTTTTGCACAACTTGTTGATGAAGAAGTAGCTGTAGTGGAAGTAACAACAGGAGCATATGTGGATGGTACCGCACTCTCGGGTGAAAAATAATAGCTTCAATGAGTGCAGCAGGTTTAACAGTTTTGACTTCAGCAGGAGCAAAAGTTTCAACAACTCCAACTTCAGCGGAGGCAGTAGCCTCAGTATGCTCGACAGGTGTAGCAAGATTAGCCACAACAGCTTCAACCTCAGTGACATTAGTGGCTTCAATAGGGCTAGTAGCCACAACAGCTTATGGTGCAACTTCAGGTTGAATTTCAGCATCATCAAATGATGTACCACCTTCAGGTATATACTCCGAAGTTGGAGTAGAGAGAAACATTTCTAAAGAAAAGGAAACAAATGATTAAATGATGATAAAAGAAGTGAAAGATGATGTAAATGAGTAAAAGTTTAGAATAAACCTTGAGATTGGGACTGGACTCTCCAGGTCCATACACCTCAGTCCTTTCTTCTGTCGTTAGAAATATATATTTACAATAGTCTGATGGAGGAGTAGAGGTGTGAATGACATCACTATCAACAACGTCATCATCATCATCACTCACAATTTAAACTATTGGAGGAGTAGGGGCAGCATATTCCTCTTGCACCAATTGGACTGGTCTTCCTGAAGAAGACACAACAACAGGTAAAAGCCCAATTGCTGGTGTAGTGGGAGGAACCTCTGTAATAGGATCATTGGAAAAAATAGGTCCTTGACTTTGACGCTTTTTAGATGAGCGAGAAATCAAATTCGCATCATCATTGTCTTCTTATTCCTCTTCAGCAGTTTCAAAAGCTGAACTAAGTATTGTTGTGCCGGCTTCAGCCAATATAGCTTGTGAATGATCGGCAAGTCACTAAGATGCCTCAATCTCTTCCGTTTGTAAGAGATCTTCTTAGAAGAAGATTTTGATTGAGGAGAAGTTAGAATAGTGGGAGATGTAGGTTGATCTATTAGTACTATTGAAGTACTCCTTTCATCTCTTGACTCGAAATCCTTCAAAGTCATACTCTATCCCAAAATCCTCTATTCTAACTAGTTTAGTGTTGCCAGCCTCTCTTTTGAGCATACCATGCTTTGATGTCTCTCAAACAAGTGAGGCTCAAGTTAAAGTTATGAGACATGGAATGGACAGTAGAATACCATTTTCAAAAACCAAAACTCATTGACGAATTTGGAGTCTTGAGTGGAAGATTGAAGTTGGCCTTTGTACCACCAGAGATGATATGAAACCAAGCTCTGGCTCCCTTGAATAGATTCCCAGTAAAGCTCATGTCTGTATTGGGATTTCCTACATACAATTGATCATAGCTAAACTGTCAAGAAAAATGGCTTGGGTAATTGGGTTCAATATAACAATGGTTCCCTAAGTGGAGAACCAAGTGCCCTGGATGGATGCTTATTAGTCACCAGAAACACCCAAGAGACAGAGTCATGAAATTATCAACATTGGCTACCACCGTGAATTCATCCCCATAACCATCATTTAGAAAGTAAGAGAAACATTTGTATAACTCATATTTAGATGATATCGATGTGTTCTACGGATCACATCCATGTAACCTCCTTTCTAGTGGGATTTCTCATAATGCTGAACTTTGGAAGAACTCAAGTCTATTTGAGCATCAATTGGACTCATCAATGAAGGACAGTGCAGAACTATCCAAGCTATTAAATAAGTGTATGGAAGTTCCACCTGCAGATTTGGAATCTTCACAATCAATTTTCCCTCATTATCATGCTCCGTATTAACATTAAAGAATTTATCAACTAATTTTCTCAATCCACTTTGGATTCCACAAACTATCGCTGACAGCAAACTGAGTGGACGATCGAATGCTAACAATACTGCTAGATATACCACTCTGATTGATAGAGTTTCCTACGATGGAACCACGCATTTATTCAACAATAACATCAAGAAACCTGTCAACAATGCAGGATCTGATAAATGTTGTAAAGCCTGATAGTGAAAACTTTTAAAACATGTCCCGGCCTTGAAGACGTACTCGTCTGATTCAACGATGTATGCATTGGTTCCACAGTGAACAATCCTTTCTTCAAACTCTTTCTCCGAAATTGGAGAAAGACGAGTTAAATTAGGATTGTTACTTGTAAACTTGGGGAAAGGATACTGTAACCATTTCTTTTGCTTCATGTTGCGAGCATTAGACATGCGAGCACAAATGTGAAGTGACAAAGCAATTCCCAGAAAGTATTATAAATCATGAGATCCCGAACCTTCAATAAATGGAGTTCTTCTCCTGTGGAGACATATTCTACATAAGGAATATCTCTCATAGGTAATCCTGAAATCTCATGCATCTCATGGAGGGCAAGCTCTAATTCGCCACGAGGCGTAAAGAAAGTACAAGTATCAGGGTTATACATTTTCAGCAAAGAGAAGAAATGGAATAGACTAGGAGGAATTCCATATTGAGCTGCTCTTATAACACGATAAAGATTTATATATTTCAGTTGGTCCACAAAAGTTCTTAAGAAAAAATTGATTAAGATAGCCTATTCTCACTTAGGAGAACAATAGACCCATCCAGCAGGATGAAAATTTTGGACTGAAAATTCTCCTTGTGCATCAACAAAACGGTGTTAAGAAAGTTTGGGTGATCAATGGAGTTTCACCCAAAGGGAGGTTTTGCTTAAAGGATCCTGAAAATAATCCACAATATTTTTTCCAGTAGAACAACGAAATGCACCTTGAGCATTGAATTCACCCAGCAAAACACCTTCTTGTGGTTTGTCTAAATACCAATCCATGGTTCTTGGAATGGAAAGGGACTAGAGATATAAAAATGGATAAGACCTCTCCATATCAGAAAGAAACAAGTCGCGACCATTAACTTGATGGAGCCACTTATAAATCCCATCATCTAAGCAGTCATCGGGGACTGGGACATGATCACCGAATAGAAAAGTAGGCTTATTCAATAAAGTTCTATCCTTTCTCTCCAAAGGAGCAGTAGTCATGAATTCCTGCAATATAGGGCGAGCAGGGTTCAAGATTTTACTCTTCCTCTCTTGGCTATCAGATGTTGCACAAGCTAGGAAGACTCGACTGACCCTAAACTGTTTTCCACCATCGTATCCTCCTATATGGCCAAAATAATGATTTTTCGGTGAAGGGTTTAAGGTATAATTCACTGCATGAAGAAAAGAAAGACTTAAAACAAAATTATAAAAAGGAAGATGCTCTCTTAGGGTAAGAGTATAAATTGCAAATATGATATGAAATAAGAGAATCACTGTCGACCAGAAGCTCCTGCCGAACCACTATGGAGAGAAAAGAAGTTTGAAGAAAATTGAGGATTAAAGGAGCTTGAAGATGAAGGGTCTTGAAAGTCGAAGGAAAATTTGGAGTTCAAATTTCTATCAGAAAGTGTTATAATACCCTAAAAGATGAGTTTGAAATTTTATAGCAAATGATTTGATGGATGAGATCTCTAGCCCAAATCTTGTAAGGATCTCCTCATTAATGAAACTCAGAAAACGTCTTGATCCCTATGCTAGAAAAAGTGATAAAATTCCAGATATATCGCATAAAGCGGAGATCTGCGGCTCTAATATAGAGTCGGGCTTCTTTTCAAAAGCAAGGAATTTGAAATTCTAATACAGAGTCGTGTTTCTTTTCAAAGTCCAAATCTATGAAAATTGCATTTTTGCCAAATTATCCAAAGTGTTTCAAAACACTTCCAAAACTACAGAGTTTGAAAACTTTGGAGGGAGCTTTGTTGGGGGAATTTTCTTTCATTGGGATCATCTTTCATAAAGAGAAATCCTCGAATATAAACTACAGAGGAAATAAGACATGGTCTTCATAGAATTGTGCTTTATTTTCATGAAAGCTGAGATGCAATCTTTGATTCACGAATGAAGCTGAAGTATGAATCCGTTTCTCTAGATTTGCAGGCTTAATAATGAGAATAGGCTTCGCAGGGTCTCGTCATTGTGTCTAAGTATATCATGCAAACAACGAACATGTAATCAGATTGAAACACGAAACTAAAATTTTGAAATTCGCATTCCGATTGCCATTTGGATTGAAACGCGAATCTAAAGACTGAGACTCGTGTTCCAATTGTCGTTCAGATTAAAATGCGAATCTAAAGTTTGACATTTGCGTTCCGATTTTCATTCAGAAGAAACATGAATCAAAAGCTTGAGATCCGTATTTTAGTTAAGATCCAGAGGATTAAAGATGTCGATTACAAGTTTTCAAGATTTAATACAAATCCAACAGGTCAAAAGGTGAAAAATTAATACTCGGATCATGGAGGCCAATAGTTGGATAGTTACATCAACTTAAAAGTCTCCAAAGCTATATAAATACCAGAAGTTTAGGTGGAAAAAGGGACCCAGAGATTAATACTAAAGGGAGAGTACTTTTACATCCAAGTACTGGTGCTATCAAAAACTTGAAACTCTTGCCATCCAAAATCTTATACAGAGTGTCAATGGAGAGCAAAATTATCCTCCACAGCTGCTCTAGAACCCAGCTTTAAACAATGAGGGAATTAGATTTTTCTCATCTTCAGTAAATGATAATCTATTGAAATTATAATCTTTTATCAAGAAAATTAAATAAAAAGTCAAACAATAAGATGTGATGCATATGATAATTCACATATTTCGAAGGAAAATGAGAATATGGCATGATCACCATATCACACACTGTTTTTTCACTGTCCAACAAATTGCGCCTATACGATTCATATCCTCATCTATTTCTGGGAAAATTGCAGTCACAGTGGACCAAACGGTTCATAGTTAAAACTATGTATCCGCATGACACAATCGATATCGAAAATCCAAAATATGGTCATATATTTAAAGTAAATGGAAAATGATTGAAGCATTACTTGAAATTTTTGAAGCACACGGAGGAATCTCATGATCTAGTGGATTCTTCGACATCTCATTGATACGAGCTAAATAGAGACACAATGGATTTCATTGTATACTATGTACTAACTATTTTATTTTGTAGTTAATTCGTCATGATTACCATACCAAGATTAAGACCAAGAAAGCAAACCGCTTTCAAGAGGCTGAGAGTGGAATCTTTAGGCCCATTTTCTCCACAGAGACACAAAGTTGCAGAAGTTAATAAGAAGATGTTGGAAAAGCATGAGGACTTTAAGCTTTGGCCTAAATAAGCATTTGATTAATCAAAGATACACGAGAATCTTGCCTTCAGAGCACAAATGCAAGCTGCAAAATAAGAAGCATATACAATGTATATACACATGCTGGCATGCAATGAAATCATGCATGAATTTTATGCTAATCTACAGCCAACACTTCAAGATCAACATGCATACTCTATAGTAAGGGGCAGCAAAATGTCATTCACAAAAGAGGAGATCTTAAGAGCCATTCATGCACTTGATGTGCCTGAAGAGCACCCATCTTTTGTTGATAGAGTTCAAGAAATACAAAGTAATTCCCATCGGTTCAAAGAGCTCTGCGCAAATCTCAACGATGTTGCTTTCAATGAGAGCTTCTTGAAAGTTGGCTTCACGAGAAAGGAGTATGTTTTGGTAAGCATATTTATCAAATATAATATCTTACCATCCTCTGCAATAACGGAATTGTATTTAAGGGACATGATGTTATTAAATATGATTTCCGTTCGATGTCACCTCCATCATGCACTTCATGATATTTCAATTATGGGTCAAGCTCATGAATGTATCCAACATACAAGATTGGTAAGGCCACACTTAGTTCTACCATCTATGATTAAAATTTTTTTGCATGTATAATGGGATCAATCCATTACTAGATGACACATTTGAAAAACCCATGCAACCACTGGATACAACCGTTCAAAGGAGTATGAGCGCTCGACATGCCCAGCAAGAATAGTCGGCACAACAAGAGCAACATCAAGTTGCTACCCCACTCATCGGTCACAGAGAATAAGATCAGGAACGTGGCAAGTAACAAAGAGAACAATGAGATGCAACAACTACAGTGGACCGACTAAAATAAATAATACTCCAAATGTTGAATGAGTTGATAATAAGGATGACAGACAAATTTAAAGAAAGACTACAAGCAACCGAAACCGACAACAGCGTTAGTATCAGCTTCTCACCAAAGTATTCAAACAAATTACTAGTGAGGATGCCCCTATTTCTCCTTATGAAGATGAGAAGATGACCAAGGGGACCACACGGTTCTGCTAGTGTCAAAGATGCAAGTGACAAAAAGCCCTTCGTCAGAGGCATCATTGATATCGACTACCAGAGGGAGTGAATTTCTTTGAGGAACTAACAAAGCCAAATATTTTCTAACCTTAACCTTATACATTACTTCTTATTGTATTGTTTGCATAATTATATTCTTGATGCACTGTGGAAACTACATATTTTTAGTTGGGAGTGGGATAGATACACTATACTCTACTGTATCATAACAAACATATTTAAAATTTTCAAAATTTTTCAATTCTTTGAAAGAAAAAAAGATTAGAAGTATTTTATAGTAGCCTAGGCATTGCTATTTTGGGAGGTAGGCGTCTGCAGTATGTACAAAGGTTTCGGTGTGATGGCTACTGTTCCGGTATGTACTATTTGTTTTGAACTATTATAAAGTAAATTGCACTTGCTTTCGTGTGTTAGGTAAGCTCTATATTTATTTTATTTTGTGTGAATTTATTTACGAAAAATTCTTAAACAATAGCCAAAAAATCATAAAAATTCGAAAAAATTCCCAAAAAATAACAAAAAAATCACCGTAGCAAAAAACCCAAAAAAATTAAGTAAAAATCAGAAAAATAGGGAAAGTTTGGGGAAGCATTTTCAGCACGTACGTGGTGACAAGTTGACTATAGCACCAACCGCTATTCTCTCACAACTTGTATGATTACTGTCTTAGTTACACTCTAAGTGTCTTCTGCTAGATTTGAGTAATCTTAAAACCCAGATTCCTGAGCGTGCCCTTTATTGCCACGGTAGGTATTTGTAGGGTGATCCTTAGGAGGTGGTTTTTGGCACCATAGGCTACTCAGTGTTAGTTACCCACCGACATCTTAGATGGCTACAACATAGTGTGTAATTGCGAGATATGTAGAACAGATTGTAGTCCATATGACATCATGTATAATTAAATATATATATGATATATTGAACACTCCAAAATATTCTAGAAAAAAATTTGATGAGATAGTTCTTCAAATAGTAAAATTTAAAGAACAAGGTAAAACTCCCAACATAAGTTTAGAAGTTAAAGAAAATTTAATTTCTCGAAACGGCCTAAAAAAATTTTAAGGGTCTACTAAGTCATTTTGGATATAAGCCGAACCAGAGAGAGGCCAAACCTAATATCAAAACAAAAAACTAAGGAGGAGGAAAAGGCGAATAGAGAAAATGATTGTAGTATTCCAGTAAAAAAAGGAGAAGATTGTGAAGAAGAAACAACAAATGCAATAAACAAGAAGAATGGAGGAAAACAATAACAAAAACCTTTTGCAAACTAAACAATTAGAAGTTAGTAACCTTCTAGTAGAAAAGGAAACTGACTGTGAAGAAATCATCTTGAGTTCTGAGGAACTTTCGGACCAAATGAAAGAGTATACGATAGGATATGATGAAATAATTTCTATTTCAGAACAAGTAAAAGAGATAAAGAAAATAGTAGGGAAGTTAGATCACATTTTAGAAACTGGTTCAAAGCAAAAGAGACCGAGTCAACAAATAAATATAATGCAAGTTAAGAAAACATACTCCAAACAAGAATATGACTTGATGGTTGAACTAATTAATTGTTGGAAAGAACTATATAAAGATCCAAAAAATACTATTCAGGAGAAATACCATCTAATAAAAAGAATACATGAAAGTTACAACCAATATGAAGGCCTGTTACACCATTTTAAGATTGACCCTGGGATATATAACTTGGAGAGTTAGAATGAAGAAGTAAAAAATGAGAGTGTCAAAAATTCAATGGTTAAAAACTATGAAATGACTATATATGATGAGTACAAGACAGAATATGAAGGAAATACTAATTCTGACAATAAGCTGATATATGTAGGGAAAGATAGTAAAATCTCATATCTCGAATAGTTTACAAATAAAAAGAAATATGAAGAATAGTGATTCAAAGAGTATGCCACAAGATAGAGCTCATCTAAATCTATCTAGCATACACTTTAAGAACAGACGAAAGGTCATAAACAACTTGGAACAATCTCTGGCAATAATAATAACAAATCGTGAAGAAACATGGGATAAAAAAAGATTTGTAAATTACATTATAGGAATCCTTCAAGGAAATGTGTTACAATGGATTGAAGATAACAAGCTTACTAGGTTAAAGATATTTTTATTGATCATGTAAAAAAACATAAAAGAAAATTTATACAAAAAGGCACAAAATGAACATTTTTTCCATCTCAAAGAAGTGTTAAAGAGATTAATAGACATGGGAATAATTATTAATAAAATAGGATCATACAAAATTTATACAGAGTTCCTAAGACATAGGATAGAGCCTTTTAACAAAGAAGATATAAAGATACAAAGAATAACTTGATATACAAGCCGAAAATTCGATTCAAGTTTAGATTGCGAAATCTTAGGAATAACTAATGTGTCTCGACTATACTCACAAATAGATTATGTTGCAATTGTTAATTTAAATGAAAAGAAATTTTGTGGTCATAGATGGACTCAATTTATACAGGATCATAGATACAGACCCAAATTTGAGCATATAATTACAAAAACGTTATCTAGACTAATTCTTTGGATGAATCCCAGAGAGTTCATGAGATTTGGAGACATTAATCTCAAGCAGTATGCGACACAGAGTACAGAGTCATTTAGAATCACTAAATTTCAGGTATATTTAATACAACAATGTCTACTAGATAGTTTGTGAAATTTAAGAGTTGATTAGCCAAAAGGGAAGGTTAAAATAGTCAAAACATTAGCCCATTATTTTAAATGTATTATACAAACACCTCAGTCACAAAGTTTTATATGCTATATCATACTTAGAGGTCATCAAGTAGGAATTTACAAAAATTAGAATACAGTTAGAAGATTAGTCTTAAATTTTGATAATTCAGTATTTAAAGGTTTCTATAGTGTTAAAGAAGCAATAGAATATGCTAGAAATAGAATTCCAATTTCTTGATATTTTGATGAAAGCCTTAAAGAATTTATGAATCCACTAAAGAGTCAACAGAGTTCAAGTAATTTAGAATCATTAACAGAGTGTAAAGATTGTCAAATTATTATGAAGCACTTTAAAAATCTAAAAATACAAAAAGATGAATTCGTTGGAAATCTCAATAAACAGACACAGATAATTATGAGCTTGCGCAAAGAAAATGAGAGCCTCAGAAATACGAGAGAAAAAGAAAGAGAGGAGTGCCTCATTAATAAGAGCGAAAGAGAATCGAGTGTAAGAGATAGAAAGGAGATCCTCTAATATATGAGAAATACGAAATCCATGCAAGCCAGATTATTCTTTAAAATAAATGATGAACTATCTATTTTTCTAGAAGATGTCAGACAAAACATTCACCAGAAAGTTCAGGACAATTCTATAGAAAAGCCAAAGACATGCAACAGATAATGAAAGAAATCCAAAAAGGAGAATGAAAAATGCAGAGGAGTAGTTGTAGACCAACTAAAACATTATGCCAATATCGATAAATGTATCAACTCAAACTGTAGCATCATGGACTTCTCACAGCCAAAATGCAAATTTGAGTTAGCCTATGGCATTTACAGACTAAATATACAATGGAGCCAAATGAAAACAAAGAAACTTCATAAAACAGACTATAGTTGGAGAGACTTCCTAGATATGGATTTGTTTCACAGATAATTATTAATCACCCAGATCATGCAGAGTTACTTTCAGATTCTTTAGCATTTCCCGTCTCAGAGGCTTTCACATATAAGAAGCCACAGCTCAAGATAGAATTTGACTCCATAATAGCAGAATATATTAAAGGAGTATGGTATCCTACAAAGCACAGTGCTACATCTAGATACATAGGCAAGTGGACACTACAAGAAAATGGGATTTTAGTGATGATAAAGGTCATCACTGAATGTCTTCAAGTTGTCACTGAAAATATTCAATGACGAGTTTAGTGACGACTAAGTGCCATCGCTTATGTGGCCATCACTGAAGGTTTTTGTGGCAACTTTTAGTGCCCGTCACTAGAAATAGTTTCCAGTGACAACTATGACTTGTCACAAAACACTAATTAGATTGTCACTATAACATTTTTTTTTTGTGATAACTAATATCGTCACGAATGTGTATTTGTGACAATAATACTTGTCACTAAAAAGTTATTATATCGTCATTATTACGACTCTTAAGTGACGACTTCAACATGACTAAATCGTATTTGTAACAATAAAACTTGTTACATATAAATTATTACATGGTCACTATTATAACTCTTTAGTGACGACGTTCATCATCACTAAATTGTATTTGTGATAACAATACGTGTTACAGAAGACATGACTATTTGTCACTATATATATAATGACATTAACTGCAAAATTAGTGATGACAAATATTGTCGCAAATAAGTAATTATTAGAGACAAGTTTTTAATAGTGTTACTAAAAGTTAAAATTTGCAACACTATGTATTGTCGCTAAAACACAAATTATGTGACACTATCAATTGTCACAAATAAATTTATTAGTGACGATTTATTGATATTGTTACTGCATCTTCAAATAGCTAATACAAATATCAATTACAAATACAATATATACAATCATTAATATTTTCAAACACCATATTCACATGAGATGTTTTATAATTAGCTGATATATATATCAATGATGTACAATAGAAAAATAAAATTCATCACAAAAACATGCTAAAATATTCATAAGAAAAATGATCCAGTATTGCACAAATTGTAACATGTTTTTGTTTGAATCAAAATATTAAATCCATATAAACACATAAAAATCAATTTTTTGATTGTGATATAGAACCAAAAAGAGATGCCATTCCCTCATGAAACATGGACTCGATCTCAGCTTCTCAACTCTAATTTTAGCTCGTACCTCTTGTAACTTTGTCTTCAACTTCTTATCTGACTCATCTAGCTGTGTCTTTAATTTCTCATCTGACTCAGCCTGAACTTCTTCTCTAATTTTTTGAGCCAATTCAACCATCATTGTCTCTCTAACATCACTTATAGCCTTCTCTACTTGCTCCTAAACATCTTGCCGATATCTTTAACTCGAGTGCCTTTTCCCCGCTCCTTTTCCTCGAAAATATCCTGATTTCTCACCAAGCACATGAAGTAATATGTCACCACGAGATATCTGAGATTCATCATCTTGTGTTTGTTTCATGACAAGCTCATATAGTTTTTCCTGCAATTAAATAATAATAACTAAAGCATTAGTAACAATGGTCAAAACAAACTCTAAAAACAGAATACAAATTTAAGTTAGAGGGCAAAATCTCAGCCAATTAATATGAATTTTTATGAGAGTATCAAAATTTTTATATGTGATCAATAGTGATTTGATATAATTTTTGTTGTATGTAGTGTAGAGATCACACACTATACCATACTGGCATAGTTGACAAAAAAATATTTAGTTTCATATAAAAATTTCAATCAATTACTGTGAATTTTTTATTAGAGTGTAAAAACATAATTCTAAAATAGAATATAAATAGTTAAAGCAATCCATGGTGATTTGATATAATTTCTGATCAATTTAGTGCACATCTCATGCACCAGTCCGATACCGGTGTAGCAGAGAAAATATTTAGTTTGAGGTCATATTCACAACCATTTAATGTGAAATTTTTATTGAAATGTAAAAATCTACTCCTAAAATATTATATAAATTTTCAATGTGATTCATGGTGATTTGGTATAATTTCTACTTAATAAAGTGCACAATACAAGCTCCGGACAGATATAGGTATAACTGAGGAATATATCTATTTGTCAATAAAACTTTCAACCAATTACTGTAAAAATTTTATGAGAGTATAAAAACACTCTCCTAAAATATAATATAAAATTATAAAGCTATCCATGGTGATTTGATATAATTTCTAATCAATTTAGTGTACTGCTTATGCACCAGTCCGATACCAGTGCAGCTGAGAAAATATTTAGTTTGATGTAATAAGCACAACCCATTAATGTGAAATTTGTATGAGAGTATAAAAACATACTCCTAAAGTAAAATATAAAATTTTAATGTGATTCAGGGTGATTATGTACAATTTCTACTTAATAAATTGCACAATTCAAGCTCCAGACTGATATGGGTACAACTGAGTAATACATATACTTGTCAGTCTAAATTTCAACCAATTACTGTAAAAGTTTTATGAGAGTATGAAAATATACTCTAAAATAGAATATAAAAATTTAAAGTTATCCATGGTGATTTGATATAATTTCTGCTCAATTTAGTGCACAGCTTATGCACTAGTCCGATACCGGTGCAGCAAAGAAAATATATAGTTTGAAATCATAATCACGGCCATTTAATATGAAATTCTTATGAGAGTGTAAAAACATACACCTAAAACAGAATATAAAATTTCAATGTGATTCATGGTTATTTGGTGCATTTTCTACTTAATAAAGTGCATAACTCAAGTTACGGATAGATATATGGTGCGTGCACACCCTAGGCAACGTGAGAAAAACAAATAAAATTAATTCCTTTCCAATAAGCTATTACTTCTGTTCAATGTTTCAACAATAATAAAAAATAATCCTATGATTAAAAAAAACCTTCCTTATACTAGATTTTGTTCTTCTCTCTACATGCTCTTATCTGAACAAAAATTCATCATTAGTGTTTAAGGTATTCAGAATATTTTTTTGTTTAATTCATTATTATCTGTATCTAATCTAACTTTTATTATCTATATCATTAGTGCTCGAGAATATTCACTTTTCCTTCTACAAGCATTACATTCTAATTATATATATACTTACTGATCTCCTTGCAGTCGTTAAACCCAACACAGCAAAATAACTCTAGTGGAGTATTAAATGGAAATAGAAATTTAGTAGGGTAAATATATTGCCTGTGTTTGGATTCTTGACAAGAAAAACTTAATTTTCAACATACCACATATTAGAAAGTTGCGGGGTTTTCAAGACTCTTAATATTAATTGATTGTCTGATTCTAAATATTATAAAGCTAAAGTTGGATAAACTAAATATGTAATCAGAAAATATTAAATTTATATTCAAAATTAAAATCTCATTTCTTTTTAGGATACTTTGATATTTTTTTGACTATCAAAACACTCTATTTGTAGAATAATTTGCATTTGTGAAGCAAAAACCATAAGATTAAAATCTGTTGAAGGGAATAAGGAAAGGTAAAAGGGTACACATGTAAACAAGAATGTAACACAAAAAGGAATATAGCTTGGACGTCTAGATATTCTTAATCCTTTGAGTTCAAAAACCATCGGCTTATAAATTGTGAATTCGAGCTGACACTAAGGCATAATTATTTTTGTGTGACTTCATACCTAGCGATTCGTCGTGGATCTGTTGGAGAGCGGCGGAACCTATATAACTGCTCCTTGCGGATTTGAGAGGGTGCAGGCGCTGTTCCTTGTGGATCTGAGGGAGAGACCTGAGGGAGATCGTGTGCTGCTTTGGAAAGCAGTTACGTAGGCACAGTTCCCTTCAGATCGGAGGTAGAGCAAGCGTGTGCGGGGGCAGTTTCCTACGGATCGAAGGCAGTGCAGGTCACTGCAAATCAGAGGCAAAGCGGGAGTGCGCAGGGGCAGTTCCGTATGGATCGAAGTAGCGTAGGCGAACCCGAGTGTAGGTCACTGTAGATAGGAGGCAGAGTGGGGCTGTAGGTCACTGTAGATCGGGTGCAGGTCACTCAGATCAAATTTCACTACAAATTTGGGGCCAAACGCGTGCTGTACCCTGCGGATCAGAGGGATAGGGGCACGTGGCCACTGTTGCTTGCGAATCTAGGGCCAAATTGGAGTTCGGAGATCGATCAGTTGGAGAGGGGCCGATCGTGGGAAAACGAGATACCACAAAGTTTACGTGAAATTTGTTTGTTGCAATTGGTTTATATAGGTTTTATATAATGAAAATAATAATATTTTTATTATAATTATAATTCTATTTGTATTATAATTATAATAGATTGGGGGTTATATTTATCATAGAATCTGGATAGACTGCTGAGATAGGGTTTAAGTTAAATATATAAATTAAGTTAAAAATTATAATTATATTTGTATTTCAATTACAATAGATCAAGGAGTTATTTTATCATATAGTATCTGCATAGACGGCCGAGATAAAGTTAGGTTAAATATATACATATATATTAGGTTAAACATTGTAATTCTATTTGTATTATTTTTATAATATATCAAAAAGTTTTTGTATCATATGATATGGATAGATGACCAAGATTAGGTGTAAACAAATAAATAAAAAATTGAAGTCTCATGGTTATTGTATGTTGATAATTTTTTATAAGTAATTAAAAATAAATTTTGTGACAATATAATCCCTCACAAAAAATTGTATGTGACAAATAAAAATATTTGTAATTGATTTCCATGTTTTAGTGGTAATTGTTTTTCGTTGTAACTGAAATATTTGTGTTTTAGTTACAATATTCGTCACTGAAAACTCAATTTTAGTAACAAGATTATTATTTGCTACTAAAACATTTTATGTTTTAATGCCAATATTTAGTTTTCATCACTGAACAATTAGTTTTAGTGACAAGGTTTAAGTTGTCATAAAAATAATTTATATTTTAGTGATGGTATTTAGTTTTCTTCACTTAACACTTAGTTTAAGTGACAATTATTTTACTTATCACAGAAAAATTTATGTTTTAGTGATGAAGTATAGTTTTGTTCACTGAATATTCAGTTTTAGTGATGCGTTTTATCGTTATCACAGAAAATATTTATATTTTAGTGACGACATGCAGTTTCTGTTACTGAATACTCAGTTTTTGTGACAATTTGTTTAGATGTCACAGAAATAATTTATTCTTCAGTGACGATTTGTAGCCTTCATTACTGAAAATTATGTTTAGTGACAATTTTTCTTTGTTGTCACTAAAATATTTAAGTTTTAGCAGCAAGTTTTAGTTAGCGTCATTGAAAACTAATTTTTAGTGACAAGTTTTAGTCGTCGTTACTAAAAATTGATACTTTAGTAGCGATATTTCGTTCTAATTACTGAAAACTATATTTTTGTGACAAGTTTTTATCGGTTGTCACAAAAAATTATGTTCTTGTGACAATTATTTTTCTCTGTCACAAAAAACACAATATTTGTGACAAGATTTATTGTTTGTCACAAATACTCAGGTTCAATGACAATTTTAATACTTGTCACTAAGATATCGTCACTAAAGACCCATTTTCTTGTAGTAGGAGTAGTTTGTAACAGAGAGATTCTAAGACAGATCAGGCACTGGAGAGTAAAAACTATAGCCTATGAATTCAACTGGCAGAGATACAGTGCAAATAGATTCAGACTAGCCACAAGAACTGAAATCTACAGAGTCAATATAAATAAAGAAATTATTTGTAAGGTCTCTAAGAATGTCAGATCAGCTCATAAAAAATTAATTCAATACTACAGAGAAAAAATGGTAGAAGACAGGATACTTCAGTAAGACATGACAGAATTGGTAGTAGAATATGTACTTCCAGATCTACTGGGGCATATGGGAGAAGAAGGCATACTGAATCTTGACAACATGATGGAAGATTAAGCGACCAACATTAACAGTAAAGATAAACTCTTTGATAACTTTCAAAAAAAAAAAAATACTCTCCTGACATCCACAGTCCAAATCAACAACAAAGATTCCTGACGACAATATTAACAGCAATCAACAGTAGAGATTCCTGACGGCGACATCAACAGTGAAGATTCCTGACAATGACAAGACATCAACAGTAAAAGTTCCTGATAACGATAAGACATTAACAGTGAAGATTCGTGATAAGACTTCTACAGCGAGATTCTTAAGAGGCTTCTCATGCAAGAGAGGTTGTCTATAAAAGGGGCTTCCAAAGGATCGGAAAATCATCAGCAATCCACACCAACATATGCAATCTTCTACAACATCCTAAACTCCTCAATGCCTCATTTTCTTCATCACTATCCTCTCTCTCCCTCTCATCCTCGCCCTTCTGTTTTGCCAGTCTTATGCCTGCTGATCAAACCACCACCCACTTTTAGTTCTCCACACTTATATGTATAATTAAGTGTGCCTGAGTGTATTAGTTACATGAGTGTATTAGCTTTCCATTCTGTATTAGTGTGTGACAGTAGTATTATTAGTTGTGTGCGTCTCTCTGGTATAACAAAGTCTTTGTCACGAATTTTTCTAATTTTTACTTGATTTTTTCATACAGTGTCTTTCTTGTATTTACTAGAAAATATCTAACGGTTTTGTTATCTGTTCTGATAATAAAATATTTGGGTGCAAGAAATATTTGAATTTTTTTTGCAAAACTAGTTTTATAGTGTATAGTTACTTCTCGAATATTATCCATTTTAATTCATTTGATTTGAATTTTCCAGAGTTGTACCTACAAAGTTTCTCATATTTTAATATCTTTTGTCGTATGCTTCTTTGTCTGAGTCTGATTTCATTCTGTTATAGAGGTGGATACTCCTTGTCCCAATTTTCTTTTGGGATTGATTTTAGTGCACATCCCCAATATTCATCTGATGCATTGATGTATAAAATCAGTTTATCCCCTGATTTAGGTAGGTAAACTTCATGTGCCTTTTCAGCGAGCTGCTTAATTTACTTTAAAATCTTTTTATCTTTGTCTGTCTAGATAAAATCTTATCTTTTATTTAGTTTTTTTAGTAGAGGTATTTCTTCATTCGTAAGTTCTCGTAGAAAATTTCTTCCATAATTTAATAGCCCTAGTAACTTTGTAGCTGTTTTTTATCCTTTATTTTTTCGGAAAATTCCTTGATTTTTGTAATGATGTGTTTTTGTAACTGAATGCCATCTTTGTCTAGGATAATTCCAAGAAATTCTATTGATTCTTTTTCGATTTTGATCTTTTTTAGGAGAGTATTATCCCGTGTTTTTTAAAAATATGGCTAATGATCCTGAGGTGTCTCTTATGATCTTCTTTTGTTTTTTAAAAAAAAACCAAAATGTCATCAATATACATGAGATAGAAATCCTTTAAGTTATTAAAGATTGTGTACATCCATCTTTGAAATATCTATGGTGGGGTATTTATCCCAAACGTCATGACATTCCAATGAAAGTGATCACGTGGCATACTAAATGCTGTTAGTGGTTTCGATTCTTCTGTCATTTTTTGTTGCCAGAAACCAGACTTACAGTCGAACTTTCTTGGGATAAAATACCCATCGAACTTTAGATTTTTGTTTAATCTAATGTAATTAATTACCATTCGTGGTTTTTTTATTTTTAATTCATTAATATTTCTAACCATGAATGCTGGACTAGAGTGAGGGCTAGTGGTTTTTTTATTAGGCCTATACTTAAAAGTTTACTTATTTGATTATCAAATTCATCTATATCTTGCCTAGTATAGAGCATGGATTTTATTCTGTTGATTACGTTGTCGTCTCTTAACTGCATTTTACATACTCATGGGCTTCGATCCCATAATTTTAAAGGATATTCACTAAAATTTTCGCTAAGTATTTTATAAAGCTAGTGGGTTTGATCTATCTCATAAATCACTTCGCAACTTTTTAATGAGTTTTGCAATGTCTGAGATATTTTTTGGAGGAGAAAAATCTTTCGTACACTTATACCTAGGTCCTTCTAAGAGTTGCATGTCGACCCTTTGGCGTTGGTTACCTTCTCTTTGATGTAAAGACACCATTTGTTTTTCTACGATCATTGGTAGATATTCTCCAATAAAATTATTTCCTAAAACTATATCCCCATTCATATGCGGAAAACATAAGAGTTTTGGTATAATGAATTTTTTCTCATTACGCCAAATTTCCATGTTCTTGGCTTTGTTTTGGATAGTTATTTTATATGCACTGATCCCTGTTATATTAATTGGATATTTCATTGGTTCTCATTTCTCTAGTGGTATAGAATTTTTTCGACAATAACAAACTGTGGCCCCTATATCTAATAGCGCGTGTAAAGAATATTGTTTATAACCTTTAAATCTGAGTGTTCGTTTAACATAATTAAACCTTCTTCCTTATTTTGGAGCAAAAATTATCTCATCATATCATATCGTATATTCCTCTTCTCTGTTAGGGGTTTCTTCATAATTTAAGATAACCTCTTCATCTATTCTTCCCACCTCTATTTTGTTTTCCTGGTTACTAATTTTTATTGGTTTAGTTTGCAAAAGCTTTTTGTTATTGTCATTCTCCATTCTTTCTTCAATCTTCTTGGTTATAGTGTTTATTACATTTGTTATTTCATCATCATAATCTTCTCCCTTTTTTACTAGAATACTACCATCATTTTCTCTATTCGCCTTTACCTCTTCTTTAGTTTTTTTTATTTATGATATTAGGTTCGGCCTCTTTCTGGTTCGGCTTATATCCAAAATGACTTAGTACACCCTTAAATTTTTTATAAATCTTTTCGAGTTGTTGAGTTAAATTTTCTTTGACCTCTAAACTTAAGTTAGGACATTTATCTTGTTCTTTTAATTTTTCAATTTGGAGAACTACCATATCAAATTTTTTTCCTGGAATATCTTGGAGTGTTTATCGTATCATATATCATATACATGATGTCATATGGACTATAATTCACTCTACATATCTCACAATTGCACATATGTTAGTAGCCATCTAAAATATTGGTGGGTACTAGCTTTGAGTAGCCTACGGTGCCTAAAACCACCTTCTGAGAATCACCCTACAAACGCCTACCGCAGCAACAAATGACACGCTCAGGAATCTGGATTTTAAGATTAATCAAATCTAGCACGGAACACTTAGAGTATAAATAGGACAGTAATCATGCAGGTTGTGAGAGAATAGAGGTCGGTGTCATCATGTACATGCTAAAAATGCTTCCCTAAACTATTCCAATTTTTTTGATTTTTACTTGATTTTTTCAGATTTTTTACTACAGTTTTGCTATAGTGACAACTTTTCTACAGTGACTTTTATTATTTTTTGAAAATTTTTTCGAATTTTTATGATTTTTTTGAGAATTTTAAGAATTTTTCGGAAATAAATTCACACAAAATAATATAAAAATAGATCTTACCTGACACACAAAAGCAAGTGCAATCTACTTTATAATAGTTCAAAATAAATAGTACATACATGAATAGTAGCCATCACCCCGAAAGTTTTGTACAGATTGCATACCCCTACCGCCCATAAAAGGGATGCCCGGGCTCTAATACCATAGGGATAGTCACACCAATACTACTGTCACACACTAATATAGAACAGAAAGGTAATACACTCAGGTTACTCATAAACTTAGGTGCACTCAATTATACAAAAAGGTGGTGGAGAACTACGACAGGGAGAGAGAGAATGGTGATGAAGAAAGGAGGCGTTGAGTAGTTTAGGGTGTTGTGGAAGCTTGCTTGTGTTGGTGTGGAATGCCGATACTTTGTCGATCCTTCGGAAGCCCCTTTTATAGACAACCACCCTTGCATGAGAAGCCTCTTGAGAATCTTACTGTAAAAGTCTTTGTCACAAATCTTCACTATTGATGTCTTGTCATTGTCAAGAATCTTCACTATTGTCAGGAACCTTCACTGTTGATGTCTAGTCGTTGTCAGGAATCTTCACTGTTGATGTCTTGTCGTTGTCAGGAATTTTCACTATTGATGTCTTGTCGTTGTCAGAAATCCTCACTGTTGATATCGCCGTCAGGAATCTCTACTATTGATGTCTTATTGAATCGCTGTTGATATTGTTGTCAAGAAGCTTTGCTGTCGATTTGGCCTGTGGATGTCAGGAGAGGATTATATTCACATATGATGTTCAACTATCCATTCGAATTATGTTGAGATATCTAAACTTTTTGGTTGAAAGCTATATCCCGTAGTAGCTTCAATGCTTTGTGGCTCCGTCCTTTTGGAATGCTAAACTTTGCGTGATGGTCCTTTATGGTGACTATCCTTCTTCCGTTTGTCATGACTGAATAGCTGTCGATATTTTTGATAAGTTTTCTTGTTTCGTCAAGCAGCTCGATAAAACTACTGCACCAGAAGTAATTATAATTGACTCTTTCTATGTTGCATGTGGGGTCAAACTTTTGCCAATGCTTGAGGTAGCTGAATATCTATATTTGGTATGGTTGAAAAAACTTTGTCTCTTCTCTCCATCCAAGCATGCCAAATATTTGGAAGGTGAACAAATGATTATAATTGCACTTATGGCTAGTTTGTGGGTGAAAAACCTTACCATTTCTAGTAGTTTGCACCATTCTTATTCTGCTCGTAGTCTGGCTTATAAGTCCCCATTCGACTCCCTGGATATCCCACATTCCTTCTTTCATGAATTTAAAAAGGTTTGGGTAGTTGTTTCGAGCTAAGATGATATCTGTTTTATTTTTTGATAAGATTCTTCTGATATTCTTTTTGTGATCGAACGTCATTATTTTGATACTCAAAAAGATTTCTTCGGGAAGTGCCTGTCTAGCTTTTTCAAGATTTTGTACTCTTTTTATTTTTCTGACATGACTATTGATGTATTATATTTACTGCAAATGCACAGTATCATTGTAGCGCTGTACATGTCGTCTCACAGGGATCTAAGGTGTTTCTGCATTCTTACTTTCTCTATAGTTCAACGGACTAACCAAAGGTTCTAGGTTGAAGTCGGATTAATCTAAGTAGCCTAGGATATAGAATTCACTAATTTCCAACCATGTTTTTACTTCAATTATTTTCCTCTATCATAAAAATTCAATCTTTTTAGTTTAATTTTTACTTAAAGTGCCCTAAGCATGAGCTATCAAGTGTTGTGCAAGTATAGCTCATCAAAACATACTACTTCTTATAAAAATAAACTAAATCTTTTAGATAATTCAAATAAAAAGAAAAAACCAGCAACCCCAATCCCTAACTAAGCATAGATTATCAAGAATCTTAATTCAAGTATAACCTATCAAAGTTCTAAATTTCGGGTCCTTGTATTTTAATCTTTCATTTGAAAAATCATGGTTTTATTAATTTTATTTAAGAAGAAAAATATTAGAAAATAATTACATGGTGGATCTTAGCTTCATCTACATCCTAGAGCTGATCTAATTAGCTACTCATGATTTTTCCTAAGGAAGATCAACTTTTTATTCATAGAATGATAAACCCTAATCTAGAATGCAGTAAATCTTAGTCTAGAAAGTAGTAAACCCTAAAATAGAATGCAATCAAATCTATGCAGAAAGAAAATAAGAATCTCAAGAACAATGGGTTACCTCTGGACACGGTGTTGTGGTCGTCGACCTTCAGCAAAAACCCCAACTTTATTGAACAGAAAAATCGAATACAAAAATTCCAGCATCCCGTCAAAATACAAGGGTCGGCCAACATATAGGCCTCGGAAATCAAACTCTATTTCTAACAGAACTAAAAAACCCCATAAATTACAAAGACGCCAAGGGAGAAAACTCAGTGTGTGCGCCCACGTTTGGACCGCTATTTAGCGGTAAATGCCACTACTTAGCGGCCTAGTATTGTATGAATTGGTTGAATCTTTTTATACATGAAGCTCGTATATTTTTTAATTAGTTTTCTTGACTGTATTTGACTTTTCGTCTCTGAAACATTATAGTTTCGTAGTTTTGCTTACTATGAAAACTTTTCGGACTCTGATTTCTGAGTCCAACTCTGATTGCATGCCATTTCCTTGTATAATTCGGATTACCTGCAAAAGACACTAAAAATACCCGAGTAGCATTTGTTTAGGTTATAATACAATATATGATACTCATCAACTATTTCTTTTTCCTTCTTCGGATTTTCCTGAAAAATAATTAGTTTATAATTATTTACATATATGAAAAATTACTTTTAATAACTGAACTCAACAGCCTCTTGCCGAGAAGTTGATCCTGGCATGAGAGGTATACTGAGTTTTTGGCCTATTTTCTTAATATTTGGGCTTAATTTTAGATCTTCTCCTAACAGTCGTGACAACACCGGCTCTCTTATTTCCTCACTTGCAATAGATCTCTGGCTTCTTCTTTGGTTTTCCTTTCACTATTGCTTCTTGTTAGTAAAGATTGCTTTGAATTATTTTTAATATATAGGTTGTTTTCAGAACTATGTATTTCTACCCCTCCAAAGTGTTTTGGTTCTTCAGCTTGTATTAAATCTTTGAGAAACCACTGTCTAGGTACCGTGAATCCTTTATATTCATTAGTTAGGGTTTTATTTCTTCTTCAAAAAGTTTTGGTTCAAAAATTTCGATTATTTCTCTTTGCTTTGAAACTGTTCTTGCCTTTGTGGTTTGGGTCAATTCATAAATTGTCGTATATTCTATGGCCAGATCATGCAAGTTGGTTTCCATGTTCATTCCTTGAGTTTTAATCTTTAGTCATATAGTGTTTATTATATTTGTGTCTAATATAGAGATAAAGTATTTGGGTCGGATGTTGAACCATACAGTTTGATTTACAAAATTGGATTGGAAACCCCCTATTAGTGTTTGGTGGCAGTTTGTGAATCAATTGTCCATTACGAGTGTTATTATAGGGATGTCTATGCCAGCCCTAAATAGTGCATTGATTTTAATTTGGATTAAACCAACGTGGATATAACGAATTTCTGGCTATTTCTTTTTTTATCTTCGTACCTTTTCTAGGCTAAAAATGGGGATGTGTACTCCTTCTCCGGCCGACAAATTTGCTGTTGTGTTTCCATTAAAAATTTTTATTATTCTTCTAGAAAAGAAATTGAACTGTGAAATTTTGTATATTTCTGTTTTCTTTATTAGTTGATGTTTCTTCATCCTATCATTGTCCTCTGGGCTAAAAACTACTTCTCTTCTAACTGCATCTCCCAATTTTATATTATCCAGTTCTGATGCTGGGGGTGTGATAGGGTCATCATTTATCATAAAGATCATTTTATGCTCAAGTTCATATAGCACTTCATTCAGAGGGGAGATTTTTTTCTTCAAAACAGACTTTTAAATATTTTATCATCTTTTGAGCATCTTTTACTTTTCTAAGATAATCTCTGGCGAAGTGTCCTTCTTTGTCACACTCAAAGCACTTGTATTCCCTTTTACTCTCTTGTGTGGAGGACACATCACACTTCTGGATATTTTTGTTATTGTTGATAAATCCCTTTTTCTTTCTTCATGGCCTCCATCGAGAAAGTTTTCTAGACACTTGTTTAGGTAGGTAATCTTCTGGGGCATTCTCAGCTTGATGTTTCAAAATTCTTTTATCTTCATCCATCTAGATGAAACCTCATTTTTTATCTAGTTTTTTCGATAGTCGTATTTCTTACTTAGTCAATACCTTTAGAAAATTATTCCCAACATTCAGCATTTCTAACAGGCTCTACGTTTGCCTCTTATCTTTTATTTCTTTTGAATTTATCCATTGCAACACATCTTCTTGTAAGATTCCTATGATGTAACTGACAAACCATTTTCATCCCATGCCTCTTCATGGTTTGTGATTATGATTGTTAGGGGTTGTGCTAAGTCATCTATAGCCTTTTGTTTATCCATAATGTGTATATTAGATAAATCTGGATAATTTTTTCTTGTGATATATTCCAATTTATTAAATCATTAACCCTCAAATTTTTTCCCATTCGCAAATCATTCAAGTCTAATAAAGTCTTATTACCTTCACTGACATTTATCAATTCATTGTCAGATTTGCTATTTTCTTCAGATTCTATCTTGTACTCATCATGTGTAGTCTCCTCATAGTCTTTATTCCCTGAATTCGTGATGCTTTCATTTTTTTTATCTTCATCCATGTTGTATATTTCAGGGTCAAATTTGAAATGGGGTAACAAATTTTTATACTGGAGGTACATCTCTTGTATCCTATTTACTAAATAATCTTTCTTTTGAATGGTGCTATTTTAATCCCTATACAACTCTTTCCAGCAATTAATCAGCTCAACTATTGAGTCAAACTCTTATTTGGAGTATGTGTTCTCAACTTGCATCATATTAATTTGTTGACTTAGTCTCTTTTGTTTTGAACTAGCTCCTAATCTGTCAATGTAATCTAACTTTCCTTCTACCTCTTTATCTCTTGTTCTCTCTACCTCATATCTACTTCCTTGGTAACTATTTCTTGTTAGATATTCAGTTTGTGAGGGACCACTTAGGTTATTATTATCCTCTTCCATAGCCTCATTATTATTTTCTAGGTCACTGACTTGTAATAGGTTGCTACATCCATTTTCCTCTTCTACAGGGAGATTACTATCATTTTCTTTATTCACCTTTTCGTCCTCTCTTGGTTTTTTGTTTATGGCATTAAGTTTGACCTCTTCTTGGTTCAGCTTATATCCAAAATGACTTAGTAGAAGCTTAAATTTTTTATAGACTTTTTCGAGTTGTTGAATTAAATTTTCTTTGACTTCTAAACTTAGGTTGGGACTTTTATCTTGTTCTTTTAATTTTTCTATTTGGAGAATTATCACATCAAATTTTTTTCTGGAATATCTTGGAGTATTCATCATATAATATATGTCATTATACATGATATCGTATGGACTACAATCCGTTCTACATATCTCGCAATTGCACACTATGTTAGTAGCCATCTAAGATGTCGGTGAGTAACTAGTTCTGAGTAGCCTACGGTGCCTAAAATCACCTCCTGAGGATCACTCTACAAATGCCTACTGCAGCAACAAAGGGCACACTTAGGAATATGGGCTTTAAGATTATTTAAATCTAGTAGGGAATACTTAGAGTATAACTAGGACAGTAATCATGCAGGTTGTGAGAGAATAGAGGTTGGTGTTATAGTCAATTTGTCACCATGTTCGAGCTAAAAATACTTCCCCAAACTTTCCTAATTTTCTGATTTTTACTTGATTTTTTCAGATTTTTTTGCTACAGTGTTGCTACAATGACGACTTTTCTACAGTGATTTTTTTATTTTTTTGGAATTTTTTCAAATTTTTATGATTTTTTTGGCAATTTTTTAAGAATTTTACAGAAATAAATTCACACAAAATAAAATAACATAGAGCTTACCTAACACACGAAAGTAAGTGCAATCTACTTTATAATAGTTCAAAATAAACAGTACATACCGGAACAATAGCCATCACATCAAAAACTTTGTACAGATTGCAGACCCCTACCGTCCGAAAAATTAACGCCCTCGCTCTGATACCATATATATGCACACAACTACTACTACTACAGTCACACTCTAATGCAGAACGAAAAGCTAATACACTCAGGTTACTAATGCACTCAGGCACACTTAATTATGCATATAGGTGGTGGAGAACTACAAGTGGGTGGTGGTTTGATCGGCAGGCATAAGACTGTTAAAGCAGAAGGGAGAGGATGAGAGGGAGAGAGAGGATGGTGATGAAGAAAAGGAGGTGTTGAGAAGTTTAGGATGTTGTAGAAAATTTCTTATGCTGGTATGGATTGCCGATGATTTGCCGATCCTTCGGAAGTTTTTTCATAGACGACCTTCCTTGCATGAGAAGCCACTTGAGAATCTTACTGTAGAAGTCTTTGTCATGAATCTTCACTGTTGATGTTTTGTCGTTATTATGAATTTTCACTGTTGATGTCTTGTCGTTGTTAGGAATCTTTACTGTTGATATCTTGTCGTTATCAGAAATCTTCACTGTTGATATCTTGTCATTGTCAGGAATCTTCACTATTGATGTTATCGTCAGGAATCACTATTGTTGATGTCTTGTTGATTCACTTTTGATGTTGTCGTCAGGATCTTTGCTGTGGATTTGGACTGTGGATGTCAGGAGAGGATTATATTTACATATGATGTTCAGCTATCCACTCAAATTCTGTTGGAATATCTAATCTTTTCTGGTTGAAAGCTATATCCCGTAGTAGTTTTATTGCTTTGTGGCTCCATCCTTTCGGAATGCTAAACTTTGCATGATAGTCCTTTGTGGAGACTATCCGTCTTCCGTTTGTCATGATTGAATAGCTGTCGATATTTTTGATAAGTTATCTTGCTTTGTCAACTAACTCGATAAAATTGTTGCACCAGAAGTAATTATAATTGACTTTTTCGATGTTGTAACTGGGGTTGAATTTTTGCCAATGCTCGGGGTGGCCGAATATCCATCTCCAAGCATGCTGAATATTTGGAAGGTGAACAAATGATTATAATTGATACTTGTGGCTAGTTTGTGGGCAAAAAATCTTATCATTGCTGGTAGTTTGCACCATTGTTGTTCTCCTCATAGTCTGAAGCACAGATGGCTTATAAGCCCTCATTTGACTCCTTGGATATCTCATATTCCTTCTTTCATGAATTTAAAAAGCTTTGGGTAGTTGTTTTGGGTCAAGATGATATCTGTTTTATTTTTTGATAAGATTTTCCTGATATTCTCTCTATGATCGAGCATTATTGTTTTGATACTCAAAAAGATTTCTTCGGGAAGTGTCTGTCTAGCTTTTTCAAGAGTTTGTACTCTTTTTGTCTTTTCCTACATGACTATTTCTTTTCTTTCTTCGGGTTTTCTTGAAAAATTGTTAAATTATAATTATTTACATATTGACAAATTACTTTTAATAACTGAACTCGACAGGCTCTTGCCGAGACGTTGATCCTAGCATAAGAGATACACTGAGTTTTTGGCCTATTTTCTTAACATTTGGGCTTAATTTTAGATCTTCTCAAAACAGTCGTGACAACACCGGCTCTCTTATTTCCTTCCTGGCACTAGATCTTCTGCCTACTTCTCTGGTTTTCCGTTCACTATTGCTTCTTGTTAGTAAAAGTTGCTTTGAATTATTTTTGATATATAGGCTATTTCTAGAACTTTGTATTTCTACCCGTTCGAAGTTTTTCAGTTCTTTAGTTTGTATTAAATCATCTGTTTAGTACCGTGAGATCCTTTATATTCATTAGTTTGGGTTTTATTTCTTCTTCAAAAGATTTTGGTTCAAATATTTTGATTATTTCTCTTTGGTTTGAAACGGTTCTTGCCTCAGTGGTTTGGGTCAATTCATGAATTGTCGTATATTTTATGGCCAGATCGTGCGAGTTGGTTTTTATGTTCATTCCTTGAGTCTTAATCATTTTTCGTACAGTGTCTATTATGTTTGGGTCTAATATAGAGATAAAGTAGTTGGATCAAATATTGAACTGTCAGTCTGATTTACTAAATTGGATTGGAAAAGTGCTTGGTGGCAGTTGGTGAATCGATTGTCTAGTATGAGTGTTATTATAGGGATATCTATGTGAGTCCTAAATAGTGCATTGATTTTAATTTGGATTAGACCAGCGTGGATATAATGAATTTCTGGGTATTTCATTTTCCATCTTCATACCTTTTCTCGACTAAAAATGGGGATGTCTACTCTTCTTCCTCTTGACAGATTTGTTGTTGTGTTTCCGTTAAAACTTTCGATTATTCTTCTAGAAAAGAAATTGAAACGTGAAATTTTGTATATTTCTATTTTCTTTATTTGATGATGTTTTTTCATCCTATCGATGTCCTCTGGGCTAAAAACTGTTTCTCTTCCAACTACATCTCCCAATGCTATATTATCCAGTTCTGATGCTGAGGGTGTGATAGGACCTGATTCTTCATCATAAAAACTAGTTCGGCGTCTGAATCATCTTTGACTTCAAGTTCATATAGTATTATATCTGTTAGCAAGAAGAAGCATGGGATAAAAAAGGGTTTGTCAATTACATCATAGAAACCTTACAAGGAGATGTGTTGCAATGGATAGATTCAAAAGAAATAAAAGGTAAGCGAAAAGAGTAGTTGAAGACAACAAAATCTCTAGGTTTGAAAATATCCTTATAAAAGAAAATTTATGTGGATTCATAAATAAAAAAAACCAAAAGGAAGAAATCCTTTACACATCATCCAAAATTGAGTTGTGCAAAATATATGAATACTGCAAGACATTTTCGAAATACTCTTATAAATTGGATACAACAAGACTAAAAAATGGTCCGATCCATTTTTTCACAAGCTCCCAAACCCATGGGATACTAAAACACGAAACAGTAACCCAAATTACCAAAAACGAATCGAGAGAAAAGACAATTTAGGGCACCGAATCCATTACACAATACAAGATGACTATCATAATATAAAATCTTCTCCCAGAGGGATGAAATATTGTGAAAGGATATTTAGTAAGAGTTGGAAAATAGAAAGCAAAAAACAATAAAAGAATCCAAAAATAGTGTTTAGAAAAATATTGCCATGGAAATAGAAAAGGGAATTTATGGGATTTATCAAGAATAACAAATATGTCTGAAAGCGTGATGAGTCCTCTACACTAAAGAATAAAAGGAAATGCAAGAGCTTTGAGTGTGACGAAGAAGGACACTTCACCAAATATTATCTTAGAAAAGTAAAAGATACTCAAAAGATGATAAAATATTTAAAAGTCTGTCTTGAAGAAAAAATCTCCCCACCAGATGAAGTGCTATATGAACTGATCTTTAAGATAAACGACGATCCTATCACACCCCCGAAATCAACAAATGTAGTTTGGAGAAAAGTAGCCTTTAGCCCAGGAAACATCAAAAAATGGCAACAAATAAAAAATAGCAAATTTTTGAAGAAAAATATATTAATCAAATTTTTGCAGATGAGAAACATGGTAAATAAGAGAAAAACTATAGCTGATAGTATCCCTTTTTCAGCAGCATTTTATTGTATACGTGGGATACCAATATGGTATCTACATAATATGGGATAAATATTATAAACATGTCGATAGATCAAGCAGTAGACATTACTACTCCTATAAGGATGCTCTATCACGCTAGAGTCCACACATGGCAGAAGTAGTAAGTTTTACATATCAAGAAATTCCAGAGCTAAGTGGAGCCTGGGAGTCACACCAAAAAACAAATCTTGAAGTCTGAAATTGTTGCGCTTTTCAGAAACATATGAGGCAAGGTTCAAAATCCAAATCAAAAAAGAGCTGCTCATCCTCGCTAAATCAAGCAAGACGAAGGATCTAGGAATGAGTTTAGGATCTTATCATCAGAAGATTTGCATGTGTGCAACGTCTCCAGAGAAGAAATGGACACAGAAGCAGAAGTCGACACAGCCAAAGAAGCCCACCCTAAAGGAGCCTATGTACAAAAACTACTGAAGCAACTTCAAGAAGATAGCAATCGAGCAGTTGGTCTAGTAGGGAAGGAGTTTGGAAAGTTTGGCTATTCTGGTACAAAAACGAACTATAGGAGTAGAGATATACACTCCAAAGTAGTCGACACGACGCCCATGAATCAACATCATCGACAATGAGCGTTCAAATATAAGACATGCAGCAAGCAATTCTCTTCGCTCCAAGCACTTGGTGGCCATCAGAAAAGCCACAGGCGGTCGAGACCATAAATGCTACATGTTGTGATAAGCAAGCCTAAAGTGCACAAGTGCTCCATTTGTAGAGTCGAGTTTATGAACGGGAAAGCTCTTTGGGGCACATGAGGACGCATGGGGCTAGAGATGGTCAAGAAAGTTCTAGTGGTAAGAGTGGTTTGTGTCTGGATTTGAGCTTAGGACCCTCTTATGACAACAGGATGAGACGATCTCGCATCTCCCGGTTTGACAAAACTTCAGCCTTTGATAATTTTCACAACTTCATATCTGATGTAAATATAGCTAAAAAAAACTGAATAAAGCTGAGCAAAGCAAAGAGAAAAAGTTTGGCATTTAAGCTTAAATGAAATCCTTGACAACTCATCATGCTAAGGGGAATAGTATTGATAGCCCAACTCAAACGGTAGTTGGTAAAAACAAGTCACATCCGTTGATATCTAGGGGTTTGCTAAAAATCCAATGATACCAATAGTGGAGATTTCGAGATTCCCAACATCAACAACAGTAAAGATTCCTGACAACAATATCAACAGTAAAGATTCCTGACATTAACAGTAAATATTCTTGACAACAACGTCAACAGTAGAGATTATTGATATCAACAGTAAAGATTCCTAGCAACCGACGTCAACAGTGAATATTCCTGTCAGCAATAGTAAGATTCTCTGTAAAAGCTAGCCTAACATGACTAAAAGGAGAGTGCATTATTAAAAAAGCACCTTCATCAATAAAAAGTAAGGCCCAACCAACAAGGAATCAAAAGCTTCACAAGGAAGGAATCCAATGGTTTATAAGGAAGAAACCTTTCTATAAATAGGGACACATGAAGGCTTGAAAAAATCATCGGCAATCCACACCAACATAAGTAAGCTTTCACAACACCCTAAGCTTCTCAACGTCTCCTTTCTTTATCACCATCGTCTCCCTCCCTCTTATCCTCTCCCATCCGTTTTGCCTGCCGATCAAACCACCACCCACTTGTAGTTCTCCACCCTCTATATGTATAATTAAATGTGCCGAGTGTATTACTAACCTGAGTGTATTAGCTTTCCATTCTGTATTAGTATGTGACAGTAGTATTTCTGGTATTAGAGTGTGACAGTAGTAGTAGTTGTTGTGTGCGTCTATTTGGTATCAAAGCCTGTGCATTCATTTTTTGGGCGGTAGCGGTCTGCAATCTATAAAAAGCTTTCGGTGTGATGGCTACTGTTCCGGTATGTACTGTTTGTTTTGAACTATTATAAAGTAGATTGCACTTTCTTTCATGTGTTAGGTAAGCCCTATATTTATTTTATTTTGTGTGAATTTATTTCCGAAAAATTCTTAAAAAATCGCCAAAAATCATAAAAAATCGAAAAAATTCCCAAAAAAAAAAATCAAAAAAAGTCACGTACAGCAAAAAACCCAAAAAAATCAAGTAAAAATCAGAAAAATTTGGAAAGTTTGGGGAAGCATTTTTAGCACTTACATGGTGATAAATTGACTATAGCACCGATCTCTATTCTCTTACAACCTGCATGATTACTCTTCTAGCTACACTCTAAGTATCCCTTACTAGGTTTAAGTTACCTTAAAGCCTAAATTCCTAAGCTTGCCCTTTGTTGCCATGGTAGGTGTTTGTAGGGTGATTCTCAGGAGGTGGTTTAGGAGCCGTAGGCTACTCAGAGCTAATTACGCGTCGACATCTTAGATGGCTACTAACATACCATGCATATTTGAGCATTTCAGAAGGGATTATAGTCATTTAGAATATTTTTCAGGAGTTACAGATAAAAATCTAACTAATATAGCCAGCTTCCTTAATACCCTTTTTGATCTCATAGTTTTCAGGTTTGGCAAATTAGAGTCCCAAATCGAAAAATTAACGGAATAAAATGATAAATATCTTACAATATTCTGTACATATAAGAAAAAAGATACTTCCATGAGACGATACGATAAGGAAATGAGGGAAGTAGTAGGAAGCCTAGATCGTATCGACGGATTAGTACCATCTTAAAGCAAAAGAAACCAAGTCAGTAGATAACATGATGCAAAATGATAGAAAATACTCCATAAAGGAGTATAACTCGATTGTGGAACTAATTAATTGTTAGAAAGAATTGTACAGAGACCCAAGTAATACTATTCAGGAGAGAGACCAACTAGTAAGTAGGATTCAAGAAACTTACCTTCAGAATGAAGAGTTGCTACACCATTTAGAATTTCATCCTGAAATATATGACCTAGAAAGAAAAGAAGAAGAAGAAGAAGAAGAGTCAGATAACACCACAAATTCAGATAATGAGGACTACGTAATGATTATGCATGATGAATACGAGTTTGAACATGAGAAAGGAATTGAATCTAACAGTGAGTTGATACATGTTGGAGAAGATAGCAAAACTACAGCATATTTAAACAACCTACAAATAGGAGGGAACATGAGGATTGATGATTTAATAAAAAGGAGTGTCTCCCAAGGAGGACCTATCTAGATTTGTCCAATGTACATTTCAAGGATAAACGAAAGGATATGACGACTGGGCGCAATCCCTAGCCGTCGTAATCACAAATCATGAAAGATCATGGGACAATGAATGATTTGTCAATTACATTACGGGAACATTACAAGGAGATGTTTTGCAATAGATGAAACAATGGCTAAATTCGGAAGAAGGGAAAAGTAAATGGAAGGAGTGGGGTGAAAGCTATAAGTTCACTAGTTTTGAAAAAATCCTCACTGATTTCACAAAAATCATCAAAGAAAATTTATGTGGGTTCATAGATGATAGAGCTCAAGAAGAAGAGGTTCTATATGAGCTGTCCAAAACTGAATTATGTGAGATATAAGAATTCGAAGAATACTGCAAAACATTCTCAAAATACTTTAACAAATTGGAATACTATAAGGCAAAAAATTGGCTTGATCCTTTTTTCCACAAGCTCCCTAGTCCATGGGATACCAAAACAAGAAACGGATACATAGACTACTTAAAACGAATTGAGAAAAAAGATAATTTGGGGTACCGTATACACTATGCCCATAAAATAATACAGGACGATTATCTTAATATAAAATTCCACAAGAAAATGAAGAACACGATAAGTAACTCTCCTAAAGGAGAACGTGCTGCGAAAAATATATGGCAAAAAATGAAAAATAGTTAGTGAAAGAAGGCCAAAACCAACGTTTAGAAGAAGCTTTCGATGGAAACCATGGACAAAGAGTAGAGGATTTGTCAGAAGCATTAAATACGTTAGGAAATGGGACGAGTTTTCTGCTCAAAGGGATACGAAGGGATGCAGATACTTTGTATGTGGTGAAGAAGGACATTTTGCAAGAGATTGCCCTAAGAAGGAAAAATATGCTCAAAAAAATGATAAAATATATGGAGGAACAAAAACTAGAAATCTGTTTACAAAGAGATGGCCTCCGATTGAGATGGTAGCCTACCTTTTTCCTTTATTTGCAACGTGACATTGAGGTAGATTATCAGTGAGCCAATATCGTTGAAGGCCATCGTATTCTGATTATTGATCGTTTACTATGACTGAAGGAACTATTATTGTCCTTGGATTATCTGATACATTCTTTGCTACATCTGCAAGAAATTATCTTCAAAATTTCTCTTTGGTAGTAGTTGGTACACAAGAAGTTGGTTAGTAAGTTTGATGTATTGTTGAGGTGGATTAGTGGATGGTTTGTTTTGTTATTGAATTGTTAAGGATTTTATTTTCATTGAAGATTTGGGTTGAGGAGCAGAGTTAAATGTATTAGCTTGTTTATTTAATACTTCTTTAAAAGCAGGAAGTGTTAGACATTTATGAGTCACATGACCTTACATTTCACAAATGTCGCAAATTTCCAAAATTTCTTCTATTGCCTTATTTGTTTCTTTTTTCTTTACAATTAAATCTTCAAATTTCTTAGTGATGGTAATAAATTGTGCAGCTATACCTTCGGTTCCTCCCAATTTAAAAAGTCCACCTCTATTCTGAGGTTTATCTTTTTGTTGGTGTCAATTCGAAGTATTCTCAGTTTTTCAAGCTTGTGAATTTTTGGCAAGTGAATCAAGATAGTCCCATACTCCTCAGTATTTTTATTTAAGAGTTCACTATTGTACATAGTTTTTATGAATTGCCTGGTTATAGTATTTAATCCTTGATAAAATGTACTTATAATCCTCCATATTTCAAAACCGTGATGTGGGCATGAGAAAAGAAAATCATTAAATCTATCTCAATACTCGAATAATGGTTTATCTTCTTACTGTCGAAAGTTTAGAATTTGTTTTTGTATAAAATTTGTTCGATGTGAAGGAAAGGACTTCTTTAAAAAAAATTTACATCTCATCTAATCTTCCTATTGAATTGGGACATAAAGAATATAGCCATGTCTTTTCTTTATCCTTTAGAGTGTGATTATGATTGCTAGGGATTGTGGGCCAAATCATCTATGGCCTTTCGCTTGTCCATAAAGAGTATATTAGATCGATCCGGATAATTTATTCCTTGTGATATACTCCATTTTATTAGATCATTAATTCTCAAATTTTTTCCCATTTGCAAATTATTCAAGTGTAATGATGTTTTGTTACCTTCACTGATTGTCAGATTTGCTATTTTCTTCAGATTCTGTCTTGTACTCATCATGTGTAGTCTCCTTACAGTCTTTATTCCCTGAATTCGTGATGCTCTCATATTTTAGATCTTCAAGTTGTATATCCCATGGTCAAACTTTAAATGGTATAACAAATCTTTATACTAGAGGTACGTCTCTTGTATCCTATTCACTATATAGTCTCTCTCTCTTGAATAGTGCTATTTTGATCCCTATACAACTCTTTCCAGCAATTAATCAGCTCAACTATTGAGTCGTATTCTTGTTTGGAATATGTTCTTCCAACTTGCATACTAATTTGTTGAATTGGTTTTTTCTGTTTTAAAGTGTCGATATGATCTAACTTCCCAATTACTTCCTTTGGAGCAGAATTGTATCTTATCGTATACTCTTCTTCTTTGTCAAAAGGTTCTTCCAAACTCAAGATGAATTCTTCATTTGTTCTCTATACCTCACATTTATTTCCTTGGTAACTATGTCTCATTGGATTTTTAGTTTGTGAGGCACCACTTAGGTTATTATTATCCTTTTCAATCGCCTCATTATTATTTTCTTGGTCACTGGTTTGTGATAGGTTGTTGCTATTACATTCATTTTCCTCTTCTATCGATAAATTACTGTTATTTTCTTTAATTGTCATTTCATCCTCTTTAGTTTTTATGTTATTAGGTTAGACCTCTTCCTGGTTTGGTTTATATCCAAAACGACTTAGTCGACCCTTAAATTCTTTATAGACCTTTTCAAGTTGTTGAATTAAATTTTCTTTGGATTCTAAACTTATGTTGGGACTTTTACCTTGTTCTTTTAATCTTTCTATTTGGAGAACTACCACATCAAATTTTCTTTTGTAATATCTTGCAGTGTTCTTCATATCATATATATCATTATACATGATGTCGTATGGACTAAAATCCGCTCTACATATATCGCAATTGCACACTATGTCGGTAGCCATCAAAGATGTCGCTGGGTAACTAGCTCTGAGTAGCCTACAAATGCCTACCCACGGCAACAAAGGGCATGCTCAGGAATCTGGACTTTAAGGTCACTCAAATCTAGCAGGGGACACTTTGAATGTAACTAAGATAGTAATCATGCAGGTTGTGAGAGAATAGAGGTCTGTGTTATAGTCAATTTGTCACCACGTACGTGCTAAAAATGCTTCCACAAACTTTCCCAATTTTTTTGATTTTTACTAGATTTTTTTGGGTTTTTTGCTACAGTGTTGCTTTAGTGACGACTTTTATACAGTGACTTTTTTTTAATTTTTTGGTGATTTTTTAACAACTTTTAGGAAATAATTCATTCAAAATAAACTAAACATAGAGCTTACCTAGCACACAAAAGCCATTGCAATCTACTTTATAATAGGTTAAAATAAACAGTAAATATTGGAACAGTAGCCATCACACAGAAAACTTTGTACAGACTGCAGACTCTTACCGCCTAAAAAAGGAATGTTCGGGCTTTGATACCAGATAGACGTGCACAACAACTACTACTACTGTCACACTCTAATGCAGAACGGAAATCTAATACACCCAGGCACACTTAATTATATATATAGGTGGTGGAGAACTACAAGGGTGGTGGTTTGATCGGCAGGTATAAGACTGACAAAATAGAAGGGAGAGGATAAGAGGGAGAGAGGATGGTGATGAAGAAAAAGAGGCGTTGAGGAGTTTAGGATGTTGTAGAAGATTGCTTATGTTTGTATGGATTGCCGATGATTTTTTGATCCATCGGAAGTCCCTTTTATAGACGACCTCCCTTACATGAGAAGTCTCATTAGAATCTTATTGTAGAAATCTTTGTCACGAATTTTCACAGTTGATATCTTGTCGTTGTCAAGAATCTTCACTGTTAAATCTTGTCATTATCAGGAATCTTTACTGTTGATGTTGCCGTCAGAATCTTCTATCCATTCTGTCATGTCCTGCTGAAGTACTCTGTTTTTTACCATTTTTCTTTTCTCTGTAGTATTGAATTAATTCTTTATGAGCTGATATGATGTTCTTAGGGACCTTAGAAATAATTTCTTTATCTACGTAGACTCTGTAGATTTCTATTTTGGTGGCTAGTATGAATCTATTCGCACTATATCTCTGCCAGTTGAATTCATATGCTATGGTTTTTACTCTCCAGTGTCTGATCTGTCTTGGAATCTTTTTGTCTCAAATCTGTGTGTAATCCATGCAATGTGCTTTGTAGATTACCATACTCTTTTAATATATTCTGCTAATATGGAGTCAAATTCTACCTTAAGTTGTGACACCTTATCTGTAAAAGCTTTTGAGACTGGAACTGCTAAAGAATCTGGAAGTAATGCTAATGATCTAAATGACTGATAATTATCTATGAATCAAATCCCATATCTAGGAAGTCTTTCCAGCTATAGTCTGTTCCATGAAGTTTCTCTGTTTTCATTTGGCTTAATTGTATATTTAGTCTGTAAATGGCATAGGCTAACTCACATTTGCATTTTGGTTGTGAGGGGTCTATGATGCTGCAATCTGAATTGATGTTGCTGCATCTATCTGTGTTGGCATAGTATATCACTTGGTCTACAGCTACCCCATGCATCTTCTTTCAGGTCCCTTTTTGGTTTACTGTTGATGTCCTCGGAAGAGACCGAGTTTCTTCATCGGGATTATAGTACTGATTCCTGGTATCAGAGACTTGGCATTCCTTTTTTGGGTGGTAGGGGTCTATAGTCTGTTCTGTCTGTATAAAGAGTCTCCGGTATGATGGCTCCTGTTCCGGTATGTACTGTTTATTCAGAACTATTATAAAGTAGATAGTAGTTGTTTTTATGTGCTAGATAAACTATTTCGGAATGTACTATTTAAACTATTATGTACTGTTTATTCTAAACTATATAAAGTAGATTGCAGTTACTTTCATGTGCTAGATTAACTAATCCGGTATATACTTCTGATTATACTTACTTTTGTATTTAAATTTATTTTCTAAAAAATCAGAAAAATTGGAAAAATTGGGGGAAACATTTATAGCAATTATAGCACGTATGTGATGACAAATTGACTATAACTCCGATCTATATTCCCTTACAATCTGTATCAGTATTTTCCTAGTTACACTCTAAGTGTCCCTTGCTAAATTTGAGTAACCTTAAAGCCCGATTCTTGAGCGTAGCCTTTGTTGCTGTGGTAGGCGTTTGTAGGGTAAAGCTCAAGAGATGCTTTTAAGCATAATAGGCTACTCAGAACTAGTTACCCATCGACATCTTAGATGGCTACCGACATAGTGTGCAATTGCGAGATGTGTAGAGCGGATTGTAGTAAATACGACACCTTGTATAGTGATATATATGATATGATGAACACCCCAAGATATTCCAAAAAAAATTTGATGAGGTAGTTCTTCAGATAGATAGGTTAGAAAACAAGCTAAAAATCCCAACCTAATTTTAAAATCCAAAGAAAATTTAACTGAACAACTCAAAGAAGTCTATAAAAAATTTAAAGGTTTACTAAGTCAATTTGGATATAAAGTGAACCAGAGAGAAATCGAACCTAATGCCATAAACAAAATATCTAAAGAGGACGAAAAGGTGAATAAAGAAAATGATAGTAATCTACCTATAGAAAAAGAAAATAGATGTAGCAACCTATCACAAGCCAGTAACCAAGGAAATAATAAAGAGACAAATGAAGAAGATAATAATAATAATCTAAGTAGTCCCTTACAAACTAAATATCTAACAAAGAATAGTTACCAAGAAAGTAGATATAAGATAGAGAACAAATGAAGAACTCATCTTGAGTTCTGAAGAATCTTTTGACCAAGAAAAAGAGTGTACGATAGGATACGATAAAATAATTTCTGTTCCAAAACAAATAAAAGAGATAGCAGAGAAGTTAGATCACACTGACATATTAGGAACTAGTTCAAAACAAAAGAGTCCAAGTCAACATATCAATATGATGCAAATCGAGAAAACATACTCCAAACAAGAGTTTGACTTAATAGTTGAGATAATTAATTGTTGGAAAGAGTTGTACAGGGATCAGAATAGCACCATTCAAGAGAAAGATTATTTAGTAAATAAGATGCAAGAGACGTACCTCCAGTATAAACATTTATTACACCATTTCGAATTTGACCCTGGGATATACAATTTAAATGAAAACCTAGAAAATGAGAGCATCACAAATTCAGAGAATGAAGACTATGGAGTGGCTACAGATGAGAAGTACAGGACATAATCTAAAGAGAATATCAAATCTGACAATAAACTGATACTTGTCATGGAAGATAGTAAATCCACAATGGACGAGTGATTTAAAAATGAAAAAAAAACATGAGGATTAGTGATCTAGATTTGTCTAATGAACACTTCAAGGATAAACAAAAGGATATAGACGACTGAGCACAATCCCTAGCCGTCGTAATTACAAATCATGAAGGATCATGGGACAATGAAAGATTTGTCGATACATTACGGGAACGTTAGAAGGAGATGTTTTGCTATGGATGAAACAATTTATAAATTCACAAAAAGAATGGGTTGAAATCGACAAATACATTGGATCTAAAGATATCCCCACTGACCTCATAAAAGAAAATTTATGTGATGACAAAGGTTATGAGGAAATAATCCTCTATACAATATCTAAATTTAAACTATGTGATATATGAGAATTCATAGAATACTGCAAAACATTCTTAAAATACTTAAAATACAATAAGACACAAAACTAGGTTGATCCGTTCTTTCACGAGCTCCCAAGTCCATGGGATACAAAAATACGAGACAGTTATCTAGAGTACCTAAAACAAATCGAGAAAGAGAACAATTTAGGATACTATATTCACTATGCGCTTAATATAAAATCTTTTAAGGAAATGGAAAACACAACCAGTAGCTCTCCTAAAAAGAGGAAATACTATAATAACAAGAAATGGAAAAAAGGAAGAAAGAAAAGGCCTAAAACATTTGAAGATAAGGTAAAGGATAAAAAGCAACATAGAGCCCACTAGAACTGCTGAATTGTGGTAGAAATTTTCTAAAGAAACTGATCAAGCAAGAAAACCCACTATTAAAAAAGATAGATAAAAATCGAGGTTTTATCTGGATGGACGAAAACAAGAGAATTTTAAAACGACAAGCTAAAAATGCCTCAGAAGTTTACTTATTTAAACGAGTCTCTAGAAAACTTAGGAGACCATGGAAAAAGAAAAGAGGATTTATCAAGAATAACAAATATATCCAGAAGTATGATTAGTTCTCTACACAATTGGTAAAAAGAAATGCAAGTATTTTGTATATAACGAAAAAGGACATTGTCCTAAAAAAGGAAAAGATGCTCAAAAAATGATAAAGCAAAATTTAGAAGCCTACATTGGAAAAGAAATCTCCCTTTCTGATATAGTTTTGTGCAGATATAAGAACAATTCAAAGTTTGAGATAATCCCTATAATGAATAATGAGTCTGATATAATCACACTCATAATGATAGGATTAGACAACTTAACGTTAGTGTTTGCCCAAAAATTGCATCTTTGATTCCATTGCAAAATTGATTGATTACAAGGAAATTGAGATTACAAAAATTCTGAGAAATTACAAGAACGGGAATATTAATTTATTCCCTTTTTTCTGTGAGTTCGGGTGGCGATGGAACCTCGCTAGTGCCTCCGTTAATCGTCCGACTGGAAGAGATGGCTCTGCTCCGCTTCTTAATTTTCCGAGCTCGCCCGAAATCTTCCCAAAGTCCAAGAATCCAAAAGTCCTTTCTCTGACTAAATTTCTGTATTTTATAGATCGAATCCGCTCCAAATCCGGCTCCAATCCTTCTTGAAAAATTGGATCACGGAATATCAGCGAAACAAAATAGGAAATAAATAATCGAAAAATAACGGAAACAACCGCGGGTTGAATCCCGCAGGAGAAATTTCGGCGGGTGGGCTTACTTAGCAATTTAATTTTTTTAAAAAAAATATTTTTTATTTAAATTCTGTTTTATTAATTTTATTTTTTCTGGTATCTACATAATCCCCTCCAAAGTTTTTGAAGTTCTGTATTGAGCCGTACAGAATTTCGAAATACTTGGATTTTTTTTATATATTTTTTTAATTTTATTTTATTATTTATTTATTTTTTTGCTATGAGGCGTGTCGAGGATTGGGTAGATAGAGATAACTGTTAACATATTCAATTTTTCAATAACAAGCAGAGGTATGATTTTAACGTGCTCATTAGATGACAAGCAGAGGTATGATGTTAACATGCTCATTTTAGGTCAAACAGATGTATAATATTAACGTGCTTATTTTAATCCTAACTGTTCAGTGACATCTAGTATGACGGATCAGAAAAAGATAGAGGTGACAATAAATGTGTCTTGGAGCTTAACCTATTCAGAGGATCTGGTCGTGATAGGGACAAGCTGACTAAACATAGGTGACGGTTAACGTATTTAGCTTTGGAATCGGACTATCAGAGGTAACTGTTAACTTGATAGGGAGATGATTTTCGTCAGAGGTAATTTTTAACTTAACGATATCAAAAACAAATTTATCAGAAGCTATAATATTGGACTTGATGAAGTGTAAATTTTCCTTTTCTGTCAGAGGTAAAATCTTAACGTGACAGGAGATTTAATCGGATTTTATGTCATTTGATTTTGAATTTTGATGTCAGAGGTATGATTTTAACTTGAATTTTGAGTGTCGTTTACTCTGTTGGAGTAAAATGACGAGAAAAGTTTTATTGTTAGAGGTGAAATCTTAACGTAACATGAGATTTATCTGATTAGAGTTTTTAGCAAACCCCCAGCTATCAACGGGTTTGATTTGCCTTTACCAACTACCGTTTGAGTTGGGCTATCCATGCTATTCCACTCAGCATGGTGAGTTGTCGAGGATTTCGTTTGGGCTTAAATGCCAAACTTTTCCTCTTCCCTTTGCCTTAGCAGCTTAGGGCAGCAATATATCCTTATATTCGAATAAGGATACTGTTGTGACATGTTCGTCATAGGATATTTAGTAAACCCCCAGCTATTAACGGATTTGATTAGCCTTTACCAACTACCGTTTGAGTTGGGCTAGCCATGCTATTACCCTCAGTATGGTGAGTTGTCGAGAGTTTCATTTAGGCTTAAGTGCAAAACGTTTCCTCTCCCCTTAGCCTTGTCGGCATTGAGTAATTTATACTTCTTACCCCAGTATGATAGGGTTGACGAGAAATTTATTCTCTTCCCGTAGCCTTGTCGGCATTGGGTAATTCATGTTTTTTACCCCCAGCATGGTGGGGTTGGCGAGAAATTTATTCTCTTCCCGTAGCCTTGTCGATGTTGGGTAATTCATACTTTTTACCCCCAGTATGTTGGGGTTGGCGAGAAATTTATTCTCTTCCCGTTGCCTTGTCGGCATTGGGTAATTCATACTTTTTACCCCCAGTATGTTGGGGTTGGCAAGAAATTAGTTTTCTTCCCGTTGCCTTGACGGCGTTGGGTGATTCATATTTTTTACCTCTAGTATGTTAGGGTTGGCAGGAAACTGGTTCTCTTCCCGTTGCCTTGACGGCGTCTTGACGGCATTGGGTGATTCATGCTTTTTACCCCCAGCATGGTGGGGTTGGCGAGAAACCGGTTCTCTTCCCGTTGCCTTGACGGCGTTGGGTGATTCATGCTTTTTACCCCTAGCATGGTGGGGTTGGCGAGAAACTAGTTCTTTTCCCGTTGCCTTGAAGGCGTTGGGTGATTCATACTTTTTACCTCCAGCATGTTGGGGTTGGCGAGAAATTTTTTTTTCTCTCCCCATAGCCTTGTTGGCGTTGGGTAATTCATTTTTTTTTATGGGGGTTTAAATTAACCGCCCTGAGCTCGTCTTGGGAATTGTTGTGAGCCCAAGTGGTACCTTTAGACCACACATTAAATGTGTCGGAGTTAGCTCTAACTCCCTTTTTGTTCAGCTTTGAGCTGAACTGCTCTAGCGTCAATCAACGCTTGAATTTTATCTTTTAAGATAAAATAATTTTTTATAGGGTGACCTACAATCCGGTGATACAGGCAGTAATTGGGATCATTAGTCTTCCCTATCTCTTCAGGCCTCTTACTGTCCGGCAACTTAAGCATGTTGCGTTTGCTGAGCATATTGAACATAGTAGCAGTATGTTCATCCTTGAATGAATATTGCTTTTGAAGCCTGGGCGACCTTGCTTGAAGCCTAGGTGACACTGCTATGTTGCTTTCTACTGCCATTGCCATTATGTCTTTCCCTTTGGAACGGGAAAAATGGAATGGAGATTCATTTGTACTATCTTCGATTGCGGATTGCTGCTTTTCGAGGCGTCGAAGTATTTCTTCAGCCTGTTCACCTTGCTTAAGCAGATCTTTCCATGATTTGGATTCGACCGAGCCCATCTTGTCTAGAATATCGGTCAACAAGTTGTGTCTGCAGGTTTCCACAAGCGTGTCCTGCGTCATGCCATGTGGGCATCGAACAGAAAACTCTCGGAACCGCTCGACATAAGTTTTTACTGTTTCGTCTTTTTCTTTCTTCGCTGCTAGCAAAGATAGTATAGAGACTTCTGTATCATCTTCAAAGAATCGGGCTAAGAACTCACGTTCTACATCAGCCCATGATTTAATTGTTCCCTGGGGTAGCTGCATGAACCAAGTAAATGCGGGCCCCCGTAAAGTGCTCGCAAATATCTTAGTCATAGTCGGATCATTCCCAATGAGATGTCCTGTCTGCGAGAGGAAATAGAAGATGTGCTGTTGCGGCGAACCTTTACCGTCGAAAGACTGAAGATTCAACGGTTTATATTTTGCAAGATAAGGTACGGTTTCCCATTCTATGGGATAAGGACGTACTACCCCCACCTCTTGTAGCTTTTCGCGGTGAAGAAGAATTTGCAGTTGGTTCTCCATCTTCTCTATTTTCTCTGTGTGAGGGTTGATGATAACCTTTACTTTCTCTTCCTCTCTTGAATGAGGAGGAATTTCTTCATTCTCGTCCTCGCTGTCCTCATTTATTTGGACAGGCCGTTTTCTTTCCTGTCGATCAGAAATAGACGACGAGGATTGACTCTTTCTAGTTTGAGCTAACAACTCAATTAAAAAATGTTTCACTTCTTCTATGGTCTCATCTTGCTGTTCAAGACATTTTTCTTGTCTCTCAAGCATTTCAGAGACTTCTTCTAGAAGCACGCCCTCTGGTTCGATAGGAACTCCTTTTGATCTTGGAGTGATTTCCTTATCTGAAGAGTTGTTCCCGACCACCTTTTTGCCTTTATTAACCATATGTGATGAGGCAGCAGGTAGATCAGTTCCAGAGTACACCTTTTTCGCCATCCGTATTCTTTTGGGCTCGGTGATCCGCTCAAAAAAGGACCGTTTTGAGTTGCACTGGCAATTTGATAGAACAGTTGAGATCAGCTGTTCGCATTGACAGTGAGGAATATTTTGTGAGGAGTGCTTCTTCCAATTGAGATACTCTCTCAAATCTTGAGGTATCTTATCCTCTCTATTTGCATCTTGACGCCTCTTGCGTCGCAAATTTTGTTCATAATACTGGAGAGTCTGCAATATCTCAGGGCCGAGCTCTTTTCCAGCATCAGATTGTTCCCCAACCCTTCTGCGGATTCTTCTGGAGTACCCACTAGTCTGAGTAGTTGTATCGGCTCCGCACGCCTCTGATAGAGAGATTAAAATTCTTGGTGTATGTTGCGTGCTCACCATAGGTGTGCTCGAAGAGACATGAGGGTGGTGTTCATTGAACATAACCCGTCTGTGGTATCTGCGGGATGCAACCCGCAACTGCAGGTCTGTACCTGCGGTTGCAACCTGCGGGTTGGCACCCGCGGTTGGCAACCGTGGGTTGGCACCCGCGGTTGGGAACCGCGGGTCGCCACCCATGGTTGGCAACTGCGGATTGCTTCCGAGGTTTTTTACTGTCTCGGAGTTTTGTGCAAATTTTCCTGTATGATTGAGGCGTGCTCGTTGAGTTTTACGCCTCAAATTTCTCTTTTGGGAGAGGGTCAGGGACTGATTGGACTTTTGGCTTGACTTTGGAATGGGCGATAACACTGTATACTTGACAGACGATGGCGTCTTGTCAGTTTTAACGGGCGATGACGCCTCGTAAGTTTTTATAAGCGATGACGCTTTTTGATTTCTGGTGGGCGATGACGCCTCACCTTTTTTCATCGTCACCCGGCGATGACGCCTAGGCTCCGAATCAGAGGAAGAAATAAATTCCTCATATTTTTGCTGGTCAACTTCTATGACCAACGTCTCAACCATTGAGCCAATCGGCACCGGGTCAGACTACGCTACCAGATTCTCTATCGTAAACAGAGGGGCTCCCACTATAGTCACCAGTTCTTGTTTGCCCAAAAATTGCATCTTTGATTCCATTGCAAAATTGATTGATTACAAGGAAATTGAGATTACAAAAATTCTGAAAAATTACAAGAACGGGAATATTAATTTATTCCCTTTTTTATGTGGGTTCGGGTGGCGATGGAGCCTCGCTAGTGCCTCCGTTGACCGTCCGACTGGAAGAGATGGCTCTGCTCCGCTTCTTAATTTCCCGAGCTCGCCCGAAATCTTCCCAAAGTCCAAGAATCCAAAAGTCCTTCCTCCGACTAAATTTCTGTATTTTATAGATCGAATCCGTACCAAATCCGGCTCCAATCCTTCCTGAAAAATCGGATCACGGAATATCAGCGAAACAAAATAGGAAATAAATAATCGGAAAACAACGGAAACAACCCACGGGTTGGCACCTGCGGGTGTCAACCCGTGGGAGAAATTCCCGCGGGTGGGCTCACTTAGCAAAATCCCGTGGGTGGGCCCATATTTGCTGGTCAACTTCTATGACCAGCATCTCAACCATTGAGCCAATCGGCACCCGGTCAGACTACGCCACCAGATTCTCCATCGTAAACAGAGGGGCTCCCACTGTGGTCACCAGTTCTTGTTTGCCCAAAAATTGCATCTTTGATTCCATTGCAAAATTGATTGATTGCAAGGAAATTGAGATTACAAAAATTCTGAGAAATTATAAGAACGGGAATATTAATTTATTCCCTTTTTTATGTGGGTTCGGGTGGCGATGGAGCCTCGCTAGTGCCTCCGTTGACCGTCCGACTGGAAGAGATGGCTCGCTCCGCTTCTTAATTTCCCGAGCTCGCCCGAAATCTTCCCAAAGTCCAAGAATCCAAAAGTCCTTTCTCCGACTAAATTTCTGTATTTTATAGATCGAATCCGTACCAAATCTGGCTCCAATCCTTCCTGAAAAATCGGATCACGGAATATCAGCGAAACAAAATAGGAAATAAATAATCGGAAAACAACGGAAACAACCCACGGGTTGGCACCTGCGGGTGTCAACCCGCGGGAGAAATTCCCGCGGGTGGGCTCACTTAGCAAAATCCCGTGGGTGGGCCCATATTTGCTGGTCAACTTCTATGACCAGCGTCTCAACCATTGAGCCAATCGGCACCCGGTCAGACTACGCCACCAGATTCTCTATCGTAAACAGAGGGGCTCCCACTGTGGTCACCAGTTCTTGTTTGCCCAAAAATTGCATCTTTGATTCCATTGCAAAATTGTTGATTACAAGGAAATTGAGATTACAAAAATTCTGAGAAATTACAAGAACGGGAATATTAATTTATTCCCTTTTTTATGTGGGTTCGGGTGGCGATGGAGCCTCGCTAGTGCCTCCGTTGACCATCCGACTGGAAGAGATGACTCTGCTCCGCTTCTTAATTTCCCGAGCTCGCCCGAAATCTTCCCAAAGTCCAAGAATCCAAAAGTCCTTTCTCCGACTAAATTTCTGTATTTTATAGATCGAATCCGTACCAAATCCGGCCCCAATACTTCCTGAAAAATCGGATCACAGAATATCAGCGAAACAAAATAGGAAATAAATAATTGAAAAACAACGGAAATAACCCACGGGTTGGCACCTGCGGGAGTGCTCTCGCGGGTGTCAACCCGGGGGAGAAATTCCCGCGGGTGGGCTCACTTAGCAAAATCCCGTGGGTGGGCCCATTTAGCAATTTAATTTTTTAAAAAAAAATCTTTATTATTTAAATTCTGTTTTATTATTTTTATTTTTTCTGGTATCTACAGTTAGGAGATATAGTTGGAAGAAAAGCAGCCTTTTGCTTAGGAGACATCAAAGAACAAATAAAAAAATAATAATAAATTCTTAATAAAAGAAAATACTAGTTATATATCAATCAAACTTTTCAAGATGAGACATGGTAAGGAAAAAGCTATAGCAAATAGTATTCCTATTTCAGCAACATTTATTGTATACATAGAATACCAACCAGGTATATACACAATACGGGATAAATGTTATAAACGGGTATTCAATAAACCATGCAGCAGACATCATTACTCCTGTAAGGATGCTATATCATTTCAGACAGAAAAAAACAAAAGTAATAAGACAAGGAATTCCAAAGCTAAAGGGAGTCTGGAAATTACACCAACGAATAAATCGTACGATTAAAAATCATTGCTCTTTTCATCTAGTATATAAGGCAAGGATCAGAAAGAAGCTTCTCATTCTCATTGAATCAATATTGCAATTCAGGATCTTGGCAAAAGAAGATTTGCAGTGTCTTAAATTGTTCATACCAATAATGCAGTCAATATCAAATTTCTTGGGTAATAAAGCAAACTCAAAGGTATAAGATCTTTCTAGGCCATGTATATTAGGAATTGTAATAGGTAAATTGGTTTTATGTGTAACTTGAACTGGTCTGCCCATAAAATCATTTAATCTTGCTTGTTTATCTAATGATATCCAATATTTTTGAGGGATAACGGTATTTTGTATTAAACTAGATTCAACTCCAGAATCTACAAGAGCATGAATAGTGAATTCTATTTCCGTTTCTAATAAACTTGGTAAATGGACTGTTATAGGTATATAAATATGTAATTATGATTTTTTCTTACGGTCTAACATTGTTAGGTAATCCTAAGATAGTATTATCTCGTATTTTTATAGTTAATCTAGGATGTTGTTGTTCTTCTCTATCTTTTTGTATATCTAACAATCTTTATGTTCGACCTTCTTAAAGGTTCTAAATGTTCTGTTTTATTCTCTATATCATATGTTTGTATAGAAGAATGGCTTGATCTTGGGTTCGAGCTTAATTGGATTTGTATGTCTGTGTCTCATAGTGCTTAAACTTCTAAGTATAGAAGGATTTATAATTGTAGTTGATATGGTATTTCCGGATACTATAAATGTTTCTATAGGAATATTTACCTTTGGTATTAAGGTTTTAATAAATACTTGCATATCATTATCATATTTTAAATGTTTAATATTTTAAATGTAGAAGTATCATTTAATGCTAGACAATGTTCCCACTGAATTCCTAAAACTTTGGATCCATGTAATAATTCAATACTATTAAGATTAATAGATAGTGTACATGCCTTTTCTATATTTTTGTCAACAAGCTAATACAAAAATCAGGATGTATGTTGACACCAAATATTCTATTTGCTAAATTTGATTTAGCTCCTCCCATTATACTGTTTAAGGGGTTGTTAAAAATTCTTTCATCACAGCATACTACCATAATAGGGGTATCTATTCCTGATCTAAATAAATCAGTAATTTTTATCTGAATTAATCCAATATGTTAATATTTCTTTTTAGGATATCTTTGTTTAAGTTTTTGTATTTGTGCCATACTTATAAGTTTTACAGATGTAAAGTCTTCATCACCTATTAATTCTATATTTTCTTGCATTCTTTCAAATATATATGTGCTTTTATTTAAAAACATAGACTTAAATTTTGGTTGTCTTGTATATACTTCATTTCTTTCTGCATGTGGAATAGATTCTTTTAATTTTTCTATATCTTCATCAGTAATTTCAAATTGTTCACCTTGACTGTTATCTAGACTGTTATTATATATTTCTTGAGGTTCTATTTCTATTAATGTATTCATATATATACTCTATAGTTATACATTGCCTCTTTTGATGTCTGTCCAAATTCTATGTCAGGACTTAAAGGTGGAGATGTTGATTTTAACAAGTCAAGTTCCATTTTAATGAAAGGTAAATATTCATATTTATGTATTATTAATAGTCCTATTGGTGTTCCAATGGGAATATGATAAGCATGATTTTCTAAACTTATACTTTTCATTGTAAGTCGTACATTTTGTTCTGACATTGATTCTATCATTCCGTGTGTAATAAATATATTTTTAATTCTATGATAACTAATATTATGGATTTCACCATAATATCCATAAGAGATTTGAATTACAGGTCTAAAAATATTCCAGTTGTTTGATATCTTTGTAAGGCATAATTTCTTCCAGAATAAAGTGTATGTCCTGGAGATTTCATTTCACTTTTTTGTAATACAGCTAGTCTATTGAGTGGTATTATTTTAATATAATTATATGTCTTATTCATTGTAATCATTATTAATTGATAATTTTTCAATATCTATTTCACCTGAACTACATGAATCTTCTGTCTCATATATAGATTCAACTTCATATATAGTAGAATGTTCATCACTAGGAATATCTTCTATGTGTCCTAAATGAATATCATATTTTTCTAAATTAGATAATATTACAAATTTTATATTTAGTGGGCATTCACATGCAAAATGTTCTTCTTTATCGCATTTAAAACATTTACAACCTTTTTTAAATTTTGATTTATTTTTAATAATTTTTCTTTTCTTAAATTTTGGAGCATTTTTATATTTTCTTTCATATTCGGGTTTCCACTATGTATCTTTTTGTTTTATATTTTGAAGGATGTTTTGATTTATATTTTTTATATTTAGATTTTTGTTTATACGATCTATAAGGTTTATCATAACCATAAACTGGTGGGCATCCAAACTGATAATTGATATCTTCATCATATTTAGGACAACAAGTCCTTTTTATATCTTATTTATTTAGTTGTTTATTTATATGTGATGATGCTTTTTGTAACTAATACGTTTTTTTTACTGTTTCCATATAGGCTTTTTTTAGCAGGCCCGTGGAATGGGTTGAATCAGGGTTGGATCCCATAAATTGATGTAGTCTAAGATTATTGTATTTTTTCTCTATCATTGAATCCCAAGGAATGGATAATTTAGAAAAAAATGCTGTAACACAAAATACTTTTTTCTCGATTGAATTTAATTTAAATATATGGCTTATATATTCATTTACGAATTCTTCTAGATAGCAGATATTACATAATTTTATTTTTATTAATATTTGTTCATCATTAATTTCTGCTAAGATATCTTATCCAGTTAAGTCTGCATATAATAGTCTCAAAATACTCTGTAATGCATCTTTTTGGATGGATAATTATTTAAAGATACTATGTTGGCAGGATGTAATTTTTCATATTGTGTTAACCACCTTAATGCTATACCTTGCCAATAACCACAAGCATGTTGTACAAATCTAAGATTAGGTATGTCGTCAGGCATTAAAGTAGATGTGCCAACCATTAGTTGGCTCCAATTTTCTATATAATCTCTTAATTCACTAGCAGAAACATGATCTATATTAAAGATTAAACTAGGATTAACAGAAGTGTTTCTTTTACTTTGCTTTATGATATAAGAGTTTATAAACGCTTCATACGTATCTCTAAGATACATATTTTCATCGGTTCTTTCAGGACCAGATGTTGGAGTTCTTGGAGGATTTACTATTGTTGTAGAAGATTCCCCTTGTTCCATGTTGATAAAATATGATTCAATTTTGTTCTCTTCTTCTTCCAAAAAAGGTTCCTCCTCAGAAACTGAGGATGTCTCCTCAATATCAATTGTGGGTATATTCTCCTCTTCATCAGAGGGTGTATATACCTCCTCTTCATCAGAGGGTGAATTTGCAGTAGCAAAATATTATATTGAAGCAGAATTTTGATCATAATACTTATAAAGTTCTGAAGAAGAAATTATACCATCTAACTCTTGTTGCTGTAATTTTTTATAATTTAAATATTTTTCATATTTGATTTCTTCAGGATCTATAGGACATAGATTCTTTGAAGAGTATTTTAGCATTTGTACTGCTCCTAATCTTTCATTTAGTGTGTTGGAGTAAGAAACAACAAGTGAAGATGAAGTATATTTTAATGAAGCTATTTGTTTTGAGAGATTATGTAAATGGTCACATATATAATTCATCTTGCAGTTTTGATGTTCTTGTGTAGCAGTATCTAGAAGATGTATTACATGATTATGTGTTTCTAGTTTGTATGGACAACTATATGATTCCGGAATGACTAATGAATTAGACATGCTTTGATAATACACTTGAATTTTGTGAACATGTCATTTTCCTTTCTTCTAGTCATCTAGATCTTGGTATCTTTTTGACCCTATTCCCCCCGGCACAGACTATCTCTAAAAGTGGATTTCATTTTAGAGTTAAGCTGCACGGACTCCTCAGTCCACCACAAGCGTATAGCCCGGCTACAGTGAGAGAGAGCACAACCATGTTTCGTTCCTACATCATGGTGTACAATACCAATTTCTAGAGTACTAGGAGATTAGGAAAATAACATGTCTAGTAGCTTAGCTGGACAAAAAAAAAAAAACTTAAAAAGTAGAAGGAGAAGACTGTACACCTAGCTCTGATACCAGTTAGCTCGCGTATACCAGTTAGCTCGCGTATGATAATACAAGTTTGCTCGCGTAAGATAACACAACAATATTCACAAATTAACTCAAAAAAGAGGAGCAAGGAATGAACAAAAAAGGAAGGAGTTGAGAGATGAGAAAAGTTTGATGATCCTCTCCTTCGGCTCTGCCTTCTTATATATAGCCTTCTTATATATAGAGTTTTTACAGATAAGAGAGAATCTTTCTTTACAAAAGATTGATACTTCGTACAATAATTCAAAGGATAAAGCTACTTTTTTTAAAGTTGCTTTAGAAAAGAAACATCACATCATCTTTATGTTACATTAACTTTAAACTCTAATAATTTAGCTGATAAGAAAGAATCTTGTCAGCTCAGCATCTGGTCCCACCACACTTAATCATTAAGAGCAAAATTCTGCATGGCTTCTTCCTTTAGGGCTTCTGCATCCGTCACCCTATGGTTTCCTCCCATGTCTATGTCCTGATCTCCATCCATGTCGTTTTCTCTAGTTTCTTCAAGCTCTTGATAAAATTCTTCTTTGGCCTTCATACCTTGTCTTCCTACCTGTAGTTCTGCAAAAAACTCTAGTACTTTTGGAATACGAGTTTCTGACTTTTCAGAAGATGTTATATAATCATATAGTAGGATATTCCCATCTATATGTATGGAACATGCTTCTGCTATAGCTTGTTCGTAGGCCTCGGTAAAGAATTCTTTAGCAGCTGCTTTAGTTTCTTTTACCAGATCAAGAATTGGTAGTTGGCCACATGGCTCAGATGGAGTTGGATTATGGGTATGTAATTCCCATAGCTGAACTGAAGGATATAATTTTAAATTTCTTCTTTCTTCCAAGATGGTCCATATACTGAAGAAGAATATTATCTGGTATTTAGTAGTATAAGTCTTAATTCGTTGAAGGCAGATTGCTGGAAGAACACCCTCGTATTCTTCTAGATGACTTGATTTTACAACAATCTCATGTACGAGGCCCATTGAAACAGATTTCTTGCAGCCCTTAATGTCTTGAAAGCAAGTGATAATTCGAGGTTTCTTGTTTCGATTCCAGATGAGGTCATTAGCTTGAAACAGAGCAATTATATCTGTAGCTTCTACATTGATGAAGAAGTCTTTTAACTGCTCATCCTTGATCAGATTTCTTTGATTCAAGTTAATCATCTTTTGTACAGTTAGCTCTGCCTCTAACTATCGTGCCTTTTCATTATTAATCTGGAACATATTTAAAAGAGAACAAAACTCTTGTATAGGAAGACTCACCAGATCTGTTAGGTCTATTTCTTGCATTATTCTTCGGAGATGCTGTTGCTCCTGAGAAAGGTCGGGAAACCAATCTCTTATCTGTTGTGATAAGGAAGGACTTTGTGTGGTATTTGAATATTTACAAAGCTCTGTTACTAACTTTGTAATATTCTGTAGCTTCTCCTTTTCTTAGTTATAATGAGTAACCATAGAAGTAGCCATACCTTCAATTTGAGTTAGCCAGTATTTGGCTGATTGCAGATCATTTGGCTGAATGGCCCTGTAACAGCCATTCAATTTGCTGTAAATGAACTCATTTGATGTCTTAAGTTCAAGATTATACCAATCCCTTACAACTGCTGAGGCAAAAGGTTTGGCTTGAAGTCTTCGCTGTGCAACGAGTGCATTGTTAATTGATGGCCTTGCCTAGTTGGAAGAACTAGGTAGTACTGTCATTCCCAATGGCGGGAATCGTTGATCTCCCATAACTGGGGTCTTGTTTACTCCCTGAGAAGGGGTACCTCCCATTACGGGGGTCTTGTTGCTTGAAGCCTCTTTCTCCTTGGAAAGGTCTGCTGTCTTGGTCTTCTTGCCGCTCACAGACTGCCAGCCAGCCTGCTCTCCCTGTTGGGGTCTCATGGCTTGTTCGGCCATTTGTAAAACTCGAGTGAACGTTTCCTCATTCATGAGGACATGTCAGCAAATCTGTAAGAAAATTAGTATATCCGGGAATATACTTGACGTCATAGTGATAAATTTCTAAATATAAAGCAATTCTAATTCTTCTAACATTTTCTTCTGGGTTATTAATTGTTCTTTTCTTTAAAAAGTGAGCTACTGCTTTATTGTCTGTTTCAATTATTAAATTTCTATGAAGCAAGTATATTTTTGAACTTTTTATAGCAAGTTTTATAGCTAATAATTCTTTATCATATGTACAATATTTCTATTGGGGTTTAGAAAATTTTCCTGACATATAAGCTATAATCTCTTTTTGTTTTACAATTAGTATGCCTGCCCAAAATAGGTTTGAAGCATCCGTCTGAAGTATTACTAATTCAGAATCTTGAGCAAAATATAAGATAGGTTGCTTAGTAACTAAGTTTTTTATATTTGCAATTTCTTTTTCTTCTTTAGATGTTAATTGAATAAATATTTTATCCGTATTCAATCTTCGAGGTTGTTCACCTGTTTCTAGTTTATATTTTGCTTGTTCATGTTTTAATTTTTCTTGTAAGTTCTGTACTAAGTCTGATAAATGAGGAATAAATATTCTACCATCGTTTAGTAATCCTAAAAAACTTTGTAGTTGTTTTAAGGTAGTAAATGTTGTAGGGAAATCTTTTAATTTTGTATATATATGTTGTTGTAATTCGATCTGCCCTTCTTTAATATATTTTCCTAAAAATTCTATTTCTTTTTGACATAAAACTATTTTCTTTGGACTAAGAAATATTCATTTATCAAGAAGTATTTGTGAAACGTGTAATAATTTTTTTTTGTGTTCTTCTAAAGATTGTGAAAATACAAGAATATCATCTATATAAACTACTACTTAAGATAAATGTCCAAATATTGAATTCATCCATTTCTGGAATATTTGAGGAGCATTTTTTAAACCAAAAGGCATAACTAACCATTCATAATGTCCTTAAGGACAACTAAAGGCTGTTAATTCTATTGTATTTTGGTTTGCTAATTTTATTTGCCAGAATCCAGATTTAGCATCAAATTTACTATAGTATTTGGCTCCTTGAATTTATTTAATTAAGTGTTCTGCAGATGGTATAAAGTATCCATCGAATTTAGTATAACTATTTAACTTTCGGTAATTTATTACCATTCTTGCTTTTCCTTTTTTTTGTTCCGCATGGTTTCTTACCATAAAAGTAGGGGATGAATGAGCACTTATACTAGGTTGTATTAACTTTAAGTCTACTAATTCTTTTATTTGATCGGCAAATTCTTTCTTATCTATTGGAGATATCATGATTCTATTTACTCTTACTTTGATATCTTTAAATTGATCTAATAGTTCTAAAGAACAATATCTTGGAGATTTTTCAAAATGTAATAAAGGATTATTTGTATATAGGGGTTCTAACATGCTATGGATGACTTTTTCAAAATCTGAAGTGACTTTAACCGGATATGTATATAAAGAGGGAAGATTGGTGTTGTTGGTGTTGTTGCGGTCAATTAATTGAATTTCACCACGCTGTGCTGGTGCAAAATGAGGTAATAAGGGAACAGAAAAATGAATACGGGGAATTTGGGCATTATCAAATTGAAAGTAATGGGTATTAAAAGGTGAATCAAGATTGCAGTTCAGGATCTTGGCAAAAGAAGATTTGCAGGTGCGCAACATCTCCAGAGATAGGATAGAAGTCGACAAAAGTATCGATCTTCGTAACAGTAAGCACAGTATCCAACAATAATATAAATGAATGTTCAAATGTAAAACATGTAGCAAACAATTCACTTCATTCCAAGTGCTCGGTGGCCATCGAAGAAGCCAAAGGAGGTCGAGGCCAGAAAGCTACGTGATATAAAAAGGAAGCCTAAAGTGCACGAGTGTTCCATCTGTGAAGCCGAGTTTATGAACGGGAATGCACTTGGAGGACACATGAGGATACATAGTGCTAGAGAAAATCAAGAAAATCCTAGTGCCAAGAATAGTTTGTGTCTGGATCTGAACTTGGGACCTTCTAGCTATGCCAACAAGTTAAGACGACCCTGCATCTCTAGGATTGGCAAAAATCTCAGCCTCTGGTAATTTTTACAATTATCTGTAAGTATACTCGAAATAAAAATTTCATATAAATATAGCCTATTCAAAAAAAAAGATCCTGTAAAAACGAAAACTGCTAAAAGGATTAGTTTGGCATATAAGTCCAAATGAAATCCTTGACAACTTATCATATTGAGGGGAATAGTATGGCTTGCTCAACTCAAACGGCAATTGGTATAGGCAAATCAAATACATTGATAACTGAGGGTTTGCTAAAAATCTCATATCATTTGACAATTCCTGATGAAGTCTCTAGTCTCTGGTCTCAACTATAGCGACAAAATTATCTACAAAAGAAAACAGACAAAAGTAGATTGATATGACAAAAACAGCCTGATATGACAAAAGAAGCCTAACATGGTAACTTCATGATCAAAGAAGCAGACTAAAACTTCACAAAGAAGGAACCTAAAGGCTTCGCAAGAAAGAAACCCAAAGACATTATAGCATTGAGATTCTCTATAAAAATATTGACAACCGGCAGAAAGATTCCATGTAAAAAGTGACTGACGAAAGGAGCCTAATACAACCAAAAGGAGTTTGATATAGACGAAAGGAGTCTAATATATCCAAAAGAGCATGATTAAAAGTTTCTTCATGGTTAAATATATGGGCCCCACCCAAATAGTCCAAAAACTTTGGCACATTAACAGTAGAGATTTCTGACATCTTGGCACATCAACAGTAGAAATTTCTAATCAACAGTGAAGGCTCCTTATAGCAAGATTCGTAACAGAGACTTCTACAGCAAGATTCTTGAGAGGCTTCTCATGTAAGGAAGCTCATCTACAAAAGGGGCTTCCGAGAGCATCAACAAGGCATCGGCTCATCGTCTGTACAAAGACTTCTCCAACAAATTTTAGCATTTTTTTTAATAGGCTATATTAATATGTGATTTTTATTTCGAGTACACTTACAGATAATTATAAAATTACCAGAGGATGAGTTTTTTGTCAATTCTGGAGACGCAGGGTTGTCTTACCTCGTTGGCATAGCTAGAAGGTCCCAAGCTCAGATCCAGACACAAACTATTCTTGGCACTAGGATTTCTTGATTATCTCTATCTCTATGTGTCCTCATGTGTCCTCCAAGTGCATTCCCGTTCATAAATTCGGCTCCACAGATGGAACACTTGTGCACTTTAGGCTTCCTTTCAATATCACATAGCTTTTCTGGCCTCGACCACCTGTGGCTTGCTCGATGGCCACCGAACTCTTGGAAAGAAGTTAATTGTTTGCTGCATGTTATACATTTGAACATTCATTTATATTGTTGTTAGATAGTTTTCTTACCATTACGAATATCGATACCTTTGTCGACTTCTACTTTTGTGACCATCCTATCTCTGGAGATGCTACGCACCTGCAAATCTTCTTTTGTCAAGACCCTGAACTTCAATCATGATTCAGTGAGGATGAGCAGCTTCTTTCTAATCCTTGCCTTATATATTATTTGAAAAGAGCGATGATTTTCAACCGTACGATTTATTCTTTGGTGTAATTTTCGAGCTCCCTTTAGCTCTAGAATTCCTTGTCTTATTACTTTTGTTTTTTCTGTTTGAAGTGATATAGCATCCTTACAGGAGTAATGATGTCTGCTGCATGGTTTATTGAATACCTGTTTATAACATTTATCTCGTATTGTGTAGATAGTTGGTTGGTATTCTACATATACAATAAATGTTGCTGAAATAAGAATACTATTTGCTATAGATTTTTCTTTACTCACCATGTTTCTCATCTTCAAAACCTTGATTGATATATCACTCGTAGTATCTTTTATTAAGAATTTACTATTATTTTTTAATTGTTCTTTGATGTCTCCTGGGCTAAAAGCTGCCTTTCTTCCAACTTTATCTCCTAACGTTAAGTTGTCTAATCCTGGCATTAGGAGTGTGATTATATCTGACTCGTTGTTTATTGTTTGGATTACCTCAAACTCTGAATTGCTCTTATGTCCGCACAACACTATATCAGAAAGGAAGATTTGTTTTCTAATGTAGACTTCTAAATTTTGCTTTACCATTTTTTGAGCATCTTTTCCTTTCTTAGGATAGTGTCCTTTTTCGTTATATACAAAATACTTGCATTCCCTTTTACCCATTTGTGTAGAGAATTCATCACACTTCTGAATATATTTGTTATTCTTGATAAATCCTCTTTTCTTTTTCCATGGTCTTCAAAGTTTTCTAGACACTTGTTTAGGTAAGTAAACTTCTAGGGCATTTCTAGCTTGCTGTTTTAAAATTCTCTTATCTTCGTTCGTCCAAATAAACTTCAGTTTTTATCGAGTGGCTTTTCTTGCTTGGTCAGTTTCTTTAGAATTTTTCTCCCACAATTCAGCAATTCTAGCAGGCTCTGTTGTTGCCTTTTATCTTTTACCTTTTCTTCAAATGGTTTTGGTCTTTTCTTTCTTCCTCTTTTCAATTTTCCATTATTACAGTACTTCCTCTTTTTAGGAGAGCTACTGGTTGCATTTTTCATTTCCTTATAAGATTTTGTATTAAGCGCATAGTGAATATAGTGTCTTAGATTGTTCCCTTTCTCAATTTGTTTTAGGTACTCTAGATAATTGTCTCGTATTTTTGTATCCCATGGACTTGGGAGCTCGTGAAGGAGCGGATCAACCCAGTTTTGTGTCTTATCATATTTTAAGTATTTTGAGAATATTTTGCAGTATTCTTTGAATTCGCATATATCACATAGTTCAATTTTAGATATTGCACAGAGGATTATTTTCTCATACCCATGTCATCACATAATTTTTTTTTTGTGTGGTAAATGGAGATATCTTCAGATCGAATGTATTTGTCATTTTCAACCCACTTTTTTGCGAATTTATCCATTGTTTCATCCATAGCAAAACATCTCCTTGTAATGTTACCATAAAGTAATCGACAAATCTTTCATTGTCCCATGATCCTTCATGATTTGTAATTACGACGGCTAGGGATTGAACCCAGTCATCTATATCCTTTTGTTTATCGTTGAAGTGTTCATTGGATAAATCTAAATCACTAATCCACATGTTTTTTCTATTTTTACATCACTCAAGTCCATTGTGGATTTACTATCTTCCCTGACACATCAGTTTATTGTTAGATTTGATATTCTTTTTAGATTCTGTCCGGTACTCCTCATCTATAGCCACTCCACAGTCTTCATTCTCTGAATTTGCGATGCTCTCATTTTCTAGGTTTTAATTTAAGTTGTATATCTCAGGGTCAAACTCGAAATGGTGTAACAAATCATTATACTGGAGGTACGTCTCTTATATCTTATTTACTAAATAATCTTTCTCTTGAATGGTGCTATTCTGATCCCTATACAACTCTTTCCAGCAATTAATCAGCTCAACTATTAAGTGAAACACTTGTTTGGAGTATGTTTTCTCGATTTGCATCATATTGATCTATTGACTTGGACTCTTTTGTTTTGAACTAGTTCTTAATCTGTCAATGTGATCTAACTTCTCTGCTATCTCTTTTACTTGTTCTGAAATAGAAATTATTTCGTCATATCCTATCGTACACTCTTTTTTTTTGTCAAAAGATTCTTCACAACTCAAGATGAATTCTCCATTTGTTCTCTCTACCTTATATCTACATTCTTGGTAACTATTCTTCGTTAGATATTTAGTTTGTGAGGGACTACTTAGATTATTATTATCTTCTTCAATTGTCTCTTTATTATTTTCTTGGTTGCTGGCTTGTGATAGGTTGCTACATCTATTTTTTTTCTACAGGGAGATTACTATCATTTTTTTTATTCACCTTTTCATCCTCTTCAGATATTTTGTTTATGGCATTAGGTTCGATTTCTTTCTGGTTCAGTTTATATCCAAAATGACTTAGTGGACCTTTAAATTTTTTATAGACTTCTTCGAGTTGTTCAGTTAAATTTTTCTTTGGATTTTAAAGTTAGGTTGGGATTTTTACCTTGTTCTTTTAACCTATCTATTTGGAGAACTACCTAATCAAATTTTTCTGGAATATTTTACGGTGTTCATCATATCATATATCACTGTACATGGTGTCGTATTTACTACAATCCCCTCTACACATCTCGTAATTGCACACTATATTGGTATCCATCTAAAATGTCGATGGGTAACTAGCTCTGAGTAGCCTATGGTGCCTAAAACCATCTTTTGAGGTTCACCCTATAAACGCCTACCATGGCAACAAAGGCTACACTCAATAATCTAGTTTTTAAGGTTACTCAAATCTAGTAAGGGACACTTAGAGTGTAATTAGGACATTAATGATACAGATTATGAGGGAATATAAATCGGGATTATAGTCATTTTGTCACCACGTACATGCTACAAGTGCTATAAATGTTTCCCCCAATTTTTCCATTTTTTTTGATTTTTTCGGATTTTTTGCTACAGTGTTACTATAGTGATGACTATTCAATAGTGACTTTTTTGATTTTTTTGGGAATTTTTTCAAAAATAAATTTACATACGAAAGTAAGTATAATCTACAATATATACCGGATTAGTTTATCTAGCACACGAAAGCAACTACAATCAACTTTATAATAGTTCAGAATAAACAGTGCATATCGGAACAGTAGCCATCATACCGGAGACTCTTTGTATAGACAGAACCGACTGCAGACTCCTAACGCCCAAAAAAGGAATGCCAAGACTCTGATACCAAGATTATAATACAAGACTCACACTAATGTAGAAGGGAAAGCAAATACACTCAGACACACACTAATTATATATATATAGGTGGTGATAAGTACAGGTGGATGATGGTTTGATCGGCAGCAAACCAGATGGGAGAGAATGAGAAGAAGAGAGAGGATGATGAAAGAAGGAGGCGGATGTTGTGGTGAGATGAGTCGATGAGCCTATGCCTTGTTGATGCCCTCGGAAGCCTATTTTATAGACGAGCTTTGTTGCATGAGAAGCCTTTCGAGAATCTTGCTGTAGAATTCTTTGTTCCGAATCTTTACTGTTGATGTCTTGTCTTTGTCCCGAATCTTCACTGTTGATGTCTTGTCATTTACTGTTGATATCTTGTCTCTGTTAAGAATCTTTACTGTTGATGTCTTGTCATTTACTTTTGATGTCTTATATCTATCAGGAATCTTCACTGTTGATGTCTTGTCATTTACTATTAATGTCTTGTCTCTGTCAGAAATTTTCACTATTGATGTCATGTCATTTACTGTTGATATCTTATCTCTGTTAGGAATCTTCACTGTTGATGTTGTCACGAACCTTCACTATTGATGTCAAAAATATCTACTTTTGATGTGCCGAGATATCAGAAATCTCTATTGTTAATGTGCCTAAGTTTTTGGACTATTTGCGTGGGGCCCGTATCTTTAATCATGAAGGAGCTTTTAATCATACTCTTTTGGATATATTAGGCCCCTTTCGTTTGTACCAGGCTCCTTTTGGCTGTATTAGGCTCCATTTGTTAGGCACATTTTGCAGGGAATCTTTCTGTCGGTTGTCAATATTTTTGTAGAGAATCTCACTGCTATGACGTCTGCTAGGTTGCTTCATTGTGAATATTTAGCTTGCATCTTTGATCATGAAGTTGCCATGTAAGGCTACTTTTGTCATATCAGGCTGTTTTTGTCATATCAGGCTACTTTTATCTGTTTTCTTTTGTAGGTAATTTTGTAGCCTATGGTTGAGACCAGAGACTTCATCAGTAATTGTCAAATGATATAGGATTTTTAGCAAATCCCCAGTTGTCAAAGGTTTTGACTTGCCTTTACCAACTACCGTTTAAGTTGGACTAGCCATGCTATTCCCCTCACCATGATGAGTTGTCAAGGATTTCATTTGGACTTATATACATTACTAATCTTTTTAGTAGTTTTGGTTTTTACAGGATCTTTTTTTTAATAGGCTATATTTATATGCTATTTTTATTTCGAGTTATAATTATAAAAATTACCAGAGGCTGAGATTTTTGTCAAACCTGGAGACGCAAGGTTGTCTTACCCTGTTGGCATAGCTAGAAGGTCCCAAGCTCAGATCCAGACACAAACTGTTCTTGGCACTAGGATTTTCTTGATTATCTCTTGCTCGATGTGTCCACATGTGCCCTCCAAGTGCATTTTCGTTCATAAACTCAGCTCCACAAATGGAACACTTGCGCACTTTAGACTTATTTTCTATATCACTTAGCTTTTCTAGCCTCGACCTCCTATGGCTTGCCCAGTGGCCACCGAGCACTTGGAACGAAGTGAACTATTTGCTGCATATCTTATATTTGTACACTCATTTATAATGTTGTTGGATAGTATTCTTACTATTATGAAGTTCGATATTCTTGTCGACTTCTACTTTTGTGATCATCTCATCTTTGGAGATACTGCACACTTGCAAATCTTCTTTTTGTATGATCCTGAATTGCAATCCTAGATTTCTGCTTGATTCAGTGAGGATGAGCAGTTTCTTTTAGATCTCTGCCTCATATTCTTCTTGACATGAGCGATGATTTCCAACCTTAGGATTTATTCTTTGGTGTAATTTCCAGACTCCTTTTAGCTCTGGGAATCTTTGTCTTATTACTTTTCTTTCTTCTGTCTGAAGTGATATAGCATCTTTACAGGAGTAATGATGTCTGTTGCATGATTTATTGAATACATGTTTATAACAATTATCCTGTATTGTGTAGATACCTGGTTGGTATCCCATGTATACAATAAATGATGCTGAAATAGGAATACTATTTGTTATTGCTTTTTCCAAACTCACCATGTTTCTCATCTTCAAAAACTTTATTGGTATATCACCAGTATTTTCTTTTATTAAGAATTTACTATTATTGTTTTATTATTTTTTGATGTCTCCTAAGCAAAAGGTTGCTTTTCTTTCAACTGCATCTCCTAACGTTAAGTTGTCTAATTCTGACGTTAGGAGTATGATTATATCTGACTCGTTTATAGGGATTATTTTAAACTCTGAATTGCTCTCATGTCCGCATAGCATTATATCAGAAAGGGAGATTTCTTTTCCAATGTAGGCTTCTAAATTTTGCTTTATCATTTTTTGAGTATCTTCTCCTTTTCTAGGATAGTATCCTTTTCGTCATATGCAAAATATTTGCAATCCCTTTTACCCATTTGTGTAGAGGATTCATCACACTTTTGGATATATTTGTTATTCTTGAAAAATCTCCTTTTGTTTCTCCACGATTTCTCGGTACTGGTCTTGGTAGGCAGACCATTTGTGCATTTTCAGCTTGCTGTTTTAAAACTCTTTTATCTTCATCCGTCCAGATAAAAACTCAATTTTTATCTACTTTTTTCAATAGTAGCTTTTCTTGCTTTTCATCCTTTACTTTTTCTTCAAATGGTTTTGGTCATTTCTTTCTTCCTTTTTTCCATTTCTCTTTATTATAGTATTTCCTATTTTAGGAGAGTTACTGGTTGTTTTTCTCATTTCCTTAAAAGATTCTATATTAAGCACATAGTGAATATAGTGTCTTAGATTTTTCTCTTTCTTGATTTGTTTTTGGTAATCTAGGTATCTGTTTTGTGTTTTTGTATCCCATGGACTTGAGAGCTTGTGAAAGAATGGATCAATCCAGTTTTGTGTCTTATTGTATTCTAAGTATTTTGAGAATGCTTTGTAGTATTCTTCGAATAGTATTCTTCGAATTCACATATATCACATAGTTTAATTTTAGATATTGCACAGAGGATTATTTTGTCATAAGCCTTGTCATCCATATATCCACATAAATTTTCTTTTATGAGGTCAGCGGTGATATCCTTAGATCCAATGGATTTGTCATTTTCAACCCACTCGTTTTGCAAATTTATCCATAGCAAAACATCTCCTTGTAATGTTCTCGTAATATAATTGATCAACCCTTCATTGTCCCATGATCCTCCTTGATTTGTGATTACGATGGCTAGGGATTGTGCCAAGTTGTCTATATCATTTTGTTTACCCTCGAAATATACACAAATCTAAATCACCAATCCTCATCTTTCTTTCCATTATTAAATTACTCAAGTTCTTTGTGGATTTACTATCTTCCCTGACATATATCTGCTTATTGTTAGCTTTGATATTTTCTTTAGTTTTTTCCATGTACTCATCATTTATAATCATTCCACAGTCTTCAACCATTGAATTTGCGATTCTTACATCTTTTCCAATTGTATATCCTTGGGTCAAATTCGAAATGGTGTAACAAATCTTTATACTGGAGATATGTTTCTTGTATCTTATTTACTAAATAATCTTTCTCTTGAATGGTACTATTGTAATCCCTATACAACTCTTTCCAGCAAATAATCAGCTCAACTATTGAGTCAAACTCTTGTTCAGAGTATATTTTCTCGATTTGTATCATATTAATCTGTTGACTTGGATTCTTTTGTTTTAAACTCGTTCCTAATCTGTCTAACTTTCCTGTTATCTCCTTTATCTTTTTTATTTGTTTTGGAATAGAAATTATTTCATCGTATCCTATTGTACATTCTTCATTTTTGTCAAAAAAATCTTCAGAACTCTAGATGAATTCTTCGTTTATTCTCTCTACCTTATATCTAATTCCTAAGTAACTATTCCTCGTTAAATATTTAGTTCGTGAGGGACCACTTAGGTTATTGTTATCATTTCCTTGGTTACTGGCTTGTGATAGGTTGCTACATCTATTTCCTATTTCTACAAGGAGATTACTAACGTTTTCTTTATTCACTTTTTTATCCTCTTCTATTATTTTGTTTATGGTATTAGGTTTGATTTCTTCCTATTTTTGTTTGTATCCAAAATGAACTAGTAGACCCTTGAATTTTTTATAGATCTTTTCGAGTTGTTCTGTTAAATTTTCTCTAGACTTTAAAGTTAGGTTGAGACTTTTACTCTGTTCTTTTAATCTATCTATCTGGAGAACTACCTCGTCAAATTTTTTTGGAAAATCTTGGACTGTTCATCATATCATATATATCACTATACATGGTGTCTTATTTACTACAATCCGCTCTACATGTCTCGCAATTTCACACTATGTCCGCAGCCATCTAAGATGTCAATGGGTTACTAGCTCTGAGTAGTCTTTAGTGCCTAAAACCATCTCATGAGGATCACCCTTCAAATGCCTACCACTGCAACAAAGGTTACATTTAGGAATCTGGGCTTTAAGGTTACTCAAAACTAGAAAGGGACACTTAAAATGTAACTAGAACAGTAATGATATATTTTGTGAGGGAATATAGGTCGGTCATGTAGTCAATCTGATACCACGTACGTGCTATAGATGCTATAAATGCTTCTCCAATTTCTTCCAATTTTTCTGATTTTTTTCGGATTTTTGCTGTAGTGTTACTACAGTGACCTTTTTGATTTTTTTGAAATTTTTTTGAAAATAAATTTACACAGATACGAAAGCAAGTATAATCTACAGTATATACCGGAATAGTTTACGTAACACACGAAAGTAAATGCAATCTACTTATAATAGCTTAAACGCTACATAACGAAACAGTACCATCACACAGAAAGCTTTGTACAGACACACTGCTGACCCCTACCGCCCAAAAACGGAATGCCAAGGCTCTGATACCATGATCACAGTACATGTCTAACATTACAATACAGGACTCACATTAATGGAGAAGGGAAAGCTAATACACTCAAGCACACGCTAATTATACATATAGGTGGTGGATAAGTACAGGTGGTGATGGTTTGATCGGCAGCAAACTAGATGGGAGTGGATGAGAGGGAGAGAGAAGATGCCGATGTAGAAAGGAGGCATTAAGGAGTTTAGGAGATGAGTCAATGAGCCGATGCCTTGTTGATGCCCTCGGAAGCCCCTTTTATAGACGAGCTTCCTTTCATGAGAAGCCTCTCGAGAATCTTGCTGTAGAAGTCTCTGTCATGAATCTTTACTGTAGATATCTTGTCTCTGTCAGAAATCTTCACTGTTGATGTCTTGTCATTTCTGTTGATGTCTTGTCTCTATCAGAAATCTTCACTGTTGATATCTTATCATTTGCTATTGATATCTTGTCTCTATCAGTAATCTTCACTGTTGATGTTATCAGGAGCCTTCATTGTTGATGTTAGAAATCTCTACTGTTGATGTGCCGAGATGTTAGAAATCTCTACTATTGATGTGCCGAAGTTTTTGGACTATTTGGGTGAGGCCCATATCATTAATCATGAAAGAGCTTTTAATCATGCTCTTTTGGATATATTATGCTCCTTTCGTCTGTGTCAGGCTCCTTTTGGTTGTATTAGGCTCCTTCCGTCTGGCACCTTTTGTAGGGAATCTTTATGTTGTTTGTTAAGGTTTTTGTAGAGAATCTCACTGCTATGATGTCTTTATGTTTCTTTCTTGCGAAGCCTTTAGGTTCCATCTTTTTGAAGCTTTAGCCTGCTTTTTTGATCATGAAGTTGCCATGTTAGGCTACTTTAGTCATATCAGGCTGTTTTTGTCATATCATGCTAATTTTGTCTGTTATCTTTTGTTGATAATTTTGTCTGTTATCTTTTGTAGATAATTTTGTCGCCTATGGTTGAGAGCAGAGACTTCATCAGGAATTGTCATATGATATTGGATTTTTATCAAATCCCCAGCTATCAACGAATTTGACTTGTCTTTACTAGCTACCGTTTGAGTTGAGCTAGCCATACTATTCTCCTCAGCATGATGAGTTGTTAAGAATTTCATTTGGACTTATATGCCAAACTAATCCTTTCAGTAGTTTTGGTTTTTACAGGATCTTTTTTTTTTTGAATAGGCTATATTCATATGAGGTTTTTATTTTGTGTTATAAATGTAACAATTACCAGAGGCTAAGATTTTTGCAAATCCTAGAGACGCAGGGTCGTCTTACCTTATTGGCTTAGCTAGAAGGTCCCAAGCTCAGATTCAGACACAAAATATTCTTGGCACTAGGATTTTCTTGATTTTCTCTGGTTCTCTGTGTCCTCATGTGTCCTCCAAGTGCATTACCGTTCATAAACGCGGCTCCAAGGATGGAACACTTATGCACTTTAGGCTTTCTTTCTATATCACGTAGCTTTTCTGGTCTCGACCTCCTTGGCTTGCTCAATGCCCACCGAGTGCTTGGAAAGAAGTTAATTGTTTGCTGCATGTTTTACATTTGAACATACGTTTATATTGTTGTTAGATAGTGTTCTTACCGTTACGAAGATCGATACTTTTGTCGACTTCTACTTTTGTGGCCATCCAATCTCTGGAGATGCTGTGCACATGCAAATCTTTTTTTGCCAAGATCCTGAACTATAATCTTGATTAAGTGAGGATGAGCAGCTTCTTTCTGATCCTTGCCTTATATATTGTCTGAAAAGAGTGATGATTTTCAACCGTATTCCTTGTCTTATTACTTTTGTTTTTTCTGTCTGAAGTGATATAGCATCCTTACAGTAGTAATGATGTTTGCTGCATGGTTTATTAAATACCTATTTATAATATTTATCCCGTATTATGTAGATACCTGGTTGGTATTCTACGTATATAATAAATATTACTAAAATAGGAATCCTATTTGTTATTGCTTTTTCCTTACCATGTTTCTCATCTTCAAAAGCGTGATTGATATATCACTGGTATTTTATTTTATTAAGAATTTACTATTATTTTTGTTCTTTGATGTCTCCTAGGCTAAAGGCTGCTTTTCTTCCAACTGCATCTCTTAACATTAAGTTGTCTAATCCTGACGTTAGGAGTGTGATTATATTTGACTTGTTGTTCATTATAGGGATTATCTCAAAGTTTGAATTGCTCTTATGTCCGCACAACACTATATCAGAAAGGGAGATTTCTTTTCCAATGTAGGCTTCTATATTTTGCTTTATCATTTTCTGAGCATCTTTTCCTTTTTTTTAGGACAGTGTCCTTTTTCATCATATGCAAAATACTTGCATTCCATTTTACCCATTTGTGTAGAAGATTCATCACACTTCTGGATATATTTGTTATTCTTTATAAATTCCCTTTTGTTTCTCCACAGTTTTTTAGATACTGGTCTAGATAGGTAAACCTTTTGGCCATTTTCAACTTGTTGATTAAAACCTTTTATCTTCATCCATCCAGATAGAACCTCGATTTATATCTACTCTTTTCAATAGTGGCTTTTGTTGCTTTTCATCCTTTACTTTTTCTTCAAATGGTTTTAGTCTTTTCTTTCTTCCTTTTTTCCAATTCTTGTTATTACAGTATTTCCTTTTTTTTAGGAGAGTTACTAGTTGTGTTTTTCATTTATATATAAGATTCTATATTAAGCGCATAGGGAATATAGTGTCTTAGATTTTTCTCTTTCTCGATTTGTTTTAGGAAATCTAGATATCTATTTTGTGTTTTTGTATTCCATGGACTTGGGAGCTTGTGAAAGAACGGATCAACTCAGTTTTGTATCTGATCGTAGTCTAAGTATTTTCAGAATACTTTGTAGTATTCTTCGAATTCGCATATATCACATAGTTTATTTTTAGATATTGCACAGAGGATTATTTTCTCATAAGCCTTGTCATCTATTAATCCACATATTTCCTTGAAATGTACATTAGACAAATCTAGATCACCAATCCTCATGTTTCCATTTTTAAATTACTCAAGTCTTTTGCGGATTTACTGCTTATTGTTAGATTTGATATTTTCTTTAGATTCTGTGTTGTATTCATCATCTATAATCATTCCACAGTCTTCAACCAATGAATTTGCGATTCTTATATTTTTTAGGTCTTCATTCTCGCTTTTCAAATTGTATATCCCAGGGTCAAATTCGAAATGGTGTAACAAATCTTTATACTGGAGATATGTTTCTTGTATCTTATTTACTAAATAATCTTTCCCTTGAATGGTGCTATTCTAATCCCTATACAACTCTTTCCAGCAATTAATCAGCTCAACTATTGAGTCAAACTCTTATTTGGAGTATGTTTTCTCAATTTGCATCATATTAATCTGTTGACTTGGACTCTTTTGTTTTGAACTAGTTCCTAATCTGTCTAACTTTCCTACTATCTCCTTTATGTCTTTTATTTGTTTTGGAATAGAAATTATTTCATCGTATCCTATTGTAGACTGTTCTTTTTTGTCAAATTTTTTTTCAGAGCTAAAGTTGAATTCTTCATTTATTCTCTCTACCTTATATCTTCTTCCTAGATAACTATTCCTCGTTAAATATTCAGTTCATGAGGGACCACTTAGGTTATTATTATCATTTCCTTGGTTACTAGCTTGTGATAGGTTGCTACATCTATTTTCTATTTCTACAGGGAGATTACTAACATTTTCTTTATTCACTTTTTTGTCCTCTTCAGTTATTTTGTTTATGGGATTAGGTTTGACTTCTTCCTGTTTTGGTTTATATCCCTTGAATTTTTTATAGACCTCTTCGTGTTGTTTACTTAAATTTTCTTTAGATTTTAAAGTTAAGTTGGGATTTTTACCTTGTTCTTTTAACCTATCTATCTGGAGAACTACCTCATCAATTTTTTTCTGGAACATCTTGGAGTGTTCATCATATCTATATATCACTATACATGGTGTCGTATTTACTACAATCCACTCTACATGTCTCCCAATTGCACACTATGTCGGTAGCCATCTAAGATATCGGTGGGTAGTTAGCTCTGAATAGCCTAGATGTCTAAAATCTTGAGGTTCACCCTACAAGCGCCTACCACGTAAACAAATGTTATATTCAAGAATATGGGTTTTAAGCTTACTCAAATCTAGTAGGAAACACTTAGAGTATAACTATGATAGTAATGATGCAGGTTGTGAGAGAATATAGGTCGATGTTATAGTCAATTTGTCTCCACATACGTGATATAGATGCTATAAATGCTTCCACAAATTTTTTTAATTTTTCTGATTTTTTCGGTTTTCTTTCTACAGTGTTACTACAGTGACGATTCTTCTACAGTGACTTTTTTGGGAATTTTTTTGAATTTTCACAAAATAAAACAAACATACGAAAGCAAGTGCAATCTACAGTATATACCGGAGCAATTTATCTAACACAGGAAAGCAAATGCAATCTACTTATAATAGCTTAAACAGTACATACCGGATAGTAGCCATCCCACTGAAAGTTTTGTAGAGACAGACTTCATACCCCTACCGTCCAAAAAAGGAACGCCAAAGGCTCTGATACCAGGTGAATAAATAGTGCATTATTTTAATTTGGACTAAACCAATATGGATATAACGAATTTCTGGGTATTTCTTTTTCCATCTTCATACCTTTTCTAGCCTAAAAATGGGGATGTCTACTCTTTCTCCTGCTGACAGATTTGCTGTTGTGTTTTCGTTAAAATTTTTGATTATTTTTCTAGAAAAGAAATTGAACCGTGACATTTGGAATATTTATGTTTTCTTTATTAGATGATGTTTCTTCATCCTATCAATATCCTTTGGGCTAAAAACTGCTTCACTTCGAACTACATCTCCCAATATTATATTATCCAGTTCTGATACTGGGGGTGTAATGGGACCTGATTCTTCATTCATCATAAAAACTAGTTCAACGTCTAAATCATCTTTGACTTCAAGGTCATATAGTATCATATCTATTGGCAAGATTTCTTCACCCAAACAGATTTCTCTAGTTCTTATTCCTCCATATATTTTCTCATTTTTTGAGCATTTTTCCCATCCTAGGGAAATCTCTAGCAAGATGTCCTTCTTTATTGCATACAAAGCATCTACACCCCTTCTTGTCTCTTTGAGCAGATGACTCATCCCTTTATCTAACGTATTTATTACTTCTGACAAATCCTCTACTCCTTGTCCATAGTTTCCATCGAAAGCTTCTTCATCTAAATGTTAGTTTTGGCCTTTTTTCACTTCCTATTTTCTTTTTTTCACTTCCTGTTATCCTGGTATCAGAGCCTTGGCATTATTTTTTTGGGCGGTAGAGGTTTGCAGTCTGTCTGTCTGTACAAAGTTTTCGTTGTGATGGCTACTACTCTGGTATGTACAATTTAAGCTATTATAAGTAGATTGCATTTGCTTTTGTGTGTTAGACAAACTGTTCCGGTATATACTACAGATTTTTGGGTGTTCGTATATTTATTTTATTAGATTTATTTCCAAAAAATTCTTAAAAAATCATAAAAATTCGAAACAATTCCCAGAAAATCAAAAAAGTCACTGTAAAATAGTCGTAACTATAGTAACACTACAGCAAAAACTCCGAAAACATAAGAAAAATTGGAGAAGTTTTGGGAAGCATTTATAGCATCTATAGCTCGTACGAGGTGATAAATTGACTATAACTCCGACCTATATTCCCTCACAACCTGTATTATTACTGTCCTAGTTACACTTTAAGTGTCCTTTGCTAGATTTGAGTAACCTTAAAACCCAAATTTTTTAGCGTAACCTTTATTGCCGTGGTAGGCATTTGTAGGGTGAACCTCAAGAGATGGTTTTAGGCCTCATAGACTACTCAGAGCTAGTCATCTACCGACATCTTATATGGCTACCGACATAGTGTGCAATTGCAAGATGTGTAAGCGGATTGTAGTAAATACAACACCATGTATAATGATATATATGATATGATGAACACCCCAAGATTTTCCAGAAAAATATTTGATGAGGTAGTTCTCCAAATAGATAGGTTAAAAGAAGAAAGTAAAAGTCCCAACATACGTTTAGAAGTCAAAGAAAATTTAACTGAACAACTCAAACAAGTCTATAAAAAATTTAAGGATCTACTAGTTCATTTTAGATATAAGCCAATCCAGAAAGTGGTCAAAACTAAAGAGGAGGAAAAGGCGAACAGAGAAAATGATGGTAGTACTTCAGTAAGAAAGGAAACTGACTGTGAAGAAATGAGGAACTTTTGGGCCAAGTGAAAGAGTATACGATAAGATACAATTCTGCTCCAAAAAAGCTACTAGGGAAGTTAGATCATATCGACACTTTAGAACATATTATAAACAAGAATACGTCTCAATAGTTGAACTGATTAATTACTAGAAAGAGTTGTATAGGGATAAAAATAGCACTATTCAAGAGAGAGACTATCTAATGAATAGAATACAAGATACATATCTCCAGTATAAAGATTTGTTACACCATTTTAAGTTTGACCCTAGGATATACAACTTGGATGATGAAGTGGTTATCCCAAATTAGTAACCAAGAAAACAAAATAGATGTAGGAAGAACAAATGAAGAGGTTATTCAAAATTTCGAGGAACCCACTAACAGAGATGAGGAATATACGATACGATATGATGAGATATGATAGGATGAGATAATCTTCGCCCCAAAACAAGGAAGAAAGTTTAATTATATTAAAGGAACATTCAGATTTAAAGGTTGTAAACACTATTCATTGCACGCGCTACTATATACAGGGGCCGCAGTTTGTTCTTGTCGAGAAAATGCCACACAACTAGAGAAATGGGAAACATAAATATCCAATTAAAATAACAGGAATCAGAATGCATAAAACAACTATCCAAAACAAAGCCAAGAACGTGGAAATTTGGCTTAATGAGAAAAAATTCATTATACCAAAACTCTTATGTTTTCCACATGTGAATGGAGACATGGTTTTAGGCAACAATTTTATTGGAGATTATTTACTAATGATCGTAGAAAGACAAATGGTGTCTTTACATCAACGAGAAGGTAACCAATCCCAAAGTGGTCGACATACCACTTTTAGAAGGACCTAGGTATAAATATACAGAAGACTTTTCTCCTCCAAAAAATATCTCAGACAGCGAGAACCCATTAAGAAGTTGCAGAGCGATTTATGAGCTAGATCAAACTCAGTGGTTTTATAAAGCACTTAGCGAAAATTTTAGTGAGGATCCTTTAAAATTATGGAATCGAAGCCCAAGATTTGTTAAAATTTAGTTAAGAGATGATAACGTAATCATCAGAGTAAATCCCATGCTCTATACTAGGAAAAATATAAATGAATTCGACAATCAAATAAGTGAACTTTTAAGTATGGGCCTAATAGAAAAAACCACTAGCCCTCACTCTAGCCAAACATTCATGGTTAGAAATCTTAATGAAGTAAAAAGTAAAAAACCTTGAATGATAATTAATTACAAAGATTAAACCAAAATCTAAATTGATGGGTATTTTATCTCCAGAAAGGAATTCCTAATAAATTTGACGAATGGGTCATGAGTATTCAGTAAGTTCGACTATAAGTCTGGTTTCTGGCAACTAAAAATGATAGAGGAATCAAAACCACTAACAATATTTAGTACGCCACGAGGTCACTTTCATTGAAATGTTATGCCATTTGGGTTAAACACCTCATCATAGATATTTCAATGATGGATGGACTCAATCATTAATGACTTAAAGGATTTCTGTGTCCTGTACATTGATGACATTTTAGTTTTTTCAAAAACAAAAGAAGATCATAAGAGACACCTAAGGATCATTAGGGACATTTTTAAAAGACACGTGATAATATTCTCTCCAAAAAAGATCGAAATCGAAAAAGAATCAATAGACTTTCTTGGAATTATCCTAGTCAAAGATGGCATTCAATTACAAAGGCATATTATTTCAAAAATCAAGGAGTTTCCTGAAGAAATAAAAGATAAAAAAAACAGCTACAAAGTTTATTAGGGCTATTGAATTATGGGAGAAATTTCCTACAAGAACTTACGAAGGAAAAAATACCTCTACTGAAAAAACTAAATAGAAATCAAGATTTTATATGGACAGACAAATATAAAAAGGTTATAAAACAAATTAAGCAGCTCGCTGAAAAGGCACCTGAAGTCTACCTACCTAAATCAGAAGAAAAACTAATTTTAGACAACGATGCATCAGATGAATATTGGGGATGTGCACTAAAAGCAATCCCAAAAGAAAATTGGGATGAAGAGGATCCACCTCTATCTCAGAATAGGATCAGACTAAGAAAAAGAAGCATACCACAAAAGATATTAAAATATGAGAAACTTTGCAGGTACAACTCTGGAAAATTCAAACCAAACATATTAAAATGGATAATATTCGAAAAAGAACTATATACTATAAAACTGGCTTTGCAAAAATTTCAAATATTTCTTGCACCTAAATATTTTATTATCAGAATAGATGACAAAGCCGTTAGAGATTTTCTAGTAAATACAAGAAAAACCTCTAGAAAACACATGCAATGGTACAATGAGATAGCCCAGTACTCATTTGAGATATAACAAGTTAAAGGAAAAGATAATTTTATTGCAGATTACCTAAGCGAACCTAACAAGTCAAGAATAAGTAATTACAAGCAAGCTCCTAGACCATGAAGATATTAGTAATAAATTTATTTTGCAGAAAAACAATAAGGGGAAGACTATATCAAATAGTGTTCCTATTCCAGCAGCATTTGTCGTATTCATGGGATATCAGCCGGGTATCTACACGAACTAGAAAAAATGTTACGACTAGATATTCGATTTTAATGGATTCTGTTGTAGGCATTACTACTCGAAAGAGGATGTCGTCTTAGCCTGGGAGATGTCGCGTCAGAACCCATACTTAGCAGAAGAAATTTATGGCCTCGCCCATCACATGCTCCAATAAAAAATAACAAGCTTTCCTAAGCTAGAGTTCCCATCACCATTTTACTCAGAGATAAATGGAGCCGGCGAGCTCACCAGAAAGCAAATCTGGAAATTGGAACTCGTCGTGACTTCCGACGACACATGGAAAACTTAGCAAATCTTGTAACGAAACAAAAATCAGAGCTCGAGTCCTTGAGAAGGGTTTGTTCAGAATATGTAACAACCCTCAATGAAGGTATCATTAGGGAAACAACATCTAAGTAAATTGATCTCTTAAAAGGAATGGGTAGGCTTTTATAAAAAGAGTTACCCGGCCTTGCCGAATCAAACAGGTCAAAGAAGACACCACAGTTCGAGATTACAAATCTAGGGGGATTACAAGCACACAATGACTCTATGCAGTAGGCTGAAGAAGAAATGGACACGGAGATTGAGGCCGAAGTGGAAGTCGACATAACCGAGGAAGCCCACAGCAGGGGAGTCTCTGTACAGAGGCTACTAAAACAACTAAAGGTAACTCAGTAGTTGGGCTACTCATAGAGGAGTCTGGAAAGTTCGAGTACTATGTTCTTTATGGAAAACCAAAAGCAAAGAAATTAGTCCCAAAATCAAGACTCGACCAAAAGAAAACACCAGAAGAAACGATCATGCTAACAGGATGGGACAACCCTGCCCCAAATGGATGGATGGAACTTGCATCTCTAGTAACTTAATCTCCGATAATTTCATTAACTTCCTATAAGAATATATTATGTAAATATAGAAAAAAAATCTCTCTTGAAATCCACAGTCCAAATTCCTGACAGTAACAAACAGTAGACAGCAACATTAACCGTAAAGATTCCTGATAAGACACCAACAGAAAAGATTCTTGACACCTGACAATGACAAGTCCTCAACAGTGAAGAATCTTGGCAGAAACAAGACATCAACAGTGAAGATTCCTGATAGAGACAAAGACATCAATAGTAAATGACAAGACATCAACAATGAAAATTCCTGACAGAGACAGGACATCAACAGTAAAGATTCGTGACAGAGATTTCTACAAAAAGATTCTCGAGAGGCTTCTCATGCGAGGAAGCTCGACTATAAAAGGGGCTTCCAAGGGCATCAACAAGGCATCGGCTCATCGACAATCCACACCATCCTCTCCTTAACGCCTCTTTTTTCATGACCATCCTCTCTCTTCCTCTCATCCACTCCCATCTGGTTTGCTGCCGATCAAACCATCATCCACCAGTACTTATCCACCACCTATATGTATAATTAGTGTGTGCTTGAGTGTATTAGCTTTTCCTTCTGCATTAGTTCCTTTTTTGGTCGGTAGGCCTCTGATGCCAGGGTTACAATACATGACTCACACTAACGCAAAAGGGAAAGCTAATATACTCAGGCACACACTAATTATACATATAGGTGGTGGATAAGTACAGGTGGATGATGGTTTGATTGGCAACAAACCATATGGGAGAGGATGAGAGGGAGAGAGAAGATGGCAATGAAGAAAGGAGGCTTTGAGGAGTTTAGGAGATAAGTCGATGAGCCGATTTTTCTACAAGAACAAACTGTGGTCCATGTATCTAGTAGCTCATTCAATGAATATTGTTTATAACCTTTAAATCTAAATGTTCCAAACATAATTAAACTTTCTTCTTTGTTTTGGGGTAAAGATTATCTCATCATATCATATATCATCATATCGTATCGTGTATTCCTCTTCTCTGTTTGGGGGTTCCTCGAAATTTAGAATAACCTCTTCATTTGTTCTTTCTACCACTATTTTGTTTTCTTGGTTACTAATTTGGGATAACCTCCTCATCTGTTCTTCATTCAAGTTGTATATCCTAGGGTCAAACTTGAAATGATGTAATAAATCTTTATATTAGAGATACGTCTCTTGTATTCTATTCATTAGATAGTCTCTCTCGTGAATAGTGCTATTTTGATCCCTATACAACTCTTTCCAGCAATTAATCAGTTCAACTATTGAGTCGTATTCTAATTTAGAATATGTTCATTTGACTTGCATACTAATTTGTTGACTTGGTTTTTCTGTTCTAAAGTGTCGACATGATGTAACTTCCCTATTACTTCCTTTAGAGCGGAGTTGTATCTTATCGTATACTCTTTCACTTGGTCTAAAAGTTCCTCAGAACTCAAGATGATTTCTTCACAGTCAGTTTCCTTTCTTACTGAAGTACTACCATCATTTTCTCTATTCGCCTTTTCTTCCTCTTTAGTTTCGACCGTTTTCTGGATTGGCTTATATCTAAAATGAATTAGTAGACCCATAAATTTTTTATAGACTTTTTTGAGTTGTTCAGTTAAATTTTCTTTGACTTCTAAACTTATGTTGGGATTTTTACCTTGTTCTTTTAACCTATCTATCTGAAGAACTACGTCATCAAATTTTTTTCTGGAAAATCTTGCGGTGTTCATCATATCATATGTCATTATATACGGTGTCGTATTTACTGCAATCCACTCTACACTCCTCACAATTGCACACTATGTCGGTAGATAACTAAGATGTCAGTAGATAACTAGCTCTGAGTAGCCTATAGTGCCTAAAATTGTCTCTTGATGTTCACTCTACAAATACTTACCACAGCAACAAAAATTACACTGAAGAATCTGGACTTTAATATTACTCAAATCTAGCAAGGGACACTTAGAGTATAACTAGGATAGTTGTGAGGGAATATAGGCTGGAGTTATAGTCAATTTGTCACCACGTATGTGCTATAGATGTTATAAATGCTTCCCCAAATTTTTCCAAATTTTCTGATTTTTTTTGTTTTTTGCTACAGTGTTACTATAGTGACGACTATTTTACAGTGACTTTTTTGACTTTTTTGGGAATCTTTTTGAATTTTTATGATTTTTTAAGAATTTTTGGAAATAAATCTAATAAAATAAACATACGAAACAAGTATAATCTATAGTATATACCGAAACAGTTTTTCTAACACACAAAAGCAAATGCAATCTACTTATAATAGTTTAAACAGTACATACCGGAACAGTAGCCATCACATCGGAAGCTTTGCACTGACAGGCAGACTGCAGACCCCTACCACCCAAAAAAGTAATGCCAAGGCTCTGATACCAGGGTTACAATACAGGACTCACACTAATGCAAAAGGGAAAGGTAATATACTAAGGTACACACTAATTATACAAATATGTGATGGATTAGTACAGGTAGATGATAGTTTGATTGGTAGTAAACCAGATGAGAGTGGATGAGAGGAAGAGAGAGGATGGTGATGAAGAAAGGAGGAGTTGAGGAGAGGATGGTGTGGATTGTTGATGAGCCGATGCCTTATTGATGCCCTCGAAAGCCCCCTTTTACAGACGAGCTTCCTTGCATGAGAAGCCTTTCGAGAATCTTACTGTAGAAATCTCTATCACGAATCTTTATGCTTGATGTCTTGTTTCTGTTAGGAATTTTCACTGTTGATGTCTTGTCGTTTACTATTGATATCTTGTCTCTGTCAGAGATCTTCACTAATGATACCTTGTCATTTACTGTTGATATCTTTTCTATGTCAGGAATCTTCACTGTTGATGCTGTTAGGAGCCTTCATTGTTGATGTCAGAAATCTCTACTGTTGATGTGCCGAGATGTCAGAAATCTCCACTGTTGATGTGCCGAAGTTTTTGGACTATTTGGGTAGGGCCTGTATCTTTAATCATCAAGGAGCTTTTAATCATGCTCTCTTGGATATATTAGACTCCTTCTATCTGTATCAGGCTCTTTTTGGCCGTATCAGACTCCTTTCGTCAGGCACCTTTTGCAGGGAATGTTTTTGTCGGTTATCAATGTTTTTGTAGAGAATCTCACTGCTATGATGTCTTTAGGTTTCTTTCTTGCGAAATCTTTAGGTTCCTTCTTTGTGAAGCTTTAGCTTGCTTCTTTGACCATGCAGTTGACATGTTAGGCTACTTTTGTCATATCAAGCTGTTTTGTCATATCAAGCTACTTTTGTCTGTTTTCTTTCGTAGATAATTTTGTCACCTATGGTTAAGATCAGAGACTTCATCAGGAATTGTCAAATGATATGGGATTTTTAGCAAACCCCTAACTATTAATATATTTGACTTGCCTTTTACCAACTACTGTTTGAGTTGCGCTAGCTATGCTATTCCCCTCAGCATGATGAGTTTTCAAGAATTTTATTTGGACTTATATGCCAAACTAATCCTATTAGCAGTTTTGGTTTACAGGATCCTTTTTTTGAATAGCTATATTTATATGAGATTTTTATTTCGAGTTATAATTGTAAAAATTATCAGAGGCTGAGATTTTTTCCAAATCTGTAGACGCAACGTCGCCTTACCCTGTTGGCATAGCCAGAAGGTCCCAAGTTTACATCCAGACACAAACTATTCTTAGCATTAGGATTTTCGTGATTATCGCTAGCTCTATGTGTCCTCATGTGCCCTCCAAGTGCATTTTCGTTCATAAACTCGGCTCCACAGATGGAACACTTGTGCACTTTAGACTTCTTTTCTATATCATGTAGCTTTTCTGGTCTCGACCTCCCATGGCTTGTCGGTGGCCACCGAGCGCTTGGCACAAAGTGAACTGTTTGCTGCATGTCTTACATTTGTACACTCATTTTTAATGTTGTTGGATAGTGTTCTTACCATTACGAAGATCAATATCCTTGTCGACTTCTACTTTTGTGATCATCGCATCTTTGGAGATGCTGCACACTTGCAAATCTTCTTTTAGTAAGATCCTTAATTGCAATCCTGGATTTTTGCTTGATTCAGTGAGGATGAGCAGCTTCTTTTTGATCTCTTCCTCATATGCTTCTTGATATGAGCGATGATTTCCAACCTTAGGATTTATTCTTTGGCTTAATTTCCAGGCTCCTTTTAGCTCTGGGAATCTTTGTCTTAGTACTTTTGTTTCTTCTGTCTAAAATGATATAACATCTTTACAGGAGTAATGATGTCTGCTGCATGATTTATTGAATAACTGTTTATAACATTTATCCCATATTGTGTAGATACCTAGTAAGTATCCTACGTGTACAATAAATGCTGCTGAAATAGGAATATTATTTTCTATAGCTTTTTTCCTTACTCACCATGTTTCTCGTCTTCAAAAACTTGATTGATATATCACTAGTATTTTCTTTTATTAAGAATTTACTATTAATTTTTATTTGTTTTTTGATGTGTCATATTCTAAAGGCTGCTTTTCTTTCAACTGCATCTCCTAACGTTAAGTTGTGTAATCCTGGCGTTAGAAGTGTGATTATATCTGACTCGTTTATAGGGATTATTTTAAACTCTGAATTGCTCTCATGTCCACACAACACTATATCAGAAAGGGAGATTTCTTTTCCAATTTAGGCTTCTAAATTTTGCTTTATTATTTTTTGAGTATCTTCTCCTTTTCTAGAATAGGGTCCTTTTTTGTTATATGCAAAATACTTACATTCCCTTTTACCCATTTATGTAGAGGATTCATCACACTTCTGGATATATTTGTTAGTCTTGATAAATCCCCTTTTTGTTTCTCCACAGTTTTGTAGAAACTGTTCTAGGCAGATAAACCTTTTGAGCATTTTCAGCTTGTTGTTTTAAAACTCTTTTATCTTCATCCGTCTAGATAAAACCTCAATTTTTATCACTTTTTTTCAATAGTGGTTTTTCTTTCTTTTCATCCTTTACTTTTTCTTCAAATAGTTTTGGTCTTTTCCATCTTCCTTTTTTCCATTTCTCGTTATTACAGTATTTCCTTTTTTTAGGAGAGTTACTGGTTGTGTTTTTCATTTTCTTATAAGATTCTATATTAAGCGCATAGTAAATATAGCGTCTTAGATTTTTCTCTTTCTCGATTTGTTTTCGGTAATCTAGGTATCTGTTTTGTGTTTTTGTATCCCATGGACTTGGGAGCCTATGAAAGAATGGATCAACCCAGTTTTGTGTCCTATCATATTCTAAGTATTTTGAGAACACTTTGTAGTATTCTTCAAATTAGCATATATCACATAGTTTAATTTTAGATATTGCATAGAGGATTATTTTCTCATAAGCCTTATCTATATTAATCCTCATAAATTTTCTTTTATAATGTCAGTGGTGATATCCTTAGATCCAATGGATTTGCCATTTTCAACCCACTCTTTTTGCGAATTTATCCATAGCAAAACATCTCTTTGTAATGTTCTCGTAATGTAATTGAGAAAGCCTTCATTGTCAAATGATCCTCCCTGATTTGTGATTATGACGGCTAGGTATTGCGCCTAGTCCTCTATATCCTTTTGTTTATCCTTGAAATGTACATTGGACAAATCTAGATCACCAAGCCTCATGTTTCTTTCCATTTTTAAATTACTCAAGTCTTTTGCGGATTTACTATCTTTCCTGACATTATTGTCAGATTTGATATTTTCTTTACATTTTGTCTTGTACTCATCATCTGTAATCATTCCACAGTCTTCAACCAATGAATTTGTGATTCTTACATTTTTTAGGTCTTCATTCTCGCTTTTCAAATTGTATATCCCAGGGTCAAATTCGAAATGGTGTAACAAATCTTTATACTGGAGGTATGTTTCTTGTATCTTATTTACTAAATAATCTTTCTCTTGAATGGTGCTATTTTGATCCCTATACTACTCTTTTCAGCGTTTAATCTGCTCAACTATTGAGTCAAACTCATGTTTGGTGTACATTTTCTCGGTTTATCATATTACTCTGTTGACTTGGACTCTTTTGTTTGGAACTAGTTCCCAATCTAACTTTCCTGCTATCTTCTTTATCTCATTTATTTGTTTTGGAACAAAAATTATTTCATCGTATCCTATTGTACACTCTTCTTTTTTGTCAAAAAATTCTTCAGAACTCAACATGAATTCTTCATTTGTTCTCTCTACCTTCTATCTACTTCCTAGGTAACTATTCCTCGTTATATATTTAGTTCGTGAGGGACCACTTAGGTTATTGTTATCATTTCCTTGGTTACTGGCCTGTGATTGATTGCTACATCTATTTTCTATTTCTACAAGGAGATTGCTAACATTTTCTTTATTCACCTTTTAGTTCTCTTCAGTTATTTTGTTTACGGTATTAGGTTTGACTTCTTCTTATTTTGGTTTATATCCAAATGAACTAGTAGACTCTTGAATTTTTTATAAACTTTTTCTAGTTGTTCAGTTAAATTTTCTCTGGACTCTAAATTTTTTTTTGGAAAATCTTGGAGTGTTCATCATATCATATATATCACTATACATGGTATTGTATTTACTACAATCCGCTCTACATGTCTCGCAATTGCACACTATGCCATCTAAGATGTCAATGGGTAACTAGCTCTGAGTAGCCTACGGTGTCAAAAACCATCTCTTGAGGATCACCATTCAAACGCCTGCCACGGAAACAAAGGTTATGCTCCAGAATCTGGGTTTTAAGGTTACTCAAACCTAGTAAGGAACACTTAGAGTGTAATTAGGACAGTGATGATACAGATTGTGAGGGAATATAGGTCGGTGTTATAGTCACTCTGATACCACGTACGTACTCTAGATGCTATAAATGCTTCCCCAGTTTCTTCCAATATTTTCTGATTTTTTCGGATTTTTGCTACAGTGTTACTACAGTGAATTTCGATTTTTTGGGAATTTTTTCGAAAATAAATTTGCACAAAATAAACATATGAAACCAAGTATAATATACAGTATACCAGAATAGTTTATCTAACATACGAAAGCAAATGCAATCTACTTATAATAGCTTAAATAGTACATACCCGAACAGTAGCCATCACACCGAAAGTTTTGTACAGGCAAATTGCAGACCCCTACCGCCCAAAAAAAGAACGACAAGGCTCTGATGCCGAGGTATAATCTAAGAAATGCTACAGTGTGAGACCTATATTGTAATCCTGGTATCAGAGCCTTGGCGTTCATTTTTTGGCAGTAGGGGTCTGCAGTATGTTCTGTCTGTACAAAAAGTCTCCGGTGTGATGGTTCTTGTTCCGGTATGTACTGTTTATTCCAAACTATTATAAAGTAGATTGTAGTTGCTTTCGTGCGCTAGATAAACTGTTCCAGTATGTACTGTTTCTGTTCCAGTATGTACTGTTTAAACTATTATGTACTGTTTATTCTGAACTATTATAAAGTAGATTATAGTTGCTTTTGTGTGCTAGATAAACTAATCCGGTATATACTATAGATTATACTTACTTTCGTATGAAAATTTATTTTCGAAAAATTCCAAAAAAATAAAAAAAGTCACTATAGAATTGTCATCACTGTAGTAACACTGTAGCATAAAACCCAAAAAAATTAAAAAAATTGGAAAATTTGGGGGAAACATTTATAGCATTTATACCACATACGTGGTGACAAATTGACTATAACTCCGATCTATATTCCCTCACAATCTATATCATTACTGTCCTAATTACACTCTAAGTGTCCCTTGCTATATTTAAGTAAGCTTAAAACCCAGATTCTTGAGTGTAGGCTTAGTTGCCGTGGTAGGCGTTTGTAGGGTGAACCTCAAGAGACGGTTTTAGGCACCATAGACTACCTAGAGCTAGTTACCCATCGACAACTTAGATGGCTACCGACATAGTGTGCAATTGCGAGATGTGTAGAGTGGATTATAGTAAATACGACACCATATATAGTGATATATATGATATGATGAACATCCAAAAATATTCCAAAAAAAATTGATGAGGTAGTTCTCCAGATTGATAGGTTAAAAGAACAAGGTAAAAATCCCAACCTAACTTTAAAATCCAAAGAAAATTTAACTGAGCAACTCGAAGAAGTTTATAAAAAATTTAAAGGCCTACTAAGTCATTTTGGATATAAACTGAACTATAAAAAAATCAAAACTAATGCCATAAAAAAAATATCTGAAGAGGATGAAAGGGTGAATAAAGAAAATAGATGTAGCAACCTATCACAAGCCAGTAACCAAGGAAATAATAAAGAGACAATTTAAGAAGATAATAAAAATCTAAGTAGTCCCTCACAAACTGAATATCTAATGAAGAATAGTTATTAAGAAAGTAGATATAAGGTAGAGAGAACCAATGAAGAATTCATCTTGAGTTTTGAAGAATCTTTTGACAAAGAAAAAGAGTGTACGATAGGATACGATGAAATAATTTCTATTCCAAAACAAATAAAAGAGATAGCAGAGTAGTTAGATGACACTGACAGATTAGGATCTAGTTCAAAACAAAAGATTCCAAGTAGACAGATCAATATGATACAAATCGAAAAAACAGACTCCAAACAAGAGTTTGACTTAATAGTTTAGCTGTTTAATTGCTTGAAAGAGTTGTATAGGGATCATAATACCACCATTCAAGAAAAAAAATATTTAGTAAATAATACACAAGAGACGTACCTCCAGTATAAAGGTTTGTTATACTATTTTAAATTTGACCCTGGGATATACAACTTAAATGAAAACCTAGAAAATGAGAGCACCGCAAATTCAGAAGTGAAGACTGTGAAGTGTCCACAGATGAGGAGTACATGACAAAATCTAAAGAGAATATCAAATCTGACAATAAACTGATATGTATCAGGGAAGATAATAAATCCACAGTGGACTTGAGTGATTTAATAATTGAAAAAAAATATGAGGATTAGTGATCTAGATTTGTCCAATTAACATTTCAAGGATAAACAAAAGGATATAGACGACTGGACGCAATCCCTAGCCGTCGTAATTTCAAATCATGAAGGATCATGGGATAATGAAAGTTTTGTCAATTACAATATGGAAACATTACATGGAAATGTTTTGCTATGGATGAAACACTGGATATATTCGCAAAAAGAGTGGGTTAAAAATGACAAATACAATGAATCTGAAGATATCCCCATTAACCTCATAAAAAAAAATTTATGTGATGTCAAGGGTTATGAGGAAATAATCCTCTGTGCAATATCTAAAATAAAACTATGTGATATGTGCGAATTCAAATAATACTGCAAAATATTCTGAAAATACTTAAAATATGATAAGACACAAAACTGGGTTGATCCATTCTTTAACGAGCTCCCAAGTCCATGGGATACAAAAATATGAGACAGTTATCTAGAGTACCTAAAACAAATCGAGAAAGAGAATAATCTAAGACACTATATTCACTATGAGCTTAATACAAAATCTTATAGGGAAATGAAAAACACAACCAGTAGCTCTTCTAAAAAGTAGAAATACTGTAATAACGAGAAATGGAAAAAAAGGAAGAAAGAAAAAACCAAAACTATTTGAAGAAAAGGTAAAGGATAAAAAACAACAACAGAGCCGGCTAGAACTGCTGAATTATAGGAAAAAATTTCAAAAGAAACTGACCAAGAAAGAAAAGCCACTATTAAAAAAGATAGATAAAAATCGAGATTTTATCTGGATGGACGAAGACAAGAGAATTTTAAAATAGCAAGCTAAAAATGCCCCAGAAGTTTACTTACCTAAACCAGCGTTGAGAAAACTTTGGAGACCATAGAAAAAGAAAAGAGGATTTTTCAAGAAATACAAATATATCCAGAAGTATGATGAATCCTCTACACAAATCGGTAAAAGGGAATGCAAGTATTTTGTATATAACGAAAAGGGACACTGTCCTAAAGAAGGAAATGATGCTCAAAAAATGATAAAGCAAAATTTAGAAGTCTACATTGGAAAAGAAATCTCCCTTTCTGATATAGTGTTGTGCGGATATATGAGCAATTCAGAGTTTGAGATAATCCCTATAATGAGCAGTGAGTCAGATATAATCACACTCCTAATGCCAGAATTAGACAACTTAACATTAGGAGATGCAGTTGGAAGAAAAGCAGCCTTTAGCCTAGGAGACATCAAAGAACAAATAAAAAATAATAGTAAATTCTTAATAAAAGAAAATACTAGTGATCTATCAATCAAGCATTTGAAGATGAGAAACATAGTGAGTAAGCAAACAATATTCCTATTTCAGCAACATTTATTGTATACGTAGAAGACCAACCAGGTATATGCACAATACGGGATAAATGTTATAAACAGGTATTCAATAAACCATGCAACAGACATCATTACTCCTGTAACGATGCTATATCACTTCAGACTGCAAAAACAAAAGTAATAAGACAAGGAATTCCAGAGCTAAAGGGAGCTTGAAAATTACACCAAAGAATAAATCGTACGGTTGAAAATCATTGCTCTTTTCAAACAGTACATAAGGCAAGGATAAGAAAGAAGCTGCTCATCCTCAATGAATCAAGATTACAGTTCAGGATTTTGGCAAAAGAATATTTGCTAGTGCTCAGCATCTCTAGAGATAGGATGGTCAAAAAAGTAGAAGTCGACAAAAGTATTGAATTTCATAACGGTAAGAACACTATCCAACAACAATATGAACGAATGTTCAAATGTAAAACATGCAGCAAACAACTCACTTCTTTCCAATCGCTCGGTGGCCATCGAGCAAGCCACAGGAGGTCAAGGCCAGAATAGCTACGTGATCTAGAAAGGAAGCCTAAAGTGCACAAGTGTTCCATCTGTGGAGCTGAGTATGAACGAGAATGCACTTGGAGGATGCATGAGGACACATAGAGATAGAGATAATCAAGAAAATCCTAGTGCCAAGAATAGTTTGAGTCTGGACTGAGCTTGGGACCTTCTAGCTATGCCAACAAGGTAAGATGACCCTACGTCTCCACGATTGGCAAAAATCTCAGCCTCTGGTACTTTTTACAATTATCTGTAAGTATACTCGAAATAAAAATCTCATATAAATATAGCATATTAATAAAAAGATCCTGTAAAAACCAAAACTGCTAGAAGGATAAGCTTGGCATATAAGTCCAAATGAAATCCTTGACAACTCATCATGCGGAGGGGAATAGTATAGCTAGCCCAACTCAAACTGTTGATAACTAGGGGTTTGCTAAAAATCCCATATCATTTGATAATTTCTGATAAAGTCTCTAGACTTTGGTCTCAACCATAGGCGACAAAATTATCTACAAAAGTAAACAGACAAAAGTAGCCTAATATGACAAAAGCAGCCTGACGTGACAAAAGTAGCCTAACATGGCAACTTCATGATCAAAGAAGCAGGCTAAAGCTTCACAAAGAAGGAACCTAAAGGCTTCGCAAGAAAGAAACCCAAAGACATTATAGCAGTGAGATTCTCTACAAAAACATTGATAACCGACAGAAAGATTCCCTGCAAAAGGTGCCTGACGAAAGGAGCCTAGTATAGCCAAAATGAGTCTGACACAGACGAAAAGAGCCTAATATATCCAAAAGAGCATGATTAAAAGTTCCTTCATGATTAAAGATACGGGCCCCAACTAAATAGTCCAAAAACTTCGACACATCAACAGTAGAGATTTCTGACATCTCTGACATCAACAGTAGAAATTTTTGACATCAACAGTAAAGGCTCCTAACGGCATCAACAATGAAGATTCCTGATAGAGAAAATACATCAATAGTAAATGACAAGACATCAATGGTGAAGAATCGTGACAAAGACAAGACATCAACAGTAAATGACAAGACATCAACAGTGACGATTCCTGACAGAAATAAGACATCAACAGTAAATATTCATGACAGAGACTTCTACAGAAAGATTCTAGAGAGGCTTCTCATGCAAGGAAGCTCGTCTATAAAAGGGGCTTTCAAGGGCATCAACAAGGCATCGGCTCATCGACAATCCATACCATCCTCTCCTCAACGCCTCCTTTCTTCATCAACATCCTCTCTCTTCCTCTCATCCAATCCCATCTGGTTTGTTGCTGATCAAACCATCATCCACCTGTACTTATCCACCACCTATATGTATAATTAGCATGTGCTTGAGTGTATTGGCTTTCCCTTCTGCATTAGTGTGAGTCCTGTATTGCAATCCTGGTATCAGAGCCTTGGCGTTCCTTTTTTGGGCGGTAGGGGTCTGCAGTCTGTCTGTACAAAGCTTTCGGTCTGATGGCTACTATTTTGGTATGTACTGTTTAAGCTATTATAAGTAGATTGCATTTGCTTTCGTGCGTTAGATAAATTGTTCAGGTATATACTGTAGATTATACTTGCTTTCGTATGTTTATTTTGTGTAAATTTATTTTCCAAAAAATTCCCTAAAAATCAAAAAGGTCATTGTAGTTACATTGTAGCAAACATCCGAAAAAATCAGAAAAAATTGGAAGAAATTAGGGAAGCATTTATAGCATCTACAGCATGTACGTGGTATCAGACTGAATACAACACCGACCTATATTCCGTCACAACCTATATCATTACTAACCTAGTTACACACTAAGTGTCTCTTTCTAGGTTTGAGTAACTTCAAAGCCCAGATTCCTAAGCATAATCTTTGTTGTCGTGGTAGGCATTTAAAGGGTGATCCTCAGGAGACGGTTTTAGGCACTGTAGGCTACTCAGAGCTAGTTACCCATTGACATCTTAGATGGCTCCGATATAGTAGATATATATGATATGATGAACACTCCAAGATTTTCCAGAAAAAAATTTGACGAGATAGTTCTCCAGATAGATAGATTAAAAGAACAAAGTAAAAGTCCTAAACTTGCTTTACAGTGCAGAGAATATTTAACTGAACAACTCGAAAAGGTCTATAAAAAATTCAAGAGTCTACTAGTTTATTTTGGGTACAAACCAAAATAGGAAGAAGTCAAACCTAATACCATAAACAAAATAATTGAAGAGGACAAAAAAGTGAATAAAGAAAATGTTAGTAATCTCCCTGTATAAATAGAAAATAGATGTAGCAACCTATCACAAGCCATTAACCAAGGAAATGATAACAATAACCTAAGTTGTCCCTCACGAACTGAATATTTAACGAGGAATAGTTATCAAGGAAGTAGATATAAGGTAGAGAGAACAAATGAAGAATTCATCTTTAGTTCTGAAGAATTTTTTGTCAAAAAAGAAGAGTGTACAATAGGATACGATGAAACAATTTATATTCCAAAACAAATAAAAGAGATAAATGAGATAGCCAGAAAGTTAGATAGATTAGGAACTAGTTCAAAACAAAAGAGTCCAAGTCAACTGATTAATATGATGCAAATCGAGAAAACATACTCCAAATAAGAGTTTGACTCAGTAATTAAGCTGATTAATTGCTGGAAAGAGTTGTATAGGGGTCAAAATAGCACCATTCAAGAGAAAGATTATTTAGTAAATAAGATACAAGAAACATACCTCCAGTATAAAGATTTGTTACACCATTTCGAATTTGACCCTGGGATATACAATTTGGAAAGCGAGAATGAAGACCTAAAAAATGTTAGAATCACAAATTCATTGGTTGAAGACTAGAATGATTACAGATGATGAGTACAAGACAGAGTCTAAAGAAAATATCAAATCTAATAATAATCAGATATATGTCAGGGAAGATAGTAAATCTACAAAGTACTTGAGTAATTTAAAAATAGAAAGAAACATGAGGATTGGTGATCTAGATTTGTCCAATGTACATTTCAAGGATAAACAAAAGGATATAGATAACTGGGTGCAATCCCTAGCCGTCGTAATCACAAATCAAGAAGGATCTTGGGACAATGAAGGGTTTGTCAATTACATTACGAGAACATTACAAGGAGATGTTTTGCTATGGATAAATCTCCAAAAAGAGTGAGTTGAAAATGACAAATCCATTGGATCTAGGGATATCACCACTGACCTTATAAAAGAAAATTTATGAGGATTAAAAGATGACAAGGCTTATGAGAAAATAATCCTCTGCGCAATGTCTAAAATTAAACTATATGATATATGCGAATTCGTACTACAAAGCATTCTCAAAATACCTAGAATATGATAAGACACAAAACTGGGTTGATCCGTTCTTTCACAAGCTCCCAAGTCCATAGGATACAAAAACACAAAATAGATACCTAGATTACCTAAAACAAATCGAGAAAGAGAAAAATCTAAGATACTATATTCACTATGCACTTAATATAGAATCTTGTAAGGAAATGAAAAGCACAACCAGAAACTTTCGTAAAAAAAGGAAATATTATGAAAGAAAAGACCAAAACCATTTGAAAAAAAAGTAAAGGATGAAAAGCAAGAAAAGCCACTATTGAAAAAAGTAGATAAAAATCGAGGTTTTATCTGGACGGATGAAGATAAAAGAGTTTTAAAATAGCAAGCTGAAAATGCCCAAAAGGTTTACCTACCTAGATCAGTACCTAGAAAACCGTGGAGAAACAAAAAGGGATTTATTAAGAATAAAAAATATATCCAGAAGTATGATGAATCCTCTACACAAATGGGTAAAAGGGAATGCATATGATGAAAAAGGACACTATCCTAGAAAAGGAGAAGATACTCAAAAATGATAAAGAAAAATTTAGAAGCCTACATTAGAAAAGAAATCTCCCTTTCTAATATAGTGCTGTGCGGACATGAGCGCAATTCAGAGTTTAAAATATTTCCCATAAACGAGTCAGATATAATCACACTCCTAACACCAGGATTACACAACTTAACGTTAGGAGATGTAGTTAAAAGAAAAGCAGCCTTTAGCTTAGGAGACATAAAAAAACAAATAAAAAAATAATAGTAAATTCTTAATAAAAGAAAATACTAGTGAGATATCAATCAAGTTTTTGAAGATGAGAAACATGGTGAGTAAGAAAAAAGTTATAGCAAATAGTATTCCTATTTCAGCAGCATTTATTGTATACGTAGGATACCAACCAGCTATCTACACAATACAGGATAAATGTTATAAACAGGTATTCAATAAATCATGCAGCAGACAACATTACTCTTGTAAAGATGCTATATCACTTCAGACAGAAGAAACAAAAGTAATTAGAGAAAGATTCCCAGAGCTAAAAGGAGCCTAGAAATTACACCAAAGAATAAATCCTAAGGTTGGAAATCATCGTTCATGTCAAGAAGCATATGAGGTAGAGATCAAAAAGAAGCTGCTCATCCTCACTGAATCAAGCAGAAATCCAGAATTGCAATTCAGGATCTTACCAAAAGAAGATTTGCAAGTGTGCAGCATCTCCAAAGATGAGTGATCACAAAAGTAGAAGTTGACAAGAATATGCATCTTCGTAATGGTAAGAACACTATCCAACAACATTATAAACGAATGTACAAATGTAAGACATGCAGCAAACAGTTCACTTCATTCCAAGTGCTCAGTGGCCACCGGACAAGCCACAGGAGGTTGAGGCTAGAAAAGCTACGTGATATAGAAAAGAAGTCTAAAGTGTACAAGTGTTCCATCTGTGGAGTCGAGTTTATGAACAGAAATGCACTTGGAGGGCAAATGAGGACACATAGAGCTAGAGATAATCAAAAAAATCCTAGTGCCAAGAACAGTTTCTGTCTGGATCTGAGCTTGGGACCTTCTAGCTATGCCAACAGGGTAAGACGACCTTGCATCACCAGGTTTGGCAAAAATCTTAGCCTTTAGTAATTTTTACAATTATAACTCGAAATAAAATCTCATATAAATATAGCCTATTAAAAAAAAAGATCCGGTAAAAACCAAAACTGCTAAAAGAATTAGTTTGGCATATAAGTCCAAATGAAATTCTTGACAACTCATCATGCTTAGGGGAATAGCATGACTAGCCCAACTCAAATTGTAGTTGGTAAAGGCAAGTCAAATCCGTTAATAGCTTGAGGGTTTGCTAAAAATCTCATATCATCTGACAATTCCTAATGAAGTCTCTGGTCTCAACCATAGGCGACAAAATTATCTACAAAAGAAAACAAACAAAAGTAGCCTGATATGACAAAAATAGCCTGATATGACAAAAGTAGCCTAACATGGCAATTTCATGATCAAAGAAGCAGGCTAAAGCTTCACAAAGAAGGAACCTAAAGGCTTCGCAAGAAAGAAACCCAAAGGCGTCATGGCAATGAGATTCTCTACATAAACATTGACAACCGATAGAAAGATTTCCTGCAAAAAGTGCCTGATGAAAGGAGCCTAATACCGCCAAAAGGAGCCTGACACAGACAAAAAGAGGCTAATATATCCAAAAGAGCATGATTTCATGATTAAAGATACGGACCCCACCCAAATAGTCCAAAATTTGGGTGACATCTCGGTAGATTAGTCTCTTGCCTAATAGTAGAGATTTCTGACATCTCAGCACATCAACAGTAGAAATTTCTGACATCCATAGTGAAGTCGCCTAACAGTATCAACAGTGAAGATTTCTGACAAAGACAAGACATCAACAGTAAATGATAAGACATTAATAGTGATGATTCCTAACAGAGACAAGACATCAACAGTGAAGAAACTTGACAAAGACAACACATCAACAATAAAGATTCGTGACAGAGACTTCTACAGTAAGATTCTTATGCAAGGAAGTTCGTCTATAAAAGGGGCTTCTGAGGGCATCAACAAGGCATCGACTCATTGACTCATCTCACCACAACATCCGCTCCTTCCTTCATCATCCTTTCTATTCCTCTTATCCTCTCCCATCTGGTTTGCTTCTGATCAAACCATCATCCACCTGTACTTATCCACCACCTATATATATAATTAGTGTCTGCCTGAGTGAATTAGCTTTCCCTTATGTATTAGTGTGAGTCCTATATAGTAATCCTAGTATCAGAGCCATTTCCCAAAAAAGATGTTGATAAACGAAGAATCAGGTCCTTTCTCAGGCACATCTCCTTGATAACTTTTTGTGGCTACCCTTCTGCATCCGCAATGGCATAGTGACCTCATTGATAAATGATGAGTTATCTATTTTTCATTTAAGCAAGAATAGGATTACACCTGTAATGTAATCCTGGTTTCACAAAAACACTAATCCTGGTATCAGAGCTCTTTGTACTCCACTTACCTCTGTATCTGGATGTAGATCATGGGCTAATCTGTGTGTAATCCATGTACTGTGCTTTGTAGGATACCATACCCTTTAATGTATTCTGCTATTATGGAGTCGAATTCTATCTTGAGCTATGGCTTTTTATATGTTAAAGTCTCTGAGATCAGAAATGCTAAAGAATATGGAAGTAACTCTGCATCATCTGGGTGATAAATAATTTTCTGTGAAACAAATCCTATATCTAGGAAGTCTCTCCAACTATAGTCTGTTCCATGAAGTTTCTCTATTTTCATTTGGCTAAATTGTATATTTAGTCTGTAAATGCCATAGACTAGCTCACATTTGCATTTTGGTTGCGAGAGGTCCGGGATGCCATAGTTTGAGTTGATACATCTATCGGTGTAGACATAATGTATTACTTGGTCTACAACTACTTCTCTACATCTTCTTTCTCCTTTTTGGATTTCTTTCAGTATCTGTTGCATGTCTTTGGCTTTTCTATAGAAATTGTTCTGAACTTTCTGGTGAATGTTTTGTCTGACATCTTCTGGAAGAACAGATAGTTCATCATTTGTTGTAGAGAATAATCTGGCTTGCATGGCTTTCGTATTTCTCATATATTGAAGGCTCTCCTTTCTATCTTTTACACTTGATTATTTTTTGCTCTTATTTGTGAGGTACTCCTCTCCATCTTTTTCTCTCGTATTTCTGAGGCTCTCAATTTCTTTTCACAAACTCATAATTATCTGTGTCTGTTTATTGAAATTTTCAACCAATTCATCTTTTTGTATTTATAAATTTTTAACGTGCTTCATAATAATTTGATAATCTTTACACTCTGTTAATGATTCTAAATTACTTGAACTCTATTGACTCTTTTGTGGATTCAAAAATTCTTTAAGACTTTCATCAAAATACAAAGAAATTAGAATACTATTTCAAGCATATTCTATTGCTTCTTTAACACTACAGAAACCTTTAAACACTGGATTATCAAAATTTGAGACTAATCTTCTAACTGTATTTCAATTTTTGTAAATTCCCACTTGATAACCTCTAAGTATGACATAGCATATAAAACTCTGTGACTGGGGTGGCTGTTTAATATTTTTAAAATAATAGGCTAATACTTTGATTACTTTAACCTTCTCTTTTCACTGATCTAGTCTTAAATTCCACAAATTATCTAATAGACATTGTTGTATTAAATCTACATAAAATTTAGTGATTTTGAATGACTCTTTACTCTAAGTCGCATACTGCTTGAGATAAATGTCTCCAAATCTCATGAACTCACTGGGATTCATCTGCAAAATTAAATACCAAAGAATTAGTCTAGATAATTTTTTTGTAATTATATGCTTAAATTTTGATCCTATATAAATTTTGTCCATCTATGACTACATAATTTCTTTACATCTAATTTAACAATTGTGACACAATCTATTTGTGAGTATAGTCGAGATGCATTAGTTATTTCTAGGATTTAACAATCTAAACTTGAATCAAATTTTCTGTTTGTATATCTAGTTATTCTTTTTATCTTTATATCTTCTTTGTTAAAAGGTTCTATACTATGTCTTAGGAACTCTGTAAAATTTTTGTATGATCCTATTTTACTAATAATTATTCCCTTGTCTATTAATCTCTATAATACTTCATTGAGATGGAAAAAATAATTATTCCTATTTTGTGCCTTTTTGTATAAATTTTCTTTTATGTTTTTTACAGGGTCAATAAAAATATCTTTAAACCTAGTAAGCTTGTTATCTCCAATCCATTGTAACACATTTCCTTGAAAGATTCCTGTAATGTAATTTACAAATCTTTTTTCATCCTATGTTTCTTCGTGATTTGTTATTATTATTGCCAGAGATTGTTCCAAGTTGTTTATGACATTTTGTCTGTTCTTAAAGTGTATGCTAGACATATTCAGATGAGTTCTATCTTGTGGCATACTCTTTGAATCACTATTCTTCATATTTCCCTTAATTTGTAAACTACTTGAGTTATTTGAGGTTTTACTACCTTTCCCTACATATATCAGCTTATTGTCAGAATTAGCATTTCCTTCATATTCTGTCTTGTACTCATCATGTATAGTTATTCCATAGTTTTTAACTGCTGAATTTTTGACACTCTCATTTTTTACATCTTCATTCTCACTCTCCAAGTTGTATATCCCAGGGTCAATCTTAAAATGGTGTAACAGGCCTTCATACTAGTTGTATGTTTCTTGTATTCTATTTATTAGATGATATTTCTCCTTAATAGTATTTTTCAGATCTTTATATTGTTCTTTCCAAAAAGTAATTAGTTCAACTATCAAGTCAAATTCTTGTTTGGAGCATGTTTTCTTGACTTGCATCATATTTATTTGTTGACTCAGTCTCTTTCATTTTGAACTAATTTCTAAAATGTGATCTAATTTCCCTACTACTTTCCTTATCTCTATTACTTGTCCTATAACATAAATTATTTCATCATATCCTATCGTATATTCTTTCACTTGGTCCGAAAGTTCCTCAGCACTCATGTGATTTCTTCACAGTCAGTTTCCTTTTCTACTGGAAGGTTACTTACTTCTATGGGTTTAGTTTGCCAAAGGTTTTGGTTATTGTTTTTTCCATTCTTTCTCCATTCTTCTGGGTTATACTAATTATTTCATTTGTTGTTTCTTCTTCACAATTTTCTTCCTTTTTTACTGGAATACTGTCATCATTTTCTCTATTCCTCCTCTTTAGTTTTTTTGATAATAATATTAGGTTCGGCCTCTCTCTGGTTCAGCTTATATCCAAAATGATTTAGTAGACCCTTAAGTTTTTTATAGACATTTTCAATTTGTTGAATTAAATTTTCTTTGACTTCTGAACTTATGTTGCTTGTTCTTTTAATCTTTCTATTTGGAGAAATACCTCATCATGTTAAATTTTCTTTGACTACTAAATGTTGTTATTGGTTTCGATTCCTCTGTCATTTTTAATTGCGAGAAACTAGACTTAAAGTCGAACTTACTAAATACTCTAGGCCCTTTCGTCAAATTTATTGGGACTTCCTTTCTAGGGATAAAATACCCATCGAGCTTTAGATTTTGGTTTAATCTCTTGTAATTAATTATCATTCGTGGTTTTTTTCTTTTTAATTCATTAAGATTTCTAACCATGAATACTGGACTAGAGTGAGGGCTAGTGGTTTTTTCTATTAGGCCTATACTTAAAAGTTCACTTATTTGATTGTCCAATTCATCTATATCTTGCCTAGTATAGAGCATGGGTTTTACTCTATTGATTACATTGTCGTCTCTTAACTGAATTTTACAAAATCTTGAAATTCGATCCCATAATTTTAAATGATCTTCACTAAAATTTTCACTGTGTTTTATAAAGCCAGTGGGTTTGATCTAGTTCATAAATCGGTTCATAACTTTTTAATAGGTTTTCATTGTTTGAGATATTTTTTGGAAGAGAAAAATCTTCTGTACACCTATACCTAGGTCCTTCTAAGAGTGGCATGTTGACCCTTTGGGGTTGGTTACCTTCTCGTTGATGTAAAGACACCATTTATTTTTCTATGATCATTGGTAGATATTCTCCAATAAAATTGTTTCCTAAAACCATGTTCCCGTTTATATGCGGAAAACATAAAAGTTTTGGTATAATTAATTTTTTCTCATTAAGCCAAATTTCCACGTTCTTGGTTTTGTTTTGGATAGTTGTTTTATGCGCACTGATTTCTGTTATATTAATTGGATATTTCATTGGTTCCCATTTCTCTAGTTGTATAGTATTTTCTCGATAAGAACAAACATTTCAGTGTATAGTCAATTTGTCACCATGTACTTGCTAAAAATGCGTTCCCAAACTTTTCCAATTTTTCTTATTCTACTTGATATTTTCAGGTTTGTTGCTACAGTGTTGCTACAATGAAGACTTTTCTACATTGACTTTTTAAACTTTTTGGGAATTTTTCAAATTTTATAATTTTGGAAAATAAATTCACACAAAATAAATTAAACATAGATATTACCTCCATTCTTTCTTGCCCGGGCTCTGTCAAATCCTCTACTCTTTGTCCATGGTATCCATCGAAAGCCCTGGCTCTGATACTAGAACTACTACTGTCACACACTAATGCAGAACGGAAATCTAATACACTCAGGCACACTTAAATTATACATATAGGTGGCTTTTTACAAGTGGTTGGTGGTTTGATCGGCATGCATAAAACTAGTAGAACGGATGGGAGAGGATGAGAGGGAGAGAGAGGATGGGGATGAAGAAAGGAGGCGTTGAGGAGGTTAGGATGTTGTAGAAGATTGCTTATGTTGGTGTGGATTGCCAATACTTTGTCGATCCTTCGGAAGCCCCTTTTATAGATGACCTCTCTTACATGAGAAGCCTCTTGAGAATCCTACTACATAACTCTTTGTTACGAATCTTCACTATTGATGTCTTGTCATTATCAGGAATCTTCACTGTTGATGTCTTGTCGTTATGAGGAACCTTCACTATTGATGTCTTGTCATTATCAGGAATCTTCACTATTGATGTCTTATTGATTCGTTGTTGATGTTGTCGTTAGGAATCTTTGCTATTGATTTGGACCGTGGATGTCAAGAGAGGATTATATTTACATATGATGTTCAGCTATTCACTCGAATTCTGTTGGGATATCAAAAATTTTATGGTTGAAAGCTATATTTTGTAGTAGCTTCATTGCTTTGTGGCTCCGTCCTTCTGGAATGCTAAACTTTGATGATAGTTCTTTGTGGTGACTATCCTTCTTCCATCTATCATGATTGAATAGCTGTCGATGTTTCTGATAAGTTTTCTTGCTTTGTCAACCAGCTCAATAAATCTGCCACACCAAAAGTAATTATAATTGGCTCTTTCAATATTGTAATTGAGATCGAATTTTTGCCAATGCTCGGCGTAGCCGAATATCCATATTTGGTATGGTTGAAAAAACTTTGCCTCTTCTCTCCATCCAAGCATGCTGAATATTTGGATGATGAACAAATGAATATAATTGATACTTGTGGCAGTTTGTGGGTGAAAAACCTTATCATTGCTAGTAGTTTGCATCATTCTTATTCTCCTCATAATCTGAAGCACAGATAGCTTATAAGTCCCCATTCGACTCCTTTGATATCCCACATTCCTTAATTCATGAATTTAAAATGCTTCGGGTAGTTGTTTCGGGCCAAGATGATATCTGTTTTAATTTTTGGAAAGATTCTTCTGATATTCTCTTTGCGATCGAGCGTCATTGTTTTGATACTCAGAAAGATTTCTTCGGGAAGTGTCTGTCTAGTTTTTTCAAGAGTTTGTGCTCTTTTGGTATTTTCTGACATGACTATATCTTTTCCTTGCTTCGGGTTTTCCTTAAAAATGGTTAGTTTATAATTATTTATATATATGAAAAATTAATTTTAATAACTGAACTTGATAGCCTCTTGTCGAGACGTTGATCGTAGCATGAGAGGTATACTGAGTTTTTGGCCTATTTCTTGAATATGCGGGCTTAATTTTAGATCTTCTCCTAATAGTCGTGATAGCACGGACTCCCTTATTTCCTCCCCGGCACTAGATCTCCTAGCTACTTCTCTGGTTTTCCTTTCACTATTGCTTCTTGTTAGTAAAGTTTGCTTTGAATTATTTTTTTATATATAGGCTGTTTCCAGACCTTTGTATTTCTACCCCTCCGAAGTGTTTCGGTTCTTTAGTTTGTATTAAATCTTCGAGAAACCATTGTTTAGTACCGTGAGATCCTTTATATTCATTTGTCGGGATTTTATTTATTCTTCAAAAGGTTTTGGTTCAAATATTTCGATTATTTCTCTTTAGTTTGAAATTGTTCTTGCCTCTCTAGTTTGCGTCAATTCATGAATTGTCGTATTATCTATGGCCAGATCGTGCGAGTTGGTTTTCATGTTCATTCTTTGAGTCTTAATTTTTAGTTGTACAGTGTCTATTATGTTTGGGTCTGACATAGAGATAAAGTAGTTGAGTCGGATATTGAACCATACAGTTTGATTTACTAAATTGGATTGGAAACCCGCTATTAGTGCTTGGTGGCAGTTCGTGAATCGATTGTCCATTACTAGTGTCATTATAGAGATGTCTATGCTAGCCCTAAATAGTGCATTGATTTTAATTTGGATTAGATCAACGTGGATATAACAAAGTTTTGGGTATTTCTTTTTCCATCTTTGTACCTTTTCCAAACTAAAGATGGGGATGTCTACTCTTTCTCCGGCTGACAGATTTGCTGTTGTGTTTCCGTTAAAATTTTTTATTATTCTTCTAGAAATGAAATTGAACCATGAAATTTTATATGTTTATGTTTTCTTTATTTGTTGATGTTTTTCATCGTATCAATGTCCTCTGGGCTAAAACCTGGTTCTCTTCCAACTACATCTCCCAATATTATATTATTCAGTTCTGATACTGGAGGTGTGATAGGACCTGATTCTTCGTTAATCATAAAAACTAGTTCATCATTTGAATCATCTTCAACTTCAAGTTCATATAATAATATATCTGTTTGCTAGATTTCTTCACCCAAACAGATTTCTAGTTCTTTTTCCTCCATATATTTTATCATTTTTTGAGAATTTTTCCCCTCTTAGGGCAATCTCTGGCAAAATGTCCTTCTTCATCGCGTACAAAGCATGTGCACCCCTTCTTGTCCCTTTGAGCAAAATATTCGTCCCTTTTTCTAATGTATTTATTGCTTCTAACAAACCCTCTACTCCTTATCCATGGTTTCTATCGAAAGCTTCTTCAAAATGTTGGTTTTGGCTTTCTTTCACTTCCTTTTTTTTATTTTTTGCCAATTATTTTTTCGCAGCACCTTCTTCCCTTAGAAGAGTTACTTATCATGTTCTTTATTTTCTTGTAGGATTTTATATTAAAACAATTATCCTGTACTATTTTAAGCGCATAGTATATATGGTGCCCCAAATTATCCTATTTCTCATTTTGTTTTAAGTAGTCTGGATATCCGTTTCTTGTTTTGGTATCCCACAGACTAGGGATCTTGTGAAAAAAGGTTCAAGTATTTTTTGAATTCACATATCTTACATAATTCAATTTTGGACAGCGCATATAGAACCTCTTCTTCTTGAGCTCTATCATCTATGAACCCACATAAATTTTTTTTGATGGTTTTTATGAAACCAGTGAGGATTTTTTCAAAACTAGTGAATTTATCGCATTCTCCCCACTCCTTCCATTTGCTTTCCCTTCTTCCAAATTTATCCATTGTTTCATCCATTGCAAAACATCTCCTTGTAATGTTCCCGTAATGTAATTGACAACTCTTTCATTGTCCCATGATCCTTCATGATTTGTAATTACAACGGCTAGGGATTGCGCCCAGTCGTCTATATCCTTTTGTTTATTCTTGAAATATACATTGGACAAATCTAGATAGGTTCCTCCTTGGGATACACTCCTTTTTATTAAATCATCAATCCTCATGTTCCCTCCTATTTGTAGTTTGTTTAAATTTATTGTAGTTTTGCTATCTTCTCCAACATGTAACAGCTAACTGTCAGATTCAATTCCTTTCTTGTGTTCAGACTTTTATTCATCGTGCATAGTCATTCCGTAGTCCTTGTTATCTAAATTTGTGGTGTTATCTGGCTCTTCTTCTTCTTCTTCTTCGCTTTCTAGGTTATATATTTTAGGATCAAATTCAAAATAGTGTAGCAACTCTTCATTCTGAAGGTAAGTTTCTTGCATCCTACTTACTAGATGGTTTCTCTCCTGAATAGTATTACTTGGATCTCTATACAATTCTTTCCAATAATTAATTAGTTCCACAATCGAGTCATACTCTTTTCTGGAGTATTTTTTATCTACTTGTATCATGTTTATCTGTTGATTTGGTTTCTTTTGCTTTAAGATGGTACCTAATCCGTCGATACGATCTAGCCTTCCTACTACTTCCCTCATTTCCTTATCGTATCGTCTTTTGGAAGTATCTTTTTTCTCGTATGTACAGAATATAGTAAGATATTTATCATTTTGTTCCATTAATTTTTCTATTTGGGACTCTAATTTGCCTAACTTGAAAACTATGAGATCAACAAGGATATTAAGGAAGCTGGCTATATTAGTTAGATTTTTATCTATACCTCTTGAAAAATATTCTAAATGACTATAATCCCTTCTGGAATACTCAAATATGCATGGTACTAGACTAGCTCTGATACCAGAAGGATACACAACTACTACTACTGTCACACACTAATGCAGAACGGAATGCTAGTACACTCAGGCTACTAATAATATATATAGGTTATGGAGAACTACATGTTGATGGTGGTTTGATCGGCAGGCATAAGACTCGTAAAACGGATGGGAGAGGATGAGAGGGAGAGAGAGGATGGTGATGAAGAAAGTAGGTGTTGAGGAGTTTAGGATATTGTAGAAGATTGCTTATGTTGGTGTGGATTGCCAATAATTTGTCGGTCCTTCGGAAACCCCTTTTATAGACGACCTCCCTTATATAAGAAGCCTCTTGAAAACCTTGCTATAGAAGTCTTTGTCAGGAATCTTCACTGTTAATATCTTGTCGTTGTCAGGAATCTTCACTGTTGATGTTTTGTCATTGTAAGGAATCTTCACTGTTGATGTTGCCGTCAGGAATCTCTACTGTTGATGTCTTGTTGCTATCAGGATTTTTTACTGCTGATTTGGACTTTTGATGTCAAGTGAGTTTTTTTTGTACACTATATTTACAGAAGAGTATATATTTTCTGTTGATTTTGACTGGTCGCTTAATCTTACATCATGTTGTCAAGATTATGTATGCCTTCTTCTCCCATGTGTCCCTATAGATCTGAAGGTATATATTCTTCTACCCATTCTGCTATGTCTTTCTGAAATACTCTATCTTCTACCATTTTTCTTTTCTCTACAGTATTGAATTAATTATTTATGAGCTGATCTGACGTTCTTAGGGATTTTACAAATAATTTCTTTATCTACATAGACTCTATAGATTTCTGTTTCGGTGGCTAGTCTGAATCTATTTGCACTATATCTTTGCCTGTTGAATTCATATACTATGGTTTTTGCTCTACAGTGCCTGATCTGTCTTGGAATCTTTCTGTCACAAACTACTCCTCTTGCCTCTGTATCTGGATGTAGAGGATGGGCTAGTCTATGTGTAATCCATGCACTATGTTTTTTAGGATACCATCCCCTTTAATGTATTCTGTTATTATGGAGTCGAATTCTATCTTGAGCTGTGGTTTTTTATATGTAAAAGCCTCTAAGACCAGAAATGCTAAAGAATCTAGAAGTAACTCTGCATGATCTGGGTGATTAATAATTATCTGTGAAACAAATCCCATATCTAGGAAGTCTATCTAACTATAGTCTGTTTCATGAAGTTTCTCAATTTTCATTTGGCTCAATTATATATTTAATCTGTAAATGTCATAGGCTAACTCACATTTGTATTTTGGTTGTGAGAGGTCCATGATGCCACAGTTTGAGTTGATACATCTATCGATGTTGGCATAATGTATTACTTGGTCGACAGCTACTCCTCTGCATCTTCTTTCTCTTTTTTGGATTTCTATCAGTATCTGTTGCATGTCTTCGGCTTTTCTATAGAAATTGTCCTGAACTTTCTGCTGAATGTTTTGTCTGACATCTTCTGGAAGAATAGATAATTCATCATTTTTTTAAAAAAAAAAATCTGGCTTGCATAGCTTTAGTGTTTCTCATATATTGGAGGCTCTCCTTTCTATCTCTTACACTCAATTCTTTTTTGCTCTTATTTGTGAGGCACTCCTCTCTTTCTTTTTCTCTCATATTTTTGAGACTCTCATTTTCATTCCACAAGGTCATAATTATCTGTGTCTATCTATTGACATTTTCAACCAATTAATTTTTTTATATTTTTAGAATTTTAAAGTGCATCATAATAATTTGACAACTTTTACACTCTGTTGATGATTCTAAATTACTTAAACTCTGTTGACTCTTTTGTGGACTCATAAATTTTTTAAGGCTTTCATCAAAATACCAAGAAATTGGAATACTATTTCTAGCATATTCTATTGCTTCTTTAACACTATAGAAACCTTTAAATGGTGGATTATCAAAATTTGAGACTAATCTTCTAACTGTATTCCAATTTTGGTAAATTCCTACTTGATGACCTCTAAGTATGACATAGTATATAAAACTCTGTGACTGGGGTGTCTGTATAATACTTTAAAAATAATAGGCTACTGCTTTGATTACTTTAACCTTCTCTTTTGACTATCTAGTCTTAAATTCCAAAATTATCTTGTAGACATTATAGTATTAAATCTACCTGAAATTCAGTGATTCTGAATGACTCTTTACTCTATCACATACTACTTGAGATAAATGTCTCCAAATCTCATGAACTCTCTGAAATTCATCTGCAAAATTAAACACCAAAGAATTATTCTAGAAAATTTATTTTTAATTATATGCTCAAATTTTGCTCTGTATCTATGATCCCGTATAAATTTCGTCCATCTATGACTACATAATTTCTTTTCATTTAATTTAACAATTGGGACACAATCTATTTGTGACTGTAGTCGAGATGCATTAGTTATTCCTTGGATTTCACAATCTAAACTTGAATTGAATTTTCCGCTTGTATATCTAGTTATTCTTTCTATCTATATATCTTCTTTGTTAAAAGGTTTTATCCTATGTCCTAGGAACTATGTATAATTTTTGTATGATCCTATTTTACTAATAATTATTCCCTTGTCTATTAATCTTTTTAACACCTCTTTGAGATGGAAAAAATGTTCATTTTGTGCCTTTTTGTATAAATTTTCTTTTATGTTTTTTACAGGGTCAATAAAAATATCTTTAAACCTAGTAAGCTTGTTATCTCCAATCCATTGTAACACATTTCCTTGAAGGATTCCTCTAATGTAATTTACAAATCCTTTTTTATCCATGTTTCTTTGTGATTATTATTGCCAAAGATTGTTCCCAGTTGTTTATGACCTTTTTTTTCTATTCTTAAATTGTATGCTAGACAGATTCAAATGAGTTCTATCTTGTGGCATACTCTTTGAATCACTATTCTTCATATTTCCTTTTATTTGTAAACTAATCGAGTTATTTGAGGTTTTACTACCTTTCCCTACATATATCAGCTTATTGTCAGAATTAGCATTTCCTTCTTATTCTGTCTTGTACTCATCATGTATAGTCATTCCATAGTTTTTAACTATTGAATTTTTGACATTCACATTTTATACATCTTCATTCTCACTCTCCAAGTTGTATATCCCATGGTCAATCTTAAAATGGTGTAACCGGCCTTCATACTAGTTGTATGTTTCTTGTATTCTTTTTATTAGATGGTATTTCTCCTGAATTGTATTTTTTAGATCTTTATATAGTTCTTTCCAATTATTAATTAGTTCAACTATCAAGTCATATTCTTGTTTGGAGTATGTTTTCTTGACTTGCATCATATTTATTTGTTGACTCGGTCTCTTTTATTTTGAACCAGTTCCTAAAACGTGATCTATCTTCCCTACTATTTTCTGTATCTGTTTTACTTGTTCTAGAACAGAAATTATTTCATCGTATCTTATCATATATTCTTTTGCTTGGTCCGAAAGTTCCTAAGAACTCAAGATGATTTCTTCACAATCAGTTTCCTCTTCTAATGGAAGGTTACTAACTTCTATTGGTTTAGTTTGCCAAAAGTTTTTGTTATTGTTTTCCTCCATTCTTTCTCCATTCTTCTTGATTATACTGTTTATTGCATTTATTGTTTTTTCTTCACAATCTTCTCCCTTTTTTACTGAAATACTATCATCATTTTCTCTATTCGTCTTTTCCACCTCTTTAGTTTTTTTTTGTTTATGATATTATGTTTGGCATCTCTCTGGTTCAGCTTATATCCAAAATAACTTAGTAGACCCTTAAAATTTTTATAGATTTTTTTGAGTTGTTGAATTAAATTTTCTTTCACTTCTAAATTTATGTTGGGACTTTTTCCTTGTTCTTTTAATCTTTCTATTTGGAGAACAATCATATCAAATTTTTCTTCTGGAATATCTTGGAGTGTCCGTCATATCATATATATCATTATACCGATGTCGTATGGACTACAATCCGCGCTACATATCTCACAATTGCACACTATGTCAGTAGCCATCTAAGATGTCGGTGGGTAACTAGCTTTGATAGTACCATCGCCGGGCCTATGGTTCATCTCCATCTCTCCACGACGTCTTCTAGGCTGTATAGGGGGGATAGCAATAGTCCTGGCATGACAGCCTGACGTGAGCCATATTTGTTCATATAGCATGTGTCGTTCCTACCGGCTCCTTCCACCTCGCGCTCTAGTTCTGACTTTGCATAGCTTCATTTGCTGTCGGTGAATAATCTTTCGTTTGCCTATTCTTTGGGTCGAACCAAAATCAAGATGGACAGTATTCGATATGAAATGATGGAATATTCTTTGCTCCAAAACCAGAAAGAAGGTCTAATTATATTAAAAGATTATTCTAAGTTGAGAGATATAGATAGTATTCACTTCATGCATTACTATATACTATCGGTACAGTTTGTTTTTGCCGAGAAAATACTATACCATTAGAAAAGTGGGAATTAATGAAATATCCAATTAAAATAATAAGGATTAGCGCATGTAAAACAACCATTCAGAACAAAGCAAAAAATGTGGAGATTCGGTTTAACAAAAAAAAAAATTTTGTATACCACATATCAATGGGGATATGGTTTTAAAGAATAATTTTATTGGAGAATGCCTACTAATAATTGTAGAAAAATAGATAGTCTTCCTACACCAATGAGAAGGAGATAAACTTTATAGAATTAGCATGCTTCCTTTAGATGGACCAAGATATAAGTGTTCGGAGGATTTTTCTTTCCCAAAAAATAGCTAAATGATAAGAGACACATTAATTAACTGTGAAGAAGTTGTTGAATTAAGTCAAATCCACCGACTTTACAAGACTCTCGTGAGAATTTCAGTGAAAACCCGTTAAAGTTATGTGATCGAAGTCCGATATTTTGTTAGATTCAATTAAGGGATGACAACATAATCATTAGAGTAAAACTCATACTCTATACCATATAGGATATATACAAATTCGACAATCAAATAAATGAACTCTTAATTGTAGGCCTTATAAACAAAACTACTAGCCCTCTAGTACAGGAGGCCTAATAGAGAAAACTACTTGCCTCTGGTATCAAAGGCCGGTTGTTCATTGTTGGATAGGAGGGATTTGCAGTCTCTATATCTTCAATGTGATGTCTACTATTCCAGTATATACTATATAGTTTGAATTATTATAAAGTAGATTATACTTGGTTTGGTGTGTTTGATATGACTTATGTGTATTTTTATTTAAGTGATTTTTATTCCCAAAAAATAAATAAAAAATACCAAAAATCATAAAAATTCCTAGACAACTCAAGAAAAGATCCTCGAAAATTAGAAAAGTCACTTTACCATTACTGTAGCAAATTGAAAAAAATTATTTAAATTAGAAAAAATTTAAAAAATTGCTAGAAAATTCAAAAAAATAGAAAGAAAGAAAAATCATGAAAAAAATAAGAAAAGAAATAATAAAAAATTAGAACAAATTAGGAATAATTCAGAAAAGTTTTTTTTCGTACCTTTTGGTGCGTATATGGTGTAAAATTGACTGTATGATCAATTTTTTACTCTCTTATAATTTGCATAGGCATTATCTTAGTTCCATTAAAACTATCTCTTATTTGATTTGAGTAACCTTAAAATACAGATTTCTATGTGTACCCTTTGTTGTTATGGATAGGCATTTGTAGGCTCCCTCAGGAGGTGGTTTCAGGTACCAAAGGCTACTCAAAGCTAACTACTAGCTGATATTTTAGATGGCTACTAATAACATTTGTAATTGTAAGATAAATAGAATGGATTGTAGTCTATATGACATCACATATTGTGACTATATGATATAATGTATACCCAGATGTATTCGAAAAAGTGATTTAACGAAATGGTTTTACAAATGGAAAAATGGAAGGAACAATATAAAAATTCTAATATAATTCCAAAAGATAGTAAAAAATCTAATTTGTCAATTTGAAAAAATACAAAAAATTTAAAAATCTGCTATGTTATTTTGGATATGAATTAAGCATAGAAAAAACCAAATCAAATACAACAAACGAAATAACTAAGGAAAGTGAAAAAAACAAATGAAGAAGATAATAATAAACTTTTACAATCCAAACATAGTCCTTCACAAACTAAAAACCCAATAAAAGATAATGATCAAGGGAATAAATGTAAGGCAATGACAACAAATGATGAAATTATCCTGAATTACGAAAAACCATATGATAAAGAACAAGATGGAGAGTATTCGATATGATGAAATAATTTTTGCTCCCAAATATGGAAGAAGGTTTAATTATGTTAAAGGAATATTCAAATTTGAGAGATACAGACAGTATTCACTACATGCATTGCTAGATACTGGCGCCACAGTTTGTTCTTACCTAGAAAATGTTATACCATTAGAAAAATGGAAACTAATGAAATATCCAATTAAAATAATGGAAATTAGTGCACATAAAACAACCATTCAAAATAAGGCAAAAAATGTGGAGATTTGGCTTAACAAAAGAAAATTTGTTATACCAAAACTTTTATGTTTTCCACATATAGATGGGGATATGATTTTAAGGAATAATTTTATTGGAGAATACTTACCGATGATCGTGGAAAAATATATGGTCTCCTTACACCAACAAGGAGGAGATAAACTACATAGAATCGACATGTTTTTTTAGATGGACCAAAATATAAGTGTTCAGAGGATTTTTCTTCCCAAAAAAACTCAAAGATAGGAAACCAATTAAAGAAATATGAAGAAACTATTGAATTAAGTCAAGTCCACTGGCTTCACAAAACTCTCAGTAAGAATTTTAGAGAAAACCCATTAAAATTATGGATCAAAGTCTGAGAATTTTTTAGATTCAATTAAGGGATGACAACATAATCATTAGAGTAAAACCCATGCTTTATAGCAGACAAGATATAAACTAATTCGATAATCAAATAAATGAACTTGTAAATGTAGGCCTAATAGAGAAAACTACTAGCCCTTACTCTTGCCTAGTATTTATGGTTAGAAATTTTAATGAAATAAAAAGAAAGAAATCTCGAATGGTTTTTAATTATAAAGATTAGAACAAAATCTAAAAAAAGTGGCATTGATAAATTTAACAAAGGGATCTAAAGTATTTAGTAAATTTGACTGTAAGTCTGGATTGTGGCAATTTAAGATGATAGAGGAGTCAAAACCACTAACTACTTTTAGTACACCACATGGTCATTATCGTTGGAATGTTATGCTATTCGTATTAAATACAATGTCACAAATATTTCAAAAATGGATGGACTCAATTTTGAACGACTAGAATGATTTTTGTACTGTATATATCGATGACATCTTGGTTTTTTTCTAAAACAAAAGAGGATCATAAGAGACATCTTATAATCTTAGTAACGTTTTAAACAATACAGAATAATTCTATCCACTAAAAGATTGAAATTGAAAAAGAATCTATAGAATTTCTTAGAATTATTCTAGATACGGATGACATCAAACTACAAATACATATCATTTCAAATATCAAGAAATTTTCTGAAGAGGTAAGGGGTAAGAGACACATGTAGAGTTTACTAGGATTGCTAAATTATAGAAGAAATTTTCTACGAGAATTGACTAAGTAAGAAATACCCCTACTAAAAAAACTAAATAAAAATCAGGAATTCGTCTGGACAGACGAAGATAAAAAGGTTCTAAACCAAATAAAACAATTCACTGAAAATGCATCAGAATTTTATCTACGTAAACCATGTGATAAATTAAGTCTAAACACTGATGTACCTGATAAAAATTGGGGATGTGTATTAAAACTAATCCCAAAAGAAATTTAAGATGAAGAGTACCCACCCTTTACTTAGAATGGGATTGGCTTAGAAAAAAAATATATACCACTAAAGATACTAAAACATGAGAAGTTTTGTGGATATAACTCTAGAAAATTTAAACCATACAAATTAAAACGGATTATATTTTATAAGGAATTATACACTATAAGGCTAGCCTCACAAAAATTTCAAAACTTTTTACACTCGAGTTTTTTTATTATCAGAAAAGACAATAGAGCTATAAAATATTTTCTTATAAACACAAAAAAGGGCTCTTATGAATGAATGCAGTGGTATAATGAAATTGCTCAATATTCCTATGAGATAGAACATGTAAAATGAAAATAGAACATGTAAAATGAAAGATAACTTCATTGCAGACTGCTTAAGCTGACCTACCAAATTAAAATAATAATATAAATAATAATAATAATAATAATTTCTAGACAAGGAAAGTGTTATTACTCAAGTAATTTATTAATCTTTTTTGCACGTCCCTTCTAGTATCAGAGCCCGATTGTTCCTTATTGAGTAGAAGGGATTTACAGTCTATACATCTTCTACTGTTTCGGTACAAACTGTATGGTTTCAATTAATATAAAGTAAATTGTGTTTGATTTGGTGTGTTAGATAAGGTTTCTATATATTTTATTTTATATTATTTTATTCCCAACAAATTTATAAAAATAAAGAAAAACAAAAAAATTCTCAAACAATTTGTGGGAAAATCATCAAAAATTCGGAAAAATCGTTGTAGAATTATAGTAGCAAATTTGAAAAAATATTAAAAATTATGAGAATTCAGAAAAATAGCCAAAAATTAATAAACAATCAAGAAAAATCAGGGAAAAATCAGAAAAATGTTGAAAACATTAGGAATAATTTGTAAAAGGTATTTTTGTACCTTTTGGTTCGTATATGGCGTCAAGTTGACTCAAAAATCGACTTTTTCTCTTTTATAAATTACATTGGTATCATCCTATTTTAATTCTAAGTGCTTCTTGGTAGACTTGCGTAATCTAAAAGTCTAAATTCTTGTGTGTACCATTTGTTGCTATGGATAGGCATTTATGGGCTCTCTCAGGAGGTGATTTTTGGCACCAAAGGCTACTGAGAACTAGCTGCTCACCGACATCTTTGATGGCTATTAACAACCTTGGCAAATGTGAGATATGTAGAACAGATTATAGTCGATATGACATTACATATTCTGACTTATTTAATATAATGCTTACCCCCAAGGTATTCAAAAAAGAGATTTGATAAAGTAGTTTTCAAATGGAAAAGTGGAAGGATTAATTTAAAAATCCTAATATAACTCTAGAAGATAGAAAAACTCAAATTTGTCAACTTGAAAAATTACAATAAATTTAAAAATCTGCTATGTTATTTCAGATATGAATTAAGTATAGAAGATATCAAATAAAATGCAACAAACGATATAAATAATGGAAATAAAAGCAAATGAAAAAGATAATAATAGCCTTTTACAATTCGAACATAGTCCTTCATAAACTAAAGACCCAATAAAAAACAATGACCAAGAGACTAAATGTGAGGCGGAAAAAATAAATGAAGAAATTATCCTAAATTACGAAGAACCTTCTAACAAAGAACCAGATGGAGCGTATTCGATACGATATGATGAAATAATATTTACACCAAATTTGTGGGATACAGACAGTATTCACTATATGCATTGCTATATGCTGGCGTCACAGTTTGTTCGTGCCAAGAAAATGTTATACCATTAGAAAAGTGAGAACCAATAAAGTATCCAATTAAAATAATAGAAACTAGTGCACACAAAACAACCATTCAGAATGAGGGAAAAGATGTGGAGAATTGGCTTAGCAAAAGAACATTTGTTATACCAAAACTTTTATGCTTTCTACATATGAATGGGGATATAGTTTTAGGGAATAATTTTATTAGAGAATACCTACCAATGATTCTGGAAAAACAGATGGTCTCCCTACACCAATGAGAAGGAGATGAACTTCATAGAATCGACATCTCACTTTAAATTACCAAGATATAAGTATTCGGAGGATTTTTCTCTCCCAAAAAATACCACAAAGATAGGAGACACATTAAATAAATATGAAGAAGTTATTATATTAAGGCAAAATCACTGACTTTACAAGACTCTTAGTGAAAATTTCAGTGCAAATTCATTAAAATTATGGGATCAAAGTTTGAGATTTTGTATGATTCAATTAAGAGATGACAACATAATCATTAGAGTAAAGCCCATCGTCTATATATGACAGGATATAGACGAATTCGATAATCAAATACATAAACTCTTATGTGTAGGCCTAATAGAGAAAACTACTACCCTCACTCTAGCCCAGCATTTATGGTTAGAAATTTTAATGAAATAAAAAAAGAATCCCCTAATGCTAATTAGGTATTAAAATCTAATGTTCGATGGATATTTTATCCCAAGAAAAGAGGCATTGATAAACTTAACTAAGGGATCTAAAGTATTTTGTAAGTTTTAATGTAAGTCTAGATTTTTGTAAGTTAAGATGACAAAGAAGTCAAAATCACTAACTGCTTTTACATTGCCACCAATTAGTAGCAAAACAGTAAAATTATGGCATCTGAATTCTTCTTGATAAATCTCTGGCGTTTTTACTTTGATCTGCATAACTACATTTGACTTTGCTTCTCTAAAACATCGTGTTCTTATAGTTTTATCTTTTTTTATTCAATCAAAAGTGTACGATAAATTACTTAAAACCCTAATTTACAAGGATATGACTAATATATAGGCCTCAGAATACCAAATCTTAATTTGATTAAAACTAAATTGCTAAAAAGTTACAGTGAAGCCCCCATAAAAGTTTCAACACTTTCGAGTACCTTACTTCCAAATGGATGCTATTGCCATCAATTGGTCACAAAATAGCAAAATTATGACCTGTGATTTCTTCTTCATGATGCTCTCACACTTTTTCTTTGAAGATTCTTGTTCGTGAAGTTTTATCCTCTTTTTATTCAATCAAAAGTGTATGATAAATTACATAAAACCCTAATTTACATAGATATGGTTAATATATAGGTCTCGGAATACAAAACCCTAATTTGATTATAACTTAATAGATAAAAAAGTTATAACATAGCCCCTATAAAAATTTTAACACTTTTGAACTCTATCTTGCCACAAATTGGCAGCAAAATAGTAAAATTATGGCCTCCGAATTTTTCTCCATGAAGCACTGACATTTTTTTGATCTGTATGACTATATTTGTCATTGCTTCTTTTGTTCTTGTAGCCTTATCCTCTTTTATTCAAGTAAAAGAGTATAATAAATTACGTGAAATCCTAATTTATTAGGATACTGCTAATATATTTGCGTCGGAATAACAAACTCTAATATGATTATAAGTGAATAGTTAAAAGTTAAGATAAAGCCTCTATAAAAATTTTAACACTTTCAAGCTCTACTTTGCTGCCAAATGAGGGCTATTACAACCAATTCGCGGCAAAATAATAAAATTATGGCCTCTGATTTTTTCTTCATGAAGTCCTGGTATTTTTTCGTTGATCGGCATGACTCTATTTGACTTTGCTTCTCTGAAAGTTCATGCTATTTAAACTTTATCTCTTTTATTCAATCAAAAGTGTCCAATAAATTACATGAAACCTTAATTTACAAGGATATGACTAATATATAAATCTTGGAATACCAAACCCTAATATGATTAGAACTGAATAGTTAAAAAGATATAACAAAATCCCTGTAAAAACTTCAACATTTTTGAGCTCTATCTTGCCGTCAAACGGCGGCTATTGACGCCAATTTGCAGCAAAATAGTAAAATTAAGGTCGCTGATTTCTTATTCATGAAGCGCAAGTATTTTTTCTTTAATCTACATGACTGTATTTGACTTTGCTTCTCTAAAGCATCATGTTCTTGTAATTTTATCCTCTTTTATTCAGTCAAATGTGTATGGCAAATTACATGAAACACTAATTTATAAGGATATGGCTAATATATAGGCATTAGAATACCAAATGTTAATCTGATTATAACTGAATAGCTAAAAAGTTATAATGAAGCCTCTGTAAAATTTTCAACTATTTCGAGCTTTACCTAGCTACCAGAGGGCGCCAATTGGTGGCAAAACAGTAAAATTATGGCCTTTAATTTCCTCTTCATAAAACTCTAGCATTTCTTAATTGATCTGCATGACTGTATTTGATTTTGCTTCTCTGATGCTTCATTTTTGTAGCTTCGTCCTCTTTTAATCAATCAAAGGTGTATGATAGATTACATGAAACCCAAATTTATAAGGATACGGCAAATATAACGAACCCTAATCTGATTACAATTGAATAGCTAAAAAAATACAACGAAGGTCCTTAAAAATTTCAATAGTTTTAGGCCCTACTTGCTGCCAAATGGCGGCTATTGCGAACAATTGATGACAAAACTTTAAAATTATGGCTTCGATTTCTTCTTCATGAAGCATTGGCATTTTTTATTTGATATGCACAACTGTATTTGACTTTACTTCTCTGAAGCTTCATGTTGTTTTAGCTTTATCCTCTTGTATTCAATCAAAAGTGTAAGATCAATTCTATAAAACCCTAATTTACAATGATATGGCTCATAAATAGGCATTGGAATACCAAAGCCTAATCTAATTATAATTGAATAGCTAAAAAGTTACAATAATATCCCTGTAAAATTTTCATATTTTCAAGTTCTATCTTGCCACCAAATGGTGGCTATTTCCGCTAATTGGTTGCAAAACAGTAAAATTATGACCTTTAATTTCTTCTTCATGAAGCACTAGCTTTTTTGCTTTGATATGCATGACTCTATTTGATTTTGCTTCTTAAAAGTCTCATGTTTTTGTAACTTTATCCTCTTTTATTCAATCAAAGGTGTACGATATATTACATAAAACCCTAATTTATAAGGATACGGCTAATATATAGGACTTGTAATAGCAAAACCTTATCTGATTACAACTGAATAGCTAAAATATTACAACGATGCTCCTGTAATAATTTTAGCAGTTTTAGGTTCTACATTGGTGCCAAATGGCAGCCAATTGCGGCCAATTGTGGCAAAATAGTAAAGTTATGGCCACTGATTTCTTCTTCGTGAAGCACTGACATTCTTCTTTGATCTACATGACTATATTTGACTTTGCTTCTCTGAAACTTCATGTTCTTTTAGTTTTACCCTCTTTTATTCAATCAAAGGTATGCAATATATTACATAAAATCCTAGTTTACAAGGATACATCTAATTTATATGCCTCGTAATAACAAAATCTAATCTTATTACAACTAAATAGCTAAAAAGTTACAATGATGCTTTTGTAAAAATTTCAACAGTTTTGGGCTCTATATTGCAGCCAAATGGCGACTTTTCTCTCCAATTGGAGGTAAAAAAGTAAAATTATGGCCTCTGATTTCTATTTTGTGAATTACTCAAATTTTTTCTTTGATCTGCATGACTGTACTTGACTTTCTTCTCTTAAATTTTATGTTCTTGTAGTTGTATCCACATTTATTCAATCAAATGTGTACTATAAATTTCAAGAAAGCCTAATTTATAAGGATATGACAAATATATAGGCCTCGAAATACCGAACTCTAATCTGATTACAACTCAATAGCATGAAGTCCACTTTTGAGCTCTATCCTACAGCTACATAGCGTCTAATGCTACCAATTGGCTGCAAAACAGTAAAATTATTGCCTCTGATTTTTTGCTTCATGAAGCTCTAATATTTTTTCTTTGATCTGCATGACTGTATTTGTCTTTATTTCTCTAATGCTTTGTGATCTTGTAGCTTTATCATCTTTTATTCAGTCAAAAGTATACAATAAATTACATGAAACTCTAATTTATAATGGTATGGTTAATATATAGGTCTCAGAATACCAAACCCTAATATAATTATAACTGAATAGCTAGAAATTTACAACGAAGCTCATATAAAAATTTTAACAGTTTTAGGCTCTACATTGCTGTCAAATAACAGTTATTGCAGCTGATTGGCAGCAAAACAGTAAAATTTTTGCCTCTAATTTCTTCATCATAAATCTCTATTATATTTTCTTTGATCTACAAGACAGTATTTTACTTTGCTTTTCTGAAGCTTCGTGTTCTTGTAGTTTTATTCTCTTTTTATTCAATTAAAAGTTTATGATAAATTATATGAAACTCTAATTTAAAAGAATACGGCTAATATATAGGCTTCGAAATACCAAATCCTAATCTGATTATAGTTGAATAGCTAAAAAATTACAATGAAGGCCTAGTAAAAATTTCAACACTTTTGTGCTCTATCTACAACAAAATTCTAGTCTCTGATTTTTTTTCATGAAGCACTGGTTTTTTTTCTTACATCTGCATAAGTGTATTCAACTTTGCTTCTCTGAAGATTCGTATGCTTGAACCATTATCCTCATTTATTCACTCGAATGTGTACGACAAATTACATGAAACTTCTTTCAAGGATACGCCTAATGTATAGGTGTCAAATTGTCAAACCCTAATCTGATTATATCTGAATAGCTAAAAAAATAATAATGAAGCCCCTGTAAAAATTTTAACACTTTCAAGCTCTATTTTGCTGCAAAATGGTGACTATTGTCGCCACTTTGCCGCAAAACAATAAATTATAGCCTATGAATTCTTCTTCATGAAGTACTGGCATTTTCCTTTGATCTTCATGACTATATTTGGCTTTGTTTCTTTGAAGGTTCGTGTTCTTGTAGTTTTATATTCTTTCATTCAATCAAAGATGTACGATATATTACGTGAAATTCTAATATACAAGGATATGGCTAATATATAGGTCTTGAAATACCAAACCCTAATCTGATTACAACTGAATGGCTAAAAAGTTACAACGAATCTTCGATAAAATTTTTAAAAGTTTTAGACTCTACATTGCCGCCGAATGGCGGCTATTGTGGCCAATTAGTGGCAAAACAGTAAAATTATGGCGTCTGAATTCTTCTTTATAAAGCACTAGCACTTTTTCTTCGATCTTCACGACTGTACTTAAATTTGCTTCTCAGAAGCTTCGTGTACTTGTAACTTAATCCTTTTTTATTTAATCAAAAGTGTATGATAAATTACATGAAACCCTAACTTATAAGAATACGGCTAATATATAAGCATCAGAATACCAAACCCTATTCTGATTATGACTGAATATATAAAAAATTATAACAAAGCCTGTGTAAAATTTTTTGCATTTTCGGGTTCTACCTTGCCATCAAAGGGTTGCTATTGCCCCCAATTGGCTGCAAATCAGTAAAATTATGGCCTTCGCTTTCTTATTGATAAAGCACTAGTATTTTTTCTTTGATCTGCATGATTGTATTTGATTTTGCTTCAATGAAGCTTCATGTTCTTGTAACTTTATCCTCTTTTATTCAATCAAAGGTTAACGATATATTACATAAAACCTAATTTACAAAGATGTGGCAAATATATTGGCCTCGTAATACCAAAACCTAATCTGATTACAACTGAATAGCTAAAAAGTTACGACGAAGCTCTTGTTAAAATTTCAATAGTTTTGGGCATTGCTGCCAAATGGCAGCTACTACAGCCAAAAAGTAAAATTATGGCCTCTGATTTCTTCTTAATGAATCACTGACATTTTTTTCTTTGATCTACATGACTGTATTTGGCTTTGCTTCTTTGAAACTTCATGTTCTAGTAGTTTTATCCTCTTTTATTCAATCAAAGGTGTATGATAAATTACATGAAACCCTATTTTACATAGATACGCTAATATGTAGGCCTCGGAATACCGAACCCTAATCTGATTATAACTCAATAGCTTAAAAGTTACAATTGGTGGCTATTGCAGTTAGTTGGTGGCAAACAGTAAAAAATTTTGCATTTGTTTTTTTCATGAAGCTCATGTATTTTTTCTTCGATCTATATTACTGTATTTGATTTTGCTTCTTTGAAACTTTGTAATCTTGTTGCTTTATGCTATTTTATTCAATCAAAAGTGTACAATAAATTACACGAAACCCTAATCTATATATGCCTCGAAATATCAAACCCTAATCGGATTACAATATAATAGCAAAAAAATTACAATAAATCTCCTGTTAAAATTTCAATAGTTTAAAGCTCTACACTGCAGCCATATAGCGATTGTTGCCATCAATTGGTGGTAAAACAGTAAAATTATGGCCTTTGATTTCTTCTTCATGAATCTTTGACATATTTTCTTTGATTTGCGTGACTGTATTTGACTTTGTTTATCTGAATCTTCGCATTCTTGTAGTTTTATTATCTTTTATTCAATCAAAAGTCTACAATAAATTACATGAAATCCTAACTTACAGGGGTATTCTTAATATATAGGCCTCAGAATACCAAACCCTAATTTGATTATAACTGAATAGCTAAAAAATTACAACGAAGCTCAAGTAAAAATTTCAACACTTTTAAGCTCTACCTTGCCACCAAATAGCAGCTATTGTCGCCAATTGGCGGTAAAATAAAAAATTATGGCCTCTGATTTCTTCTTTATGAAGCATTGGCATTTTCTCTTTAATATGCATACTTGTATTTAACTTTGCTTCTCTGATGGCTTGTGTTGTTGAAGCTTTATTCCTCATTTATTCACTCAAAAGTGAACGATAACTTACATGAAATCTCTTGCAAGAATACGGCTAATATATAGGTCTTGGAATAGCAAACCTTAATCTGTTCATAACTGAATAGCTAAAAATTATAATGAAGCCCTTATAAAATCTTCAACACTTTCGAGCTCTATCTTGGCACTAAATGCAGCTATTGCCACTAATTGGTGGCAAATAGTAAAATTATGGCCTATAAATTCTTTTTCATAAAGCACTGATATTTTTCTTTGATCTGCATGACTGTATTTGACTTTGTTTTTCTGAAGATTAGTATTCTAGTAGCTTTAACCTCTTCTATTCAGTCAAAAGTACCTAAAAAGTTGCATGAAACCTAAATTTACACGGATACGGCTAATATATAGGCCTTGGAATATCAAATCCTATTTTAATTATATATGAGTAGCTAAAAAGTTAAAACGAAGCCCTATATAAATTTCAACACTTTTGCGCTCTACTTTGATGCCAAATGGCGTCTATTGTCCGCCAATTGGCAGCAAAATAGCAAAATTATAGTCTCTGATTTCTTGTTCATGAAACATTGATATTTTTTTTTTAATCTGCACAATTGTAATTGACTATGCTTCTCTAAAGGTTCATGCCCTTCTAGCTTTATCATCTTTTATTCAATCAAAGGTGTACGAAATATTAAAAAAACCCTAATTTACAAGGATATGGCTAATATATAGGCCTCAAAATACTAAACCTTAATATGATTATAACTTAGTAGCTAGAAAGTTACAATGAAACTGCCATAAAAAATTTCAACAGTTTTAGGCTCTACATAGTCACAAAATGAAGGCTATTGTGGCCAATTGGCGGCAAAATAACAAATTTATAGCCTCTGATTTTCTCTTATGAAGCATTGACATTTTATCTTTGATTTGAATGACTGTATTTAATTTTGCTTCTCTGAAACTTTGTGTTCTTATAGCTTTATCCTCTTTTATTCAATCAAAGGTGTACGATAAATTATATGAATCCCTAATTTACAAGAATACGGTTAATATATAGGCCTTAGAATACTGAACCGTAGTCTGATTACAACATAATTGCTTAAAAGTTATAATAGAAACCACTTTGGAGCTCTATCTTACAGCTACAAGGCGGCTATTGCTACCAATTGGCCGCAAAACAGTAAAATTATGGCCTCTAATTTCTTCTTCATTAAACTCAGGTATTTTCCTTTGATCTGCATGACTGTATTTCACTTTTCTTCTTTGAGTTTTATATTCTTGTAGCTTTATCATATTTTATCAAATTAAAAGTGTGATAAATTACATGAAACTCTAATTTATTAGGATACGGTTAATATATATGTCTTGGAATACCAAACACTAATCTGATTAAAGCTGATTAGCTAAAAAATTGCAACAAATGTCCTATAAATAATTTAACAGTTTTATCCTCTTTATTACCACTAAATGGTGGCTATTGCTGCCAATTGGTGGTAAAAAAATTAAAATTGTGGCCTCTGATTTCTTCTTTATTAATCTATGGAATTTTTTCTTTGATCTACGTGACTCTATTTGATTTTACATCTCTGAAGTTTTATGTTCTTGTACTTTTATTTTCCTTTATTCAATCAAAAGTATACGATAAATTACATGAGAACCTAATTAATAAGGATACATCTAATATATCAGGCTCGAAATACCGTATCCTAATCTAATTATAACTGAATAGCTAAAAGTTATAGCGAAGCCCCTATAAAAATTTCAACAATTTTGAGTTGTACCTTACCGCCAATTGGCAATAAACCAGTAAAATTATGATCTCTAATTTCTTTTTCATTTAGCACTGGTATTTTTTTTCTTTCATCTACATATATTCTACTTTACTTCTCTGAAGGTTCTTGTTCTTGAAGCTTTTTCCTCATTATTAACTCAAAATGATACGATAAATTACATGAAACTCTAATTTACAAGGATATGGCTTATATATAGATCTCGGAATACTAACCCTAATCGTATTATAACTGAATTGCTAAAAAGTTATAACGAAGCCTCTATAAAAATGTCAACACTTTCGAGCTCCACCTTGCCGCCAAACGACAGCTATTACCGCCATTGTGTAATAAAACGATAAAATTATGGCCTCTAAATTCTTCTTCATGAAGCACTGACATTTTTTCTTTAATTTGTATGATTGCATTTGACTTTGCTTCTCTGAAACTTCATTTTTTTGCAACTTTAGCCTCATTTGATCAATCAAAAGTGCATGATAAATTATATAAAATCCTAATTTACAAGAATCCGGTTAATATAAAGGCCTCATAATACCAAACCTTAACATAATTATAACTAAATAGCTAATTTTTCTTTGATCTGCATGTCTGTATTTGACTTTGTTTCTTTGAAGCTTCATGTTCTTGTAGCTTTATCCCTTATCATTAAATCAAAGGTGTATGATATATTATATGAAACCCTAATTTACAAGAATCGGGCTAATATATAGGCCCCGAAATACCAAACTCTAATCCAATTATAACTGAATAGCTAAAAAGTTACAACGAAACTCCTATAAAAATCTCAACAGTTTTAGGCTCTACATTATTGCGAAATGGCAGCTATTGCCGCCGATTGGCGACAAAATAGTAAAATTATGACTTCTGATTTCTTCTTCATGAAACACTGGTATTTTTTCTCTGACCTACTTGATTGTATTTGACTTTGCTTCTTTGAAGCTTCATGTTCTTGTAGCTTTATTCTCTTTTATTCAATCAAAAATGTATGATAAATCACATAAAATCCTAATTTATATGGATACAGCTAATATATAAGCCTCGAAATATCAAATCCTAATCTGATTACAATAGAATAGCTAAAAAGTTATAACGAAGACCACTTTCGAGCTCTATCTTATAGCTACATGGCGGCCGTTGCTACCAATTGGTGGTGAAACATTAAAATTATTGCCTCTAATTTCTTCTTCATGAAGCTCTACCCTTTTTCTTTGATCTGCATGATTGTATTTGACTTTGCTTCTCCAAAGCTTCGTGTTCTTGTAGGTTTATCAACTTTTATTCAATCAAAAGAGTGATAAATTACCTACAAACCTAATTTATAATGATACGACCAATATATATACTTCAGAATATAAAACCCTAATATGATTACAACTGAATAACTAAAAAGTTACAACAAATCAAATGTAAAATTTTAATAGTTTTGAGCTCTACATTGCTGCTAAATGTCAGCTATTGTTGCTAATGGCGGCAAAATAGTAGAATTATGGCCTCTAATATTTTTTTTTATGAAGCTCTGGTATTTTACTTTGATCTGTTTGACTATTTCTCAATTTGCTTCTCTGAAGTTTCGTATTCTTGTAGCTTAAACCTCTTTTATTCAATCAAAAGTGTACGATAAATTACATCCAACCCTAATTTATAAGTCTACGACTAATATATAGACCTCAGAATGCCAAACCCTAATCTAATTATAACTGAATAGTTAAAGGTTATAACAAAGTCCCTGTAAAAATTTCAACACTTAGGAGCTCTATCTTGCCGCCAAAAGGTGGCTGTCACCACCAATTGGTAGAAAAACAATAAAATTATGCCCTCTGATTTCTACTTCATGAGGCACTGGCATTTTTTTTTCATCTGCATGACTGTATTCAACTTTGCTTCTCTAAAGCTTTGACTTCTTATAGTTTTATCCTCTTTTATTTAATCAAAGATGTACGATAAATTACATAAAACCTTAATTTTCAAGAATGCGGCTAAAATATAGGCCTCGAAATACCAAACCCTAATCTGATTACAACTTAATAGCAAAAAATTATAACAAAGCCCCTATAAAAATTTCAACACTTTCGAGCTCTATCTTACCACTAATCGGCACCAAAACAGGAAAATTATGGCCTCTGATTTCTTCTTCTTGAAACTCTGTCCTTTTTTTCTTTGATCTGCATGACTTTAATTGATTTTGCGTCTCTGAAGGTTCGTGTTCTTGAATCTTTATCATCTTTTATTCAATCAAAAGTTTACGATAAATTACATGAAATCCTAATTTAAAAGAATTCAGCTAATTTATAGCTCCGGAATACCAAACGCTTATCTAATTATAACTGAATAGCTAAAAAGTTATAATGAAGCTCCTATAAAAATTTCAACACTTTCGAGCTCTACCTTACCTCCTAATGGTGGCTAGTGCCGCCAATTGGTAGCAAAACAGTAAAATTATAACCTCTGAATTCTTTTTCAAGAAGTACTACTATTTTTTTCATTGATTTGCATAACTGTATTTGACTTTGCTTCTCTAAAGATTCGCGTTCTTGCAGTTTTATCCTCTTTTATTCAATGAAAAGTGTATGATAAATTATATGAAAGCCTAATTTGTAAGGTATATATATATATATATATATATATATATATATATATATATATATATATATATATATATATATATATATATATAACTCTGAATGCCAAACCCTAATCTTACTATAATTGAATAGTTAAAAAGTTACAATGAAGTCCCTTTAAAAATTTCAACAATTTTGAGCTCTACCTTACTGCCAAATGGCTGCTATTGCAGTTAATTTTCGACAAAACATTAAAATTATGGCCTTTGATTTCTTCTTTATGAATCTATAGCATTTTTCTTTAATCTGCTTGACCGTATTTGACTTTGTTTCTCTGAAGCATCGTGTTCTTGTAGTTATATCCTTTTTTATTCAATCAAAAGTGTACGAGTGATACCCTAATTAACAAGGTTAGGGCTAATATATAGGCCTCAAAAAACCAAACTATAATATGATTACAACTGATAGCTAAATAATTTCAACGAAGCCTCGGTAAAATTTTTAACACTTTTGAAGTCTATCTTGCTACTAAATGGCGTCTATTGCACAAATAGGTGGCAAAACAATAAAATTATGGCCTCGATTTCTTTTTTAAGAAGCTCTGACATTTTTTCTTTAATCTGCATGACTTTATATGACTTTTCTTCTCTGAAAGTTTGTGTTCTAGAGATTTATCCTCTTTTATTCAATCAAAAATATATGATAAATAATATGAAATCCTAATTTTTAAGGATATGACTAATATATAGGTCTCAGAATACCAATTCTTATTATGATTATAACTAAATAGCTAAAAGTTACAATGAAACCCCTATAAAAATTTTAACACTTTCGAGCACTACCTTGCCATCAAATTGCGGCTATTGCCACCAATTGCCAGCAAAACTGTAAAATTATGGCCTCTGAATTTTTCTTCATGACGCACTGGTATATTTTTTTTATCTACAAGACTATATTTGACTTTGCTTCTCTAAAATTTCATGTTATTGTAACTTAAGTCTCATTTTTCAGTCAAAAGTGTATGATAAGTTACATGAAACCCTAATCTCAATATATTTGAATAGCTAGAAACTTATAATGAAGCCCTTTTAAAAATTTCAACACTTTTGTGCTCTACATTACTGCTAAATGGCAATTATAGCGGCCAATTGGCAGCAAAACAGTAAAATTATGCCCTCTTATTTCTTCTTTATTAATATCTTGCATTTTTCTTGGATCTGCATGACTGCAATTGACTTTTCTTCTCAGAAGCTTCGTGTTCTTATAGTTTTATCCTACTTTACTAAATCAAAAGTGTACAACAAATTACATGAAATCCTAATTTACAAAGATTCGGCTAATATATAAGTCTTTGAATAACAAATCCTAATCTGATTATCACTAAATAGCAAAAAGTTACAATGAGGCCCTACAAAAATTTTAATACTTTTAAGTTGTACATTGCCACCAAATGACGGGTATTACCACAAATTGACAGCAAAGCAGTAAAATTAGGGCCTCCGATTTCTTCTTCATTAAGCTTTAGCATATTTTTCTTTAATTTGCATGACTATATTTGACTTTGCTTCTCTAAAGTTAGTGTTCTTGAAGCTTTATCCTCTTGTATTTAATTAAAAGTGTACAATAAATTACATGAAAACTTATTCACAAGGATACAGCTAATATTTTAGGCTCGGAATAACAAACCCTAATCTGATTATAACTAAATAGCTAAAACGTTATAACGATACCCCTATAAAAATCTCAATACTTTCGAGCTCTATCTTATAGGTAAATGGCTGCTATTTTTAACAATTGGTAGCAAAACAATAAAATTTTGGCCTCTGCTTTCTTCTTCGTGAAGCACTGACATTTTTTCATTGATCTACATGACTATATTTGAGTTTGCTTCTCTGAGGCCTTGTGTTATTATAGTTTTATCCTCCTTTAGTCAATCAAATGTGTACGATAAATTACATGAAATCGTAATTTACAAGGATACCGCTAATATATTTGACTTGGAATACCAAACCCTAATATGAATTTAACTAAATAGCTAAAAAACTATAACGAAGGCTTTCTAAAATCTTTAACACTTTAAGGTCTAGCTTGCTGCCAAATGGTGGTTATTTTCATCAGTTAGCAGCAAAGATGTAAAATTATGAACTATGATTTCTTCTTCTTGAAACTGTGGCATTTTTTCTTTGATCTGCATGACTTTATTTGATTTTGTTTCTCCGAAACTTCATGTTCTTGTAGCCTAATACTATTTTATCCAATCAAAAGTGTATATTAAATTACTTAAAGCCTAATTTATAAGGATACAGCTAAAATATAAGTCTCAAAATATAAAACACTAATCTTATTATTACTGAATAGCATAAAAGTTACAACAAAGCCCATGTAAAAATTTCAACACTTTCGAGCTCTATGTTGTCGCCAAATGGCAGCTATTGCCGCCAATTGGCATCAAAGCAGTAAAATTATGGACTCTAATTTCTTTTCTTGAAACTGTGACATTTTTTCTTTGATCTGCATGATTGTATTTGATTTTGTTTGTCTAAAACTTCTTATTCTTTTAGGTTTATCAACTTTTATTCAATCTAAAGTATGTGATAAATTATATGAAATACTAATTTACAAGGATACGACAAATATATATCACTCGAAACACCAAACCCTAATTTGATTACAACTGTATAGCTAAAAAGTTATAACAAAGCCCATGTAAAAATTTGAAAACTTTCTAGCTCTACCTTGTCATCAATTGGCACCAAAACAATAAAATTATGGCCCTTGATTTCCTCTTCATAAAGCTCTGGCTTTTTTTCTTTGATCTGCATGATTAATTTGACTTTGTTTCTCTAAATTTTCGTCTTCTTGAAGCTTTATCATCTTTTATTCAATCAAAAGTGTACAATAAATTACTTGAAACCCAAATTTTCACGCATATGGCTAATATATAGGCATTGGAATACCAAACCCTAATCTGATTATAATTGAATAGCTAAAAAGTTACAACAAAGACCATGTAAAATTTGCAAAACTTTCTAGCTCTACCTTTCAGCCAAATGGCAGCTATTGCCGCCAATTGGCAGCAAAAAAAATAAAATTATGGTCTCTGATTTCATCTTCATGAAGCTTTGGCATATTTTCTTTGATCTTCATGATTTATTTGACATTGCTTCTCTGAAGCTTTGTGTTCTTGTAACTTTATTGTCTTTTATTTAATCAAAAGTGTAACATAAATTACATGAAACCAAATTTACAATGAAACGGCTAATATATAGACTGCAGAATACCAAGCCCTAGTCAGATTATAACTGAATAGCTGAAAAATTATAACAAAACCCTTATAAAAATTTCAATACTTTCGAGCTCTACCTTGCCAAATGGCAGCTATTGCTGCCAATTAGTGGCAAAACAGTAAAATTATATCCTTTGGTTTCTTCTTCATGATGCACTGCCATTTTTTTTAATCTGCATGACTGTATTTGACTTTGCTTCTCGAAAACTTCTTGTTCTAGTAGATTTATCCTCTTTTATTCAATCAAAAGTGTATGATAAATTACATTAAACCCTAATTAACAAGTAAATTACATTAAACCCTAATTAACAAGGATATGATTAATATATAGACCTCAGAATATCAAACCAAAATTTGAGTTTAAATGAATAGCTAAAAGGTTACAAAAAATCTTGTTACATTTTAACATTTTCGAGCTCTATCTTGCCATCAAATGGCTGATATTGCCACCAATTGGTAGCAAAACAGTAAAATTATGGACTGTGATTTCTTCTTCAAAAAACTATGGCATTTTTTTCTTTGATTTGCATGACTGTATTTGATTTTGCTTCCATAAAACTTCGTGTTCTTGTAGCTTTATCTTTATATATTCGGACAAAAGTGTACGATAAATTACATGAAACTATAATTTATAATGATACATCTAATACATAGGCCTCAAAATACCAAATCCTAATATGATTATAACTGAATAGCTAACAAGTTACAACAAAACCCCCATAAAATATCAATACTTTTGAGCTCTCCCATGATGCCAAATGGCAGCTATTGCTGACAATTGTTAGCAAAATAGTAAAATTATGGCATTTGATTTCTTTTTCTTTAATCTCGTGCATTTTTTCTTTGCTTTACATGATTGTATTCGACATTGCTTCTCTGAACTTTCGTATTCTAGTAGTTTTTTCCTCTTTTGTTAAATAATCAGTATACGATAAATTACATGAAACACTAATTTATAAAGATACAGTTAATATATAGGTCTTGAAATACCAAACCCCAATATGATTTTAACTTAATTGCTAAAAAGTTACTATGAAATCCCTATAAAAAGTTTAATACTTTCAAGCTCTATGTTGCCACCAAATGGCAGCTATTGCCACCAATTGTCAGCAAAATAATAAAATTATGTACTCTGATTTCTTCTTCATGAAACTATGGTATTTTTTTATCTTCATGACTATATTTGACTTTGCTTCTCTGAAGTTTCGTGTTCTTGTAACTTTATCCTCTTTTATTCAATCAAAAGTGTACGATGAATAACAAGAAACCTAATTTCAAGGATACGGTTAATATATAGGCCTCAGAATACCAAACCCTAATCTGATTACAACTGTATTGCCAAAAAGATACAACAAAACCCATGCAAAAATTTCAACACTTTCCAAATCTACCTTTCCATTAAATGGCAGTTGTTGCCGCCAATTGGAGTCAAAACAGTAAAATTATGATCTCTGATTTCTTCTTATTGAAGTTTTGGCATTTTTTCTTTGATCTGCATGATTGTATTTGACCTTGCTTTTCAAAAGCTTCGTATTTTTGAAGCTTTATCCTATTTTATTAAATCAAAAGGGCATGATAAATTACATGAATCCCTAAATTACATGAATACAACAAATATATAGGCCTTGAATACAAAATCCTAATCTGATTATAGCTGATTCGCTAAAAAATTACAATGAAGCCCCTACAAAAATTTCAACACTTTTGATTTCTACATTGCTGCCAAATGGTGGCTATTGCTGCCTGGCCAAACAGTAAATTATGGCCTCTGATTTGTTCTACATAAAGCACTAACATTTTATTTTTGATCTGCATTATTGTATTTGACTTTACTTCTCTGAATCTTTGTGTTCATGTAGCTTAATCCTCTTTTATTCAATCCAAGGTGTACGATAAATTATATGAAACCCTAACTTAAAAGAATATGGCTAATATATAGGCCTCGGAATACCAAACTTGAAACTGATTACAACTGAGTAGTTAAAAGTTAAAACAAATCTCTTGTAAAAATTTCAATAGTTTTGGGCTCAACATTGCCACCAAATGGCAGCTACTGCGGCTAATTGGCGGCAAAACGGTAAAAATTATGGCCTATGATTTCTTCTTCACGATCTTTATTTTTTCTTTGATCTTCATGACTATATTTGACTTTTTTTTGAAGCTCCGTGTTCTTGTAGTTTGAACCTATTTTACTTAATCCAAAGTGTAATATAAATTACATAAAACCCTAATTTAAAAGAATATTGCATGACTATATTTGAATATTTTTCTCTGAAGGTTCATGTTCCTGTAATTTTATGGTCTTTTATTCAATCAAAGGTGTATGACAAATACATGAAACCCTAATTTATAAAGATATGGTTAATATATAGGCCTCAGAATACCAAACCTTAATCTGATTACAACTGAATAGCTAAAAAGTTAAAACGAAGCTTCTGTAAATTTTCAAAAGCTTTAGGCTCAAAATTGCTGCCAAAGGATGGCTATTGCAATCAACTGGCTTCAAAACAATAAAATTATGGCCTCCATTTTTTTGTATGAATCTTTGGCATTTCTTCTATGTTACGCATGACTGTATTTGGCTCGCTTCACTGAAGATTCGTGTTGTTGTAGTGTTTTCCTCTTTTATTCAAACATAAGTATAAGATAAATTAAATGAAATGCTAACTTATAAGGATATGGCTAATATGAAGGCTTCGGAATACCAAACCCTAATCCGATTATAACTAAATAGCTAAAAAGTTACAACTAAGCCCCCATAAAAATATCAACATTTTCGAGCTCTGCCTTGCTACCAATTGGCAGCAAAATAGTAAAATTATGGCCTCTAATTTTTTTTTCAAGAATCTTTTGCATTTTTCTTTGATCTACATGGCTTTATTTGGCTTTGCTTCTTTGAAGGTTTGCATTCTTAAAGCTTTATCCTCATTTATTATATTGAAGGTGTACAATAAATTACATGAAATTCTAATTTATAAGGATACAACTAATGTATAAGTCTCATAATACCAAACCCTAAATTGATTATAACAGAATAGCAAAAAATTTACAACAAATCTCTTGTAAAAAATTCAACATGTTTGAGCTATACCTTGCCGCCAAATGGCTGCTCTTACAGCCAAATGGCGGCTACTACCACCAATTGGCACAAAAGAGTAAAATTATGGTCGTTGATTTCTTCTTCATCATACTCAGATATTTTTTCTCAGATCTGCATGATTTTATTTGACTTTGCATCTCTAAAGGATCTTGTTCTTGAAGCTTTATCCTCTTTTATTCAATCAAAAGTGTACGATAAATTACATGAAACCCTAATTTAAAAAGATACGGCTAATATTTAGGCTCCGAAATACCAAACTCTAATCTGATTATAACTGAATAGTTAAACAGTTACAACGAAACCCTACAAAAATTTCAACACTTTCGAGACCTATATTGCCACCAAATGGCAGCTCTTGTAGCTAATGGGCAGTAAAATAGCAAAATTATGGGCTGTGATTTCTTCTTCATTAAGCACTGACATTTTTTATTTGATCTGCATGACTGTATTTGACTTTGCTTCTCTAAAGATTCATATTCTTATAGCTTTATCCACTTTTATAAAATCAAAAGTGTGCGATAAATTACGTGAACCCTTATTTATAAGAACATGGCTAATATATCAGCCTCGGAATACCAAGCCCAAGTCAGATTGTAACTAAGTAGTTAAAAAGTTGCAATGACGCCCCTGTAAAAAATTTTAATACTTTCGAGCTCACTTTGCCACAAAATGGCGGCTATTGCAGTCAATTGGTGACAAAATAGTAAAATTATGGTCTCTGATTTTTTTTTTATGAATCACTAGTATTTTTTCTTTGATGTGCATGACTGTACTTGACTTTGCTTATCTGAAACTTCATGTTTTTGTAACTTTATCCTCATTTATTCAATCAAAAGTATATGATAAATTACATAAAATCCTAATTTACACTAATATGTTTAATATATCAGCCTCGAAATATAAAACCCAAATTTGATTATAACTGAATAACAAAAAGTTACATCAAGACCCCTGTAAAAATTTCAACGGCTATCGTTGCCAATTGGCAGGAAAACAGTAAAATTATGGCTTTTGATTTCTTCTTCATGAATCTTCGGCATTTTTTATTTCATCTCCATGATTGTATTCAACTTTGCTTCTCTGAATCTTCATATTTTTGTAGCTTTATCCTATTTTATTAAATCATAACTATTCAATTAATTACATAAAACTCTAATTTACAGCTATACGACTGATATATAGGTCTCAGAATACCAAACCCTAATCTAATTAAAACTGAATAGCAATGAAGTTACAACGAAGCCCATGAAATATTTTTGAAACTTTCGAGCTCAAATGGAATCTATTGCCACTAATTAGCGCAAAACACTAAAATTATGGCCTCTAATTTCTTCTTCATGAAGCGCATGCTTTTTTCTTTGATCTGCATGACTTCATTTGACTTTGCTTCTTGAAAGGTCCGTGTTCTTGAAGCTTTATCCTCTTGTATTCAATTAAAAGGATATGATAAATTATATGAAATCCTAATTTACAAGGATACGACTAATATATACGGCTCGGAATGTCAAACCATAATGTGATAATAAATGAATAGGTAAAAGTTATAAGGAAGCCCCTATATAAATTTCAACACTTTCGAGCTATACCTTACCACAAAATGGCAGCTATTGCGGCTAATTGGTGGCAAAAAAGTAAAATTATGGCCTTTGATTTCTTCTTCATGAAGCACTAGTATATTTTTTGATATACATGACTGTATATGACTTTGCTTCTCCGAAGCTTTGTGTTCTTGTACCTTTATCCTCTTTTATTCAATCAGAATTGTACAAAGAAGCAAATATATAGGTCATGGAATATACAAGGATACAGCTACTATATAGGTCTTGGAATACCAAATCCTAATATGACTATAACTAAATAGATAAAAAGTTACAAAGAAGCCTATGCAAAAATTTCAACACTTTCGAACTCTATCTTACCGTAAAATGGCGGCTATTGCTGCCAATTGGTAGCGAAACAGTAAAATTACGACCTCTAATTTTTTCTTCATGAAGCTCTAGCATTTTTTTATCTGCATTACTATATTTGACTTTCCTTCTTTGAAGTTTCATCTTCTTGTAGCATTATCCTATTTTATTAAATCAAAAGTGTACGATAAATTACATAAAACTCTAATTTACAAGGACATGAGTAGTATATAGGCCTTGAAATATCAAACTCAAATCTGATTATAACTGAATAGCTAAAAGGATACAATAAAACTCATGTAAAAATTTCAATGCGTTTGAGTCTAACTTGCGGCCAAATAACGGCTATCACTGCCAATTGGCGGCAAAACAGTAAAATTATTGTCATTGATTTCCACTTCATGAATCTTTTGCATTTTTTCTTTCATCTCCATGACTGTACACAACTTTGTTTCTTTTAAACTTCATGTTCTTCTAGTTTTATTCTCTTTTATTCAATAAAAAATGTACAATAAATTACATAAAACTCTAATTTACAGAGATATGGCCAATATATAGGCCTCGGAATACCAAAGCCTAATCTGATTATAACTGAATAGCTTAAAAGTTTCAACGAAGCCCATGTTAAAATTTCAACACATTCTAGCTTTACCTTGCTGCCAAATGGCGGCTATTGCCACCAATTGGCACAAAACAATAAAATTATTATCTCTGATTTCTTCTTCATGAAACTATGGTATTTTTTTCTTTGAACTTCATGACTTTATTTGACTGTACTTCTCTGAAGGATCATGTTCTTTAAGCTTTGTTCTTTTTTATTCAATCAAAAGTGCTAATATTTAGGTCTCGAAATACCTAACCTTAATCTGATTATAAGTAAATATCTAAAAAGTTACAGCGAAATCTCTATAAAAATTTTAACACTTTTGAGCTCTACGTTGCCGCCAAGTGGCGGCTATTGCAGTTAATTAGAGGCAAAATAGTAAAATTATAGCCTCTAATTTCTTCTTTATGATGCACTGAAATTTTCTCTTTGATCTACATGACTGTATATGACTTTACTTCTCTAAAACTTCATGTTCTTATAGTTTTATCCACTTTTATTCAATCAAAAGTGTACACTAAATTATATGAAACCCTCGTTTACAAGGACACGGCTAATATATACCCTCAGAAATCAGAACCTTAATCTGATTATAACTCAGAACTGAATTCAGAACCGTTCCAGCATATAATCAATAAAAGGTAAGGGGAAGTGGTCCTTCCTAGTTGCAACATTCAGCTTTCTATAGTTAATAAAGACTTGCAATCTCATCTGCAAACACATTGGAATAAGCTCATTTTCATCGTTCTTGACTACAGTAATTTCGGACTTCTTAGGTACTACTTGAACTGGGCTCACCCATACACTATCAGAGATAGGATAGATAATCCCATTATCAAGACACTTAAGAATATTCTTCCTCACAGCTTCTGTCATTAGAGGATTCAACCTACACTGAGGATCTCTTGTAGGTCGTGTATTATCTAGTAAATGAATTCTATGTTACACTATAGATGGACTTATCCCTTTTATATCGGCCATACTCTAGCCTATGCCCTACCTATGTGCTTTCAATACTGATATGAGTGCTTCCTCTCGAGCTTCGATCAAATCTGTATAGATAATGACTGGTAGTGTATCGTATTTACCTAAGAAAGTGTACTTGAGATGACTCGGAAGGGTCTTCATCTCAAGCTCAGGTGGACACTCAATAAATGATCGTAACTAAACTCATGGTTCAGTCATCAATGGCTCAAGTGGATGTACCAAATGAGTAGGAGACACATAATTAAATGACTCATCAAGCGTATTCAAGAATAAACTCTCATCAACTAAATCATCCCGCTCATTAAAGAATTCCTTCTCTTGGTGCTCACTGGACAACCCTTGGATCATATTCACTTTTAGGGTCTCGTCAAGTGGATCACTCGGTTGACGCCCTAGATTGAACATATTCAAGTCAAGTGTCATATTTCCAAAGAAAAGTCTCATCAATCAACTCCGGAAATTAATAACAGCATTAGAAGTGGTCAGGAAAGGATGTTCCAAAATAACTGGGATACAATGCTTTGGATCCACCACAGGTTGAGTCTCGAGAACTATGAAATCGACTAGGAAAATAAACTCTCCAATCTTAATCAAGACGTCCTTAATCTCTCCCATAGGCTTCTTCAAAGATCTATCGGCTAGCTGTAACGTAATCCGTATAGGTCTCAACTCTACCAGTCCTAACTACTGGTATACTGAATAAGGTAGTAAGTTGAATCTTGCTCCTAAATCTAGTAGAGCCCTTTCAATCACTGTAATTCCTATGGTGCAGGAGATAGCAAGACTTCTAAGGTCTTTGTACTTCACAAGTACAGACTGAGAGAGAATGCTAGAGATATTAGTAGCTAGGAAGACTTTCTTTGGAACATTTATTGTTCTTTTCTTGGTATATAAATCCTTTAAGAATTTTGCATAAGCAGATACTTGTTGGATTGCATCAAGAAGAGAAACATTGACATTAACTTGCTTGAATAACTCAACGATGTGGTCAACCTAAGGAGAATTTTTCTTTAATCGATTTGGATAGGGAGCCTTCGGCTTATAAGTATGGTCGATAGGAGGATTAGATTTAGAGGGGTCAGACTCCTCTATCATGCTAGTGGGTGGATCCTGGGATGATGATGATGATGAATTCATGTGATGATGATGGAATCGTGGAATCAAAGAGTGTAGCCTGCCGTGCATTAGGAATAGAATCAGGTATCATGACTACATGATTGTCAACTAGCTTGCCAGAATAAAGCGTGTGTATGGCATTAACTTGGTTGACATGTGACTCATTGGAGTTAGAGGAACTGGCATTAGGGTTTGTTAAGAGTTGACTTGAGAAAGTACTCCTACCACGTTCACTCATTTGACTCACTAATTGTCTAACTTACTGCTCTAAGTTCTAATAGTTTGAGAGCTCACGAGTAGGTGTTGATCTGCTCTTTAAATAAAATCAGTTGACACTTTCATAAGATTTTGCATATGCGTGTCAAAGTTGGACGAGGACTTGAGGAGATTTTTAACACTCTTCTCAAGTGACTGGAGTCGCTTTTCTTGATCATTGTTAGACCCATATTGTGGGTGTGATTGGTTGTGTGTAGGTGTTCTGCTTGTTCCCATGATTTGAAGCGTTTGGGTGTTGATAAGTACCCACATTTAGTTTTGGGAACTGACCATTGGCTGGAGGCTGCATGTTAGGGTTAGGAGCTCCCTGATATTGCCCTTGGCCCAAAGATTTGGATAGTTTCTCCAAATAGGATTGTATATAGGAGTGTATAGATTATTCATGGGTCTTGGATATAAGGCGTTAGCCTGCTCAAGTGTCGGACCAATGGAATTCACTAACAGTGGATACTCCTCCATAACATGATTTAGAGTTCCTCAATTAAAGCATGTGGGACCTTGTATTTGATTTACTTTACCCACTGGTGTAGCACTAGGAGTCTTCAACGCCTCAATTCTCCGCATAAGGGCTGCAATCTTAGATTCAGCAGCTATCGAACTATTGACGCTATGGATCCCACCCTTATTTGTAGATGTTGATGCATTGGATTTCTCAGCTGGACTTTCCCACTGCATAGTTTTCCACAATAGATCCTCAAGGAAGTCCCATGCTTCATCCTCATTCTTTCTCATGAACTCCCCCTGACACATGGACTGAAGAAGAATTTTGAATGTGTAATTGAGTGCTTCGTACATGATTTGACATAACCACTACTTTTCTATTACATGGTGGGGGAACTGAGCTAACAAATTTTTGAATTGTTCCAAGTATTTCTTGAAGAGTTGTTCTGACACTTGACGGAATTGATTAATTTGATTTCAACTTTTACAATCTTGTACGTGAGATAATACTTCTTGAGAAATACTATAACAAATTAATCCTAAATAGTGATTGAATTAGTAGGCATACTGTACAACTATTTCTTGGTATTATCTTTGAGAGTGAATGGAATGAAGCAGAGTTCAATTGCATCCTCCAACAAGTGCCGCAGTTTAATCATCACGCACACTTTTTGAAATTCACTGATAAAAAGATATGCATCCTCAGAATCAGAACCATTGAATTTAGTAAGCATGCTGATGTACTGCGATTTCAGTTCAGAGTGATTTCCCGCTGCGTGTGGAAGTTTGATGCATGATGCTAGTGATGTGCACAATGAATAATATCGATCCTGAAGGATCGGGATCGGTTGGTCCATCTTATCTCTCATGAACAAATCTGATCTCACTAATCGACCAAATTATTATGGGTCCAATGTGGCATGAACCAGTGACCATGAATCGTGAGTTTCCTAAACTAATGCAAGAAGTGACGTGTGGTGAAGATAAAATGGTGGAATAGATATGATAAAAAAAAAGATGTAATTCCTATATTCCTACTAAGTTCTTTTAATTTTTTTACAAAACTAGAGAACCAAAACACAGAACTAGAGAAAATATGAGGTCAGAAGTCACCCGGGCTGCAGCTATTTGGCAGTTGTTGTTGCAAATTAGCAGTAGAACTAGGGAGATTGTCTCTCTGGTTTCTGCTAAGCAACTCTGAAGCTCCTCTGATCCCTTTTATCTTCCTGTATCGGCACTTTCTGGTCCCTACACACTCAACACACACTGTTAACCCGTAAAACGTTAGAAAAAGCAAGAAAACACTATTAATTCCTAGCAACGATGCTAAAAACTTGATGTGAAATATCTACTACAAACGAGCAGTGTCAGTTGTAGCGCTAACAAGTCGTTCCCATGGGGATCAAAAAAATTTACTTTATTTGATGGACATTTTGGCCTCAAACGAAATATTTTTCTCAGCTATATTGATATTTGACCGGGAATGAGCGGTATACTATATTAAATAGATATTGTATCAAATTATTGTGGATCACTATAAATTTTAAATTTAGTTTTAGGAGTACATTTAGTTGCTCTCGTAAATATTTCACATTAATTACTTTACACTTCAATCTCAAACTAAATATTTTTCTCAACTGAACTGCTATTTGTCTGATACATGACTTGTATACAATATTGAGTAGAAATTGTATCAACTTACCATGAATCACCACAAAAATTTGTATTCAATTTTTAGAGAATGTTTTGACACTATCATAAGAATTTTATCAAATCACCATGAATCATAATAAATTAAAGTTGTATACATTAATTTCTTTACATTTAGAGCTTAGGTTAAAGATTTTTTCCCCTACACCAATATCAGTACGCAGTAATGAGTTGTGTTCTATATTGAGTAGAAATTATATCAAATCACTATGGATCACAATAAATTTTGTATTCTATTTTAAAAGTATGTTTTAAGAGTCTCATCAAAATTTCACATTAATTGGTATCGATTTTCACCTCCAACTAATAATTTTTCTCAGCTATACTGATGTAAGTCCGCAACGTTAGTTATATACTATATTTAATAGATATTATATCAAATAAATATGGATCACTATAAGAATTTTAATTATGTTTTATCAGTATATTTTCACATTCTCATAAAAAAATTCACATTAATTGGTTGAGATTTTAATCTCAAACTAAAAAAAAGTTCTAAGCTGGATCGGTATTAGTCTAGCGTGTGAGCTGTATAATATACTAAGTAGAAATTTATTTCAAATCATCAGAATCACAATTAAATTTTGCATTCTATTTTACGAGACTGTTTTTAAACTCTCATATAAATCTAGCATTAATGTCTTAACATTTCATTTTTAAACTAAAACCTTTTCTCAGCTATACTTGTGTAAGTCTAGTGCATGAGTCGTGTAATTTATTGAATAGAAATTGTATCGAACTACTATGGATCACTATAAAATTTTATATTCTATTTTACAAGTAAGTTTTGATACTCATTTATATTTTATATTAATTTCTTGATATTTTAATCTCAAACTAAATATTTTCTCAGCCACACCGGTATCAGTCCACTGCGTTAGTCATATACTATATTAAGTAGAAACTATATCAAGCCCTTAAGGATCACTATAGTATTTTATATTCTACTTTAGGAGCATGTTTTGGTACTCTCATATAAATTTCATGTTAATTGTTTGAAATTTTGACTTCAAATAAAAGATTTTCCTTAACTGAACTGGTATAAATCTAGTACGTGAATTGTATACTTAATTGAGCAGATATTATATCAAACCATTATGGAGCACTATAAAATTTTGTATTCAGTTTTAGGAGTATATTTTGACACTCTTATATAAGTTTCATATGAATTGGTTGAGATTTTGATCACAAATTAAAGGTTTTTCTCAGCAGCGCTAGTATTAGTTTGTGTGTAAGCTATGTAGTATATTGAATAGAAACTGTATCAAATGATTATAGATTACAATAAAATTTTATATTATATTTTAGAAGAATTTTTTAACACTCTTATAAATATTTCACATTAAATGCTTGACATTTTGCTCTAAGATAAAAAAAATTCTTAGCTTCACTAGTATGAGTCTAGTACTTGAACTGCGTATTATATTGGGTAGAAATTATATTAAATTACCATGAATCAATATAAAATTTTGTATTATGTTTTAGAAGTATATTTTACACTCACATATAGGGTTATGTTTTGACACTCACACAAAAATATCACATTAACTGGTTTACGTTTGACCCCAAATTAATAATTTTTCTCAGCTACATTGGTTTAAGTCTGGTATGTTAACCATATACTATATTTAATATCATTATAGATAAGTTTTAAATTTTGTATTCTATTTTAAGAATATATTTTGACACTCTCATAAAAATTTCATATTAATTGATTTAGATTTTAAACTCAAACTAAAAAAATTTCTCAGGTGCATCAGATTTAGTCTGATGCATGAGCTGTGTCATATATTCAGTAGAAATTATTTCAAATCATCAAAATAAAATTATATATTCTATTTTAGAAGTATGTTTTGATTCTCTAATAAAAATCTAATATTAATTGGTTAAAATATTTATCTCAAACTAAAAACTTTTCTCAGCTACATCAATATCTATCCAATACCTAGGCTGTGTAATTTATTGAGTAGAAATTATATCAACTCATCATAAATTACTATAGAATTTTTTATTCTATTTAAATAATATATTTTGACACTCTCATAAAAATTTTAACATTAACTTCTTGATATTTTGATCTCAAACTAAATATTTTTCTCAGCTACATTAGTATTAGTCTAGTACATAAACTATGCATTATATTGAGTATATATTATGTCAAGCCAACATGAATCACTATTAAATTTTGTATTCTATTTTAAGAATATTTTTTTACACTCTCATAAAATCTCATATTAATTGCTTGATATTTTGGTCTCAAACTATAAACTTCCCCAGCTACACCGGTATCTGTTGCATTGTGTAAATTTATTGAGTAGATATTATATCAAATCATCATAAATTATTACAAAATTTTGTATTCTAACACTCTTATAAGAATTTCACATTAATGTTTTGATATTTTGACCTCAAAGTAAATATTTTTCTCAACTGTACCTGTATTAGTTAATTACATGAGCCTGTACTATATTGGGTAGATTTATGTCAAATCAACATAGATATCTATATAATTTCGTGTTCTATTTTAAAATTATATTTTTACACTCCTATAAAAATTTTTATTAATTGGTTAAGTTTTTAATCTCAAACTAATGATTTTTCATAGTTGTACTAGTATTAGTTCGGTGCGTGAGCTGTATACAATATTGAGTAGAAATTATATCAAATCACCATGGATTATTATAAATTTTATATTCTATATTGATGTTTTTTGACACTCTCATAAAATTTCATGTTAATTGGTTGACATTTGTGTCTCTAAATCAAGACTTTTTCAGCTACACTGATATTTGTTTAGTACTTGAGCTTTGTACTATATTAAGTAGAAATTGTATTGAATCACTATGAATCAAAATAAAATTTTCTATTTTATTTTAGGAGTATATTTTGACACTATAGAAAAAATGCCACATTAATTTTTTGATATTTCAATTTCAAATTGTGGATTTTTCTCAACTATATCTGTATTAGTCCGATATGTGAGATGTGTACTTTGTTGAGTAGAAATTATATTAAACCAATATTGATCACTAAAATATTTGCCTTTATATTTTGAAGATATTTTGATACTCATATAAAAATTTTATTTTAATTTCTTGATATTTCGATCTCAGACTAAAGATTTTCTCAGCTGCACTAGTATTAGTATACTTTGTGAGAGGTATACTATATTAAGTATAAATTGTATCAAACTATCATGGGTCACTATATAATTTTGTTTAATATTTTAGAAGTATGTTTCAACACTCCTATTATAATTTCATATTAATTGGTTGAGATTTTAACCTCTAAAAAAAGTTTTTTCACTGCTACACTATTATTAGTCTAGTGCGTGAGCTTTGTACTATATTGAGTAAAAATTATATCAAACCACTATGGATAACTTTAAAATTTTGTATTTTGTTTTACACTCTAATAAAATTTTACATTAATTTTTTAACATTTTGACCTAAAATTGAGGATTTTTCTTTGCTAAATTGATACCAGTTTAGTGTGTGCATTGTGTACTATATTGAGTCAAAATTGTATCAAATAACAATGGATCATTATAAAATTTTGTATTATATTTTGGGAGTATGTTATGATATTTTTATAAAAATTTCACATTAATTTCTTGATATTTCTAGCTAAGATTAAAGATTTTTTCTTAATTACACCAGTATAAATTTGGTGCATGAACTGTATACTGTATTAAGTAAAAATTATATCAAATCACCTTAAATTTTTTATTCTATTTTATATGTATGTTGTGACACTTACATAAATTTTTTACATTAATTTCTTGAGATTTTGACATCGAACTAATAATTTTTCTCAGCTGTGCAAGTATAAATCTAGTACGTAGACTATATATACTATATTGAGTAGATATTTTATCAAATCATTAAGGATCACTACAAAATATTTTATTATATTTTAAGATTATATTTTGACACTCTCATAAAAATTTCACTTTAATTGGTTGAGATTTTGACCTCAGACTAAAAAAATTTCTAAGTTGTGCGGTATCAGTCTCGTGCATAAACTGTGTAATATAGTGAGGAAAAATTATTTCAAATTATTATTGTTCAAAATAAAATTTTATATTATGTTTTAGCAGTATATTTTGACACTCTTGTAAAAATTTCATATTATTTAATTGATATTTTAGTCACAAACTAATGGCTTTTCTTAGCTATATCGGTATATGTCTCGTGCGTGGGCTTTATTGAGTAGATATTGTATCGAATCATTATAAAATCACTAGAAAATTTTCTATTAAATTTTAGAAGATATTTTGGTACTCATAAAAATTTAATATTAATTACTTAACATTTTGAACTCAACATAAAAAAATTTTTTAGTGGCACCAACATTAGTTTTGCACATGATCTATATATTATATTGAGTAGATATTATGTCAAATCTATTTTGGACTACCATAAAATTCTATATTATATTTTAAGAAAATATCTTTACATGCTGATTAAATTTTAATTTAATTAAATTACATTTTGACCTCAAACTAAATTTTTTTAGTTGCACCGATATAAGTCTAGTGCATAAGTTGTATACTATATTAAATAGAAATCATATTAAATCATCATGGATCACTATAAATTTTTTTCTGATTTTGGAAGTATAACTTGACACTCTCATAAAAGTTTCACATAAATTTTTACACTTTTCCACTTTAAAATTAATATTTTTTCAGCTATACCGGTATTATTTTGTTGGGTGGAAATTGTGTCAAATCACAATGGATCATTATAAAATTTGATATTCCATTTTAGGAGTATATTTTGATACTAATATAAAATTTTACATTAATTTTCTAACATTTTGACCTTAAACTAAAAATTTTTCTCAACAACACTTGCATTAGTTTGCTAATTAAATATTGTGATACTATATTGAGTAGAAATTACATCAAATCATAATGGATTAGTACAAAATTTATTATTCTATTTTAGATATATATTTTAATATTATTTTAAAAATTTTACAATAACTGGTTTAAATTATAACTACAAATTAGTAATTTTTCTCAACTGCACTGGTATTAATTTTGTGCATGCACTGTATACTATATTAAGTAGAAATTATATCAAATTATCATGAATTACTATAAGATTTTATATTCTATTTTAGAAATATATTTTTGATCTCTTGTAAAACTTTCATATTAATTGGTTGAGATTTTAAGCTCAAACTAATGGTTTTCCTCAGCTACACTGGTATTAGCTTAGTGCATGAGCTGTATTTTGACACTTTTATAAACTATTGGTTGAGATTTTGAATCACTATAAAAATTTATATTCTATTTTAGAAGTATTTTTTGACAGTCTCATAAAATTTTACTTCAGTTTCTTGGCATTTTGGCCTCAAAATCAAGGCTTTTTTCAGCTGCACCGGTATCTATCCGCTTCGTGATCTTGTATTATATTGAATAGAAATTTTATCAATCACTATGAATTATTATAAAATTTTATATTTTACTGTAAGATTATGTTATGACATTCTTATAGAAAATTTCACATTAATTTATAGATATTTTGAACTTAAATTGAAGATTTTTCTCAACTGCACCTATATTAGTCTAGTGCGTGAGTTGTGTATTTTATTGAGTAGAAATTGTATCAAACCATTATAAATTTCTAAATACTTTTGTTTACACTTTAGTTCTATGTTTTGATAATCATATAAAAATTTCACTTTAATTTCTAAGTATTTCGACCTTAAATTAAAGATTTTCGCAGCTACACTAATATTAGTTCGCTACGTGAGCGATATACTATATTGAGTATAAATTGTAACTAACTGCCATGGACTACTATATAATTTTATATTATTTTAAGAGTATGTTTTCAATACTCCAGTAAAAATTCTACATTAATTGGTTGAGATTTTGAACTCTGCCAGTATTGTGCTTAAACATTTATCTTTTCACTGTCTGTCCCAAGCCAGGATAAAGGAAGAGGGTTGTAGTAGGTCGGTGACAGCCAGCGTAAAATATTATCACATATTATTATATGAGCCAAAATATAAATTTCGTTGGGGCATTTCTTACTGAGCGACACGCTACATCGGAGCCCGGATGTAGTGAAAAATGTGTGAGGGTTGCTAGGTCATCGCCCAGAAGCAACGCACCACGTCGGCGCCGGGATATGGTGTCAAATGTACAAGGGTTCTCACATCTTAATGAGCGGGTGGGGGTAAAGAAGTTAGCTCATAAACATAAGTATAAACATAAATTTCAGTTGACATCATGGAATATAGGTTCCCTTACAGGTAGATTAGCAGAGTTAGTTGATACTATGATTAGAAGGAGGATTAATATTTTGTGCGTGCAGAAAACTAAGTGGGTAGGTGAGAAAGCTAAAGTCATCGAGCCTTGGGGTTATAAAGTTTTGTATACGGGTAGAGATAGAAATCATAATGGGTAGGTGTGATCATAGATAAACAATTACTTGGGGATGCAGTGGAGGTTAGGAAGAAAGGTGATATAATTTTATTAGTTAAAATTATTTTAGATAGAGAGATTTTTAATATCATTAGTGCCTATGCACCACAAGTAGGAATTGAAGAATCTAGTAAACATCAATTTTGAGGGGATCTAGATGAGATAGTATAAGAAATACCTGCTACAGAAAAACTATTTATTGGTGGTGATCTCAATGGGCATGTAAGAACTAGTCATAATGGGTTTGATAGTGTACATGGAGGATTTGGTTTTGGAGAAAAAAATGAAGCATGTAATTCAATTCTAGATTTTTCTTTATCTTATGATTTGATTTTAGTGAATACTTGGTTTAAAAAGAGAGTTTATCACTTAATTACTTTTAAAAGTGGATCAAATGCGAGCCAAATAGATTTTTTTTAACTAGGAGGGTCGATAAAGCAAGTTTTATCGATTGTAAGGTAGTGTCAGGTAAGAGTGTAGTTACTCAACATAGATACTTAGTTTTAGATATTCAAATTAGAAAGAGATTTAGAAAAATTAAATATAAGTTAGATCCTAAAATGAAGTGGTGGCAATTAGAAGATAATCAAAAAAATTTTGTAGATAGAGATATGGAGATACTTGGAGGGATTGGTGTGAGGTGGCTGACAGAACTTTTTAAAAAGATTTTGCAAACTAAGAAAATGCCAAATGGATGGAGGAAGAGTACCCTACTATCTCTGTATAAGAATAATTGTGATAGTCAGAGTTGTTTTAACTATCGCGGAATAAAACTCATGCGTCACACTATGAAGTTTTGGCAAAGGGTAATTAAACATAGATTTTGACAAACTGTTAAAATATCGGAGAACCAGTTTGAATTTATGCCAGAGCGATCGACGACATAAGCTATTCATTTACTTCGTCAATTTATAAAGCAATTTTGAGAGAAAAATAGAGATTTGCATATGGTATTTATTGATTTAGAGAAAGTCTATGATAAGGTAGCACAAGAGATACTTTTGTGGATATTGATGAAGAAAAGAGTTCTCATCAAGTATATCGACATAATTAAGAACATATACGATGGAATAGGAGGCCAATGTCAGAACATATGGTGGTTTAACAAGTGATTTTTCTATCACAATTGGATTGCATTAAGGATCTGCACTGAGCCCGTTCTTATTTGCTATAGTGATGGTGAGCTTAATAAAACTATTAAGGATGAATACCTTTGTGTATACTATTTACTGATGATATTGTCTTAGTTGATGAGACAAGAGCAGGGGTAAATACCAAGCTAGAGTTATGGAGGCATACATTAAAATCTAGAGATTTTAAATTGAGTATGTATAAAATAGAGTATATGGAGTGTAAATTTAGTAAACGACGGATTATAAACTATAATGCTATAAAACTGGATGGGAAAGAGATACAAATGAGTAGTCAGTTTAGATATTTGTGTTCTATTATTCAGAATGATGGAGAGATCGATAATAATGTTAACTATAAGATACAAACTGACTGGTTGAAATGGAATAGGGCAATGGGAGTTTTATGTGACTGTCCCATTTCATTAAGTTTGAAAGAAAAATTTTATAATACTACTATTAGGCTAGTTTTATTATATGGCACGGAATGTTAGGCTATAAAGAAACGTCATTCACAGAAGATAAGTGTAGCAAAGATGCGTGTGCTTCACTACATATGAAGCAACATTAGGAAAGATAAACTGAGAAATGAAGATTTTCGTGCTAAGGTAGGTGTTGATTCCGTCGATGAGAAGATACAAGAAAACCGATTACGATGGTTTGGTTATGTACAACGTAGGCCTATATATGCACCAGTTCGACGAGGGGAGTTTATTAATGTAGGACAAGTTAAAAGAACGAAGGAACACCGAAAAAAACATGAATAGAGGTGATACGAAAAGATATGGATTATAGAGGTTTAAATGAGGAGATATTAATTGATAGGAATGAATGGAGGACTATCAAAGTGATCGATACGGCGGGATTATTTTTTGGTTCATGTAACCTACCCCAAATACTTGGAATGAAAGGCTTAGTTGTTGTTGTAGTAGGTTGAGATTTTGAAAATTTTTTATGGCTACACTGGTATTAGTCTTGTGCGTGAGTTTTATATTATATTGAGTAAAAATTATATCAAACTACCATGGATCACTATAAAATTTTGTATTCTATTTTTGGAGCATGTTTATCACTCTCAAAAAAATTTCCGTTAATTTCTGACATTTTTATCTAAAATAAAAGATTTTTCTCAGCTAAGCTAATATCAATCTGGTGCTTGGACTGTGTACTATTTTGACCCGAGATTGTATCAATTAATTATGAATCACTACAAAATTTTGCATTTTGTTTCAGGAGAATTTTCTAACATTCTCATAAAAATTTCACATTAATTGCTTAATATTTCTAGCTTAGATTAAAGATTTTTCTAAGCTACACTAATATGAAATCTGTGCATTAACTGTATACTATATTGAGTAAAAATTATATCAAAATACTATAAATTACTATAAAATTTTATATTCTATTTTATAAGTTTGTTCTGACACTCTCATAAAACTTTCACATTATTTTTTTAAGATTTTGGTATCAAACTAATGATATTTCTCAGTTGTATCAATATAAATTTAGTACATGGGTTGTGAACTATATTAAGTAAATATTGTATCAAATCATCATGGATTAGTATAAATTTTATACTAATTAGTTGTGATTTTGACCTTAATCTAAGAAAATTTTGTTGTTGTACTGACATTATTTTAGTACATGAGCTGTGTCATATAGTAAGTAGAAATTATTTCAAATCATAGAAATTGTTTTAAATCATTATGGATCACAATAAAATTTTATATTATATTTTATGAGTATGTTTTGATATTCTTATAAAATTTTTTGCTTGATTTTTTGGTCTCAAACTAAAGGTTGTTTTTAGCCACACCCGTATATATCAAGGTCGAAGACTTTAAAATTTATTAAATAGATATTGTATCAAATCATCATACATCATTATAAAATTTTGTACTCACTTTCAGGAGTATATTTGGACACTCATAAGAACTTCATCTTAATTAATTAATATTTTGAACTCAAACAAATTTTTTTTTCAAATGCACTAGTACTAGTCTTGCATGTGAGCTTGTAGTATAATGAGGGAAAATAGCTCAAATCATAATGGATCACTAAAAATTTAATATTGAATTCTAGGAAACTATCTTAACATGCTTATAAAACTTTTAATTAATTGATTGACATTTTGACCTCAAACTAAATTTTTTTTTCAATTGTACTGATATCAGTCTCATGCATATTTTGTGTATTATATTGAATAGAAATCGAATCAAATCATCATGGATCACTTTAAAAAATTTTATTCTATTTTAGAACTATAGTTGACACTCTCATAAAAGTTTCACATAGATTTCCAGGTATTTGGACTTTAATCTTAATATTTTTCTAAATTGCACCGGTATTAGTCCGTTATGTGAGCCATGTATTTTGTTAAGCAGAAATTTTGTCAAACCATAATGAATCACTATAAAAATTGGTATTCTATTTTTAAAGTATGTTTGACACTCGCATAAAAAATTTGCGTTACTTTCTTGACATTTCAGCTTCCAACTGAACATTTTTCTTAGCAGCACTTGTATCAGTCTACTTCTTAAGTTGTATATTATATTGAGTAGACATTACATCAAATCGGCATGTCTCACTATAGAAATTTTTATTCTATTTTAGGACTATATTTTGGTACTATTATAAAAAATTTATATTAATTGCTTTACATTTTTACCTCAAACTAAACATTTTTCTCAGGTGCACTGATATTAGTCCACTATATGAGCTGTGTACTATATTGTGTATAAATTGTATCAAACTAGTTTGGATTACTATAAAATTTTCTATTCTACTTTAGGAATATATTTTTACAGTCTTATAAAATTTTTATATTAATTGGTTGATATTTTGACCTCGAACTAATGACTTTTCTTTGCTGTACTAGTACTAGTCTAGTGCCTGAGTTATAAACTATATTGAGTAGAAATTATATCAAATTATCATTGATCACTATAAAAATTTGTATTCCCTTTTAGAAGTCTATTTTGGCACTATCATAAAATTTCATGTTAATTACTTGACATTTTAGTCTGAAAATCAAAATATTTTTCAACTGAACTGTTGTCTAGCCGATGCGTGAGTTTTCTACTATAATGAGTAGAAATTTCTTTAAATTACTATGAATCAGTATAAAATTTTGTATTTTGTAGAAATTTTGTATTAGTCCGCTATGTGAGTAGTGTATTATATTGAGTAAAAATTGTATATGGATCACTATAGAAATTTGTATTCTATTTTATGAGCATATTTTTACACTCTCATAAGAGTTTTATACTAATTGGTTGATATTTTGTTTCCCAAATTAAATATTTTTCTCCGCTGTATCGGTATTAGTTTGATATATAAGCTGTATACTTAGTAGAAATTATATCAAGAAACCATAGATCACTATAAAAATTTCTATTTAGTTTAGAAGTATGTTCTGTCACTTTAATAAAATTTTTACATTAATTAGTTGAGATTTTGACCAAAAACTAATGATTTTTCTTAGCTGCACTGGTATTTATCCGGTGCATGAGGTGTGTACTATATTGAATGGATATTATATTAGATTTTAGGTTTAATATAAAATTTATATTACATTTTAGGAATATACTTTGACACTTACATAAAAAATTCACTTTAATTGGTTTGGATTTTGACCACAAACTAAAAATTTTCTTAGTTGTACTAGTATTAGTCCGATTAGTAAGCTGTATATTATATTAAATCACTGTGGATCACTCTAAAATTTTGTATTATATTTTAGGAGTATATTTTTACACTCTTATAAAAATTTTACATTAATTTTTTAATTTTTCAACCACAAACTAAAATTTTTTCTCAGCTCCTCTAATATAAGTCCGGTGCATGAGTTATGTACTATATTGAGTAGAAATTATATCAAACCATTATGAATCAAAGTAAAATTTTATATGATATTTGAGAAGTATGTTTTGACACTCTCATAAAATTTTTAAATTAATTGGTTGCTATTTTGACTTCAAATTAAATAATTATCTCAGCTAGGCTAGTATTAGTCTAGTGCATGAGTTGTGTACTATATTTAGTAGAAATTATGTAAAATAAATGTGGATCACCAAAAAATTATTCTATTCCAGGAGTATGTATTGGCACTCACATAAAAAATCACATTAAGTGGTTGACATTTTGTCCTCAAATTAAAAACTTTTTTAATTGCACCAGTACCAGTCCTATACGTGAGCTGTGTACTATATTGAGTAAGAATTATATTACACAAAATGGATCACTATAAAATTTTGTATTCCATTTTCGAAGCATGTTTTGATACTCTTATAAAATTTCATATTAATTTGTCGACATTTCAACCTAAAATTAAAGAATTTTACAGTTGAACTGGTATTAGTCCCGTGCATGTGCCATGTACATTACTCAGTTGAAATTATATCAAATAACCATGAATTATTATAAAATTTTGTATTCTATTTTAGGAGTATGTTCTAACACTCTCATAAAATTACTATTAATTGCTTGACATTTTTGGCTCAGATTAAAGATTTTCTCAGCTATACCAGTGTTAGTCTTATACATGAGTTGTGTACTATATTGAGTATCAAATTAACAATAATAACTGCAAAACTTTATATTCTATTTTAAGAGTATTTTTTGAAACTCTTATAAAAAATTGACATTAATTGTTTGAGATTTTTATCCTCAAGCTAATGATTTTTTTTAGTTGTTTCAGTATAAGTTCGATACATGAGCTGCGTATTATATGGAGTAAACAATGTATCAATCATCATGGATCACTATAAAATTTTGTATTCTAATTTAGAAGTATGTTTTGACACTCCCATAAGAATTTCACATTAATTGGATGAGATTTTTACCTTAGACTAAATTTTTTCCTCAGTTGCACTGATATAAGTTTGATGCATAATCAGTATAATATATTAAGTAGAAATTGATTCAAATTATTATTAGTCAAAATAAAATTTTGTATTCTATTTTACTAGTATATTTGACACTTTCATATAAATTTCACATTAATCAGTTGACATTTTAGTGTTAAACTAAAACCATTTCTCACCTGCACCGATATTTGTCCTACATATGGATTGTGTAATTTATTGAGTAGATATTATATAAAATCATTATAAATTACTATAAAATTTTGTATCTTATTTTAGAAGTATGTTTGGACACTCATAAAATTTTCACAATAATTTCTTGATATTTTTAAATTAAACTAAAATTTTTTTCTCAACTACACTAGTATTAGTCTACCACGTAAGCTGTGTGAGTGGATATTATGTCAAATCATCATAGATCACTACAAAATTTTGTATTCTGCCTTTGAAGTATATTTTGATACTCTTATAAAAAATTCACATTAATTTCTTGACACTTGGTCTCAAATCACAGATTATACTCAGCTGCACCAATATCAGTCATGTGCGTAAGTGATTACACTTGAAAAGCATAATTATTTTATGCAAGTATAATCTATTTTTATTTATTAATGAAATAAATTAGTGAAAAATTATTTTTATTAATCAAGTTCTTCACTGTGATGTTTTTTAGTATTTTCTAGTGTTTTGACAGAGTTTTATATGCAAAGAAATCGTATCAGTTCAAATCAGCGAAATTATGGGACTATCTGTCGACTGCCATCAAATAGATGCTGACAACGATCAACTGTAAGTTGAACACAAGGGTTGCTGTCGAAGGGAGCGACTGCAATTTGGATTTCTCAAGGATTTTTGAGAGAATTTAGAGTTTTCTTATAAATAGAATTTCTATTAGGGTTTTGTAAGGTTATAAAAAGCCAATGTAACTAAAGTTTTTGAACGCTTATAAATATCTTTTAATTATTGAGAGTTTTTATATTAAAGATTTAGTTTTTGTACTTATTTATAGAAATTAATAAAAGAATTCTTTTTTACTTTATTCATGACTATGATGAGTATGAGCAGCTAAATTCTTGAGTTGGATTAGATAGAATAACAAATCCTAGGTGATTTATTGGTATATATTTTCGATGATTATTGATTTTAATAGATTTATGCGAAATGAAAATCTTTGATTCTTAATTATCTTTGAATGGATTTAGATATGATTTTGAGTCTTTAATATTTTATCGTTTGACGTTATACTTATTACTTAGTTTTTGATATACCATAGACTCTTTAGGCATGGTGCATGCTTAGACTTTGAATGTTTATTTTTATTATTCATATTGCATGTTTACATAATTTAAAAATTCAAATAGAACTAACTGTGAGAAGTTATTTAAAGTATTAAGTTTGCAATTTTATATGTTTTGTGCTTTATTGATTTAATTTTTGGTTTTACGTAGACCACGTGATCTATACAACTGAGATAGAAAAGCATAAAAAATAATACAATAAATTATCCTATAGGAGAGTTACAATCATTTGACCAACAATTTTAATTAAAGTAAATTTATATCCGTGTTAATTTAGTTTTAGGGTTTAGATTAATAAATATCCAATTTTAATTTTCTTTTAGTTCAATTATTTATTTCTAGTGTCATACAATTACAAAATGATTCTCGAGAGAACGATCTTGGAATACTATCTTTGTACTACTTGTTGATCTTTTATACTTGGAAGTGCATGATTTAGATCGCAGTCAAGTTTTCGGCACCGTTGCTGGGGATCATATCATTATGTTATACTTTAGTATAGATTATGGTTCCTACGTCATAAAGTTTTGGATTCCAAATTTGCATCACCAGTTAGATGAGAACTTCAAATAGTAGACTAAGTCGGTCGTACTCAGATCCACAGACTTTCAATTCACAAAACACTTCATTACATGATCACTAATAATAATAATATCAATATTAATAATAATAATAATGGATTTGGTGATGATAATACAAATGATAATCATAGTCATCATGGAGGCAATGAGAGAACTTTACGAGATTTTCTAGAACCTGAAAGGACAATTAAACCTTCATGTATTGCATTTTCTATATGGGATACTTAGATGTTAAATCTAAAGTAGTTCAACTTTTGCTTAAGTTCCATGGGATGTGTTCAGAGAGCCCATATTTGTAACTTTAAGAATTCAAAGAAGTTTGTTATACCATTAATCTTCCAATTATTACTGCAGAACAACTTAAACTTAAACTCTTTCTATTCTCCCTAAAGGATATAAGAAAGATATGACTACATTTTTTACGTCTCAACTGAATAGAAAGATGAGATTAGATGCAGAGAGAATTCTTAAAGAAATTCTTTTCTTCACATAAAACAAATTATATGCAAAAGTAAATTCAAAACTTTCGACAAAAAGAAGATGAATTGTTATTCAAATGTTCAGATAGATTTAAAGATTCGCTACTCTCATGTCCACATCACAATTTCGAGATATGGAAGACTATAAGTACATTCTATGAAGGGTTAATCACTAGAACTAGACAATTTGCAAAAACTATGTGCAATGGTAAATTCTTAAATAAAAATGCTGAGGAAGCATAGGATTATCTTGATTTACTTGTCAAAAATTTACATATCTAGAAAACTAAGGATATTTCGAATAGGCACCAATTAAAAGAGAAACCTTATATTATAGGTGGACTTCTTAAATTAGGAGAAGCTAATGTTACAACTGTACGATTAATTTCCATCACTAAGAAAATAGAAATTTTGCTTGCAAAGAAAACTGAACAGTTCAAACAATAGAAGAAGTTTCGGAAGTTTGTGATATTTGTGAATTGTAAAGACACATGACTCGTGAATATCCAACACTTTCTGCTCTTAAAGAAGTGTTGAATGAACAAACTAATACCTTTAACACTGATCAACAACCAACAACTAACTCATATTCACAAATATATAATCATGGTTGGAGGAATCATCTAAATTTTCAATGGAAATAGAATCCTCAACAACAATTTAATCATCAAAACAAGCCATCCACTAGTCCACCTCAACAATACATCCAACCTACTAATCAATCCTTGGTGTACTAATCATCATCAAAGAGAAATTTTGAGGATAATTTCTTACAGATACAACAGAGAATAGATTAGATAATCCAAGTACAATAACATTTTATTTAGTCGCAGTAAATAATTAACAGTTAGAATGCTACAGCCTTTAGCAATATCTGCTCAAAAATAAGCCACCTTAATTCCTCATTGCAAACGAAGGAAAAAAGTAAGCTACCATCTCAACTGGAGGTCAGTACTTTAGATAAAGTCGGAGATATAAATATTATTACTTCTTCCATTAATAATGATATATCTAAAATAACTACTGTAATAAATTTTATAAGTGATAAAGTGCTTGATGAGCCCATTTCAAAGGAAAATACTGAGGACAAATAGGGCAATGATTTATAGCAACAAATTAAAGATGATAATTTTAAAGAACCCAATTCCACAGATTATAAACCACCTGTACTGTTTCCTCAAAGATTAAAATCTAAAAAAATTAATGCATTTTATGCTAATATTTTGGATATTTTCAAACAGATATGGATCAATATATTTCTACTAGAGGCAATTAAACAAGTCCCCTCATATGTAAAATTCTTGATGGACTTGTGCACTTTCAAAAGATGTCACCACATATGAAGAAAGAATTTCTCACAGAGCAAGTAAGTTCATTATTTCGTTCTGAAATGCCTCTTAAATACAAAGATCCTAGATGTCCTACTATTTCTTATGTGATAGGTCAACATAATATAGAGAAAGTTTTGTTAGATTTGGGAGCTAGCGTAAATCTTTTACCATTTTCGGTTTATAAGTACTTTGCTCTAGGAGAACTTAAAACTACACCGGTCACACTACAGTTAGCTGATAGGTTGGAAAGGCTTCCTAATAGCATTGTGGATGATGTTCTAGTGCAGATCAAGAATTTTTATTTCCCTTGGAATTTATAGTCATCAATACTATACCTATAAAGAATTTACGTCTTCATATTCTAATTATTCTCAGATATCCATTCTTATCTATGACTAACGCAATTATAAATTGCAAGAATAGTGTGGTGAAGTTTTTATTCAAAAATATGACTCTTGAACTTAATGTTTTTAATGTTTGCAAACAACTAAATATAGATAATGATGAATTGCAAGATATTAATTACATTAAAAATCTGTGATGAAGGAGATATCGTATCATTATGCATGTCTGGTCCTTTGGAGATGACATTAATAATGAACGATAACTTCCTTGGACATCTTGAATCTGAACATATCACTAAAATTATAAAATACGTAACTAATGCTCAATATTCGAATATCACGGGATAGATCCCAACAAGGGAAGTGTATGAAAACTTATCTCAAATTATAAAGAAATTGATACCGGCACTCAAGAACCGATACTTGAGCTAAAACCACCACCTAAAAATCTCAAATATCTTATTTGGGCCCTAAGGAAACTTTTTTAGTGGTCATCTCAGTGCATATTGATGAGAATTAGGAAGAGCGACTACTAACGACGTTGCGGAGTATAAAAGAGCACTTGGATGGAATATGGCAGACATCAAAGGTATGGACCCCCTTATTTCCACACATCATATTACTTTGGAAGATGGAGCCAAGCCTATTAAGCAAATGCAATGAAGACTTAACCCTGCCATGAAGAAAGTGGTTAATGTCAAAGTATTGAAACTACTTGATGCTAGAATTCTTTATCCAATTGCTGATAGTAAGTGAGTAAGTCAACCCCAATGTTCTGAAAAAAAGTGGGGTAATAATAATTAAAAATGAGGATGGAGAGATGAATCTACTCGTACTATTACAAGTTGGTGCATGTGCATCGATTATCGAAAATTAAATCAAATAACATACAAAGATCACTTCTGACCATTTCTTGATCAAGTACTTAATGAGTTGCTGAGCATAAATTTTATTATTTTTTTGATAGTTTTTTTATCTATTACCTTATTAAAATTTCTTTATCTATCCCTTTGGTACTTTTGCTTTAGAAGAATGTCATTTGGATTATGTAACGCACCCGCAATATTTAGAAGGTGTATGTTAAGTATTTTTAGCGATATGGTTGAAGATTTTCTTGAAGTATTTATGAATAATTTCTTTGTATTTGAAAATAATTTTGAATTTTGTTTAACTAATTTATGATCTGTTCTTGAAAGATGTCAACAAAAAGCGTTACTCCTAAATTGGAAAAGATGTCACTTCATAGTTAATAAAAATATTGTGTTAGGCAATATAGTTTCATCTAAAAGGATGGAAGTAGATACGACAAAGCTTGAGTCTATTTCCAAAATACAGAGATCTAAAACTGTACATGACATGTATTTGTTCTTAGGACATGCTGGTTTCTATAGATGGTCTATAAAGGATTTTACTATTATTACTAAACCCCTTTCTCACCTTCTTGCACAAGATGTGCAGTTTGAATGGATACAGGTATTGCCAAACAACTTTTGAAATCCTTATAAGATGCTCAATATCGTGCTAATAATGCAACCTCTAGATTAGTCATTTTCATTTGAGATCATGTGTGATGCAAGTGATTATGCAATTGGAGTTGTTCTAGGGCAAGAAATAGATAAAAAGCCTTACATGGTCTACTAACATGGTCTACTATGCTAGCAAGACTTTCAATGACGCTCAAGCAAATTATACTACAATAGAGAAGGAGTTTCTAGCTGTAGGTTTTGCTCTTGATAAATTTTGGTCATATTTTGGGCTACATGTAATTATTTTTACCGATCATTCGGTGTTCAAATATCTTTTGTCAAAGAAGGATGTAAGGCATGACTAATTCGATGGATATTGCTGCTTTAAGAGTTTGATCTTGAAATTAAAAATAAAAAGGGAGTAGAGAACAAGGTTGCAGACCATTCTCTCGACTAACTTTTAAATACAATAAGCTACCAATTAGGGGCTCGTTCCCTAATAAGCAACTATTTTCAATTACAATAATTAGATTGTATGCTGACTTTATTTATTTTCTTATTGCAGGTGAAATGTCGAATCACTGGAGTGCACAAGACAAACAATGATTCTTATATGAGGCATGCCATTTTTTTTTGACGACCCTTACTTGCTTAAATATTGCTTAGATCAAATCATTAGGTATTGTATACCTTATGATGATATTCAAAACATATTTGCTTTTTGTCATACAGAAGCATATGCGGTCCACTTTTCATCTAAAAGAACGGTAGCCAAAATACTCTAATATAGTTTCTATTGGCCTACTATGTTTAGATGTATATAAATTTTGTAAGAGATGCGAGTCATGTTAGAAACTAGGATTGTTAACCAGAAAGAATGATATACTTCTAACACCCATACTTACAATTGAGATATTTGATTGTTGAGACATTGACTTTATGGGACTATTTTCTATTTCTAGCTGTTATGTTTGTATCCTTATATTAGTCAATTATGTATCTAAAAAATTAGAAGGTGTAGCATGTAGGAACAATAATCCATAGACTATTATAAAATTTTTAAAGGAACATATATTTTTCATATTTGGAGTTCCTAAAGTCGTAATAAGTGATGGGGATTCTCATTTTGATGACAAAGCCTTTGAAAGTTTATGACGAAGTTTAAATCACGCACAAGATTTTACACCTTATCACCCATAGTTAAATGGACAAGTCAAACTAGCCAATAGGTAAATCAAACAAATGCTAGAGAAAATGGTTAATCCATCTCGCAGTAATTGGTAGTTTAGACTAACCAATGCTTTATGGGCTTACCATACAACATATAAAACAACTTTAGGCATGTCTTCATATAGAATAGTCTATGGAAAATCTTATCATTTGCCTGTAGAGAAAAAAACGTAGGGCATATTGGGCAATCAAATCAGTAAATCACGATCTCAATTTAGCTGGCCCATTATGAAATCTACAAATAAATAAGTTGGAAGAAGTAAGACGTGATGCATATGATAACTCATGCATTTCAAAGGAGAAAATGAGAATATGGCATTATCACCATATCACACGCCATGTTTTACACCCTTCTGATAAAGTGTTATTATACGATTAACGCCTTCATCTATTTCTAGAAAAATGGAGTTCACAGTGGATAGGACCGTTCATAGTTAAAACTGTATATCTGCATGGCACAATCGATATCAAAAATCTAAAAAATGGTCATATGTTCAAAGTAAATGGAAAACGATTGAAGCAATACTTGGAATTTCCAAAGTACTCAGAGGAATCTCACGGTCTAATAGATCCTCCGACATCTCATTGATACAAGCTAAATGAAGACATATGTTTATTATTGTATATTATGTACGAATGATTTTGTTTGCAGTTGTTATGTCATGAATATCGGATCGAGGTAATTTCCAAATTATCTCTCTCTAAAATTTTTACTTATTCTTGATTAATTAATTAGATATATTGATTCATTTAGAATAATGTGCATTATAAGTTGGAGGGATAGCTTATAAAGATAACTTGTTTTGATACCTATGATGATCTCAACGATTTTGTTTTAAAAAAAATTCTTTCTTTCCTTCTTCAAAATTTTCAAATTTTCAAAACAAAATTTTTTCATAGTTATGAACTTTAGAATTAAGAACAAACTTTTAGTTTAGAATTAATTTTAGAACTAGGAGTTAACAACTAGATATTAGGAATAATATTATTTTAGGAACAAATAATAACTAACAATAAAAAAAATTGTCTTGACAATAGTTCTCAATAGAGGACCGCTATTCAAAGCCACTGTCGAAATGACAGTTGGTAGGAGGTCTCTGAGAAGCAAAAAAAATTGCTACTTGAGAGCGGCTATCAAAGCCACTGTTGAAACAGCTGTCGACAACCATCGACAGGAAGCCCTAGTTATAAATAGATTTTTGAGTTTCTTTTTCCCACAACCAAACCCTTGCCTTCTTTCCACAGCACCCTATGCCAAAAATTTCTCCTTTCAATAGCCAAAATTATTTCCTTGTAATTTCTTTCAAATTTCCATCAATCTTCAAGCAAGTAAGTGCTCTTCTCTTTGATTTTTCTTTGATTTGTTCCTTGTAAAAATTAGATTTTTGTCTCAAAAACCTAGAATTATGATTTATATGGACCAAATTGAGTAAATTGATGTTAGATCCTTACTTCTTAGTAGATTTGGGATAGTTTAGCAAAGCTATGATGATTTTTGATGAATTTCATGAAATAATTGAAATTGTATGCTTAAATCAAGGATAAAAGAAACAAAAGTCTAAACTTTTTAGCAATAGATTCCATGGGTTGCTTGAATAATTGCCATATATCAAATTCATTCAATAATAGTCAAATTAGAGTAGATTTTGAAAATTTTTGGAAGAGGAATTTGTAAAATATGAAATTATGTGATTAAATTTAATTTAAAAAAGGGTAAAAGAAAAGGAAGTTAAATAAAAATAGAATAATTATATGTGATAAATTCATGCATAATTTTTGAAAAAATAATAATATCTTGTTAAGTTGTATTTGTGGTTACTTTTTCTAGAATGCAACCAAGGAATCAGACAGCTTCTAAGAGGCCGAAAGTGGAATCCTCTCTCCCATCTTCTCCAAAGAGAACAAGAGTTGTAAAAGTGAATAAGAAAATCTTGGAGAAGTATGAAAATTTTTAACTTTGGTCCGAACGAGCAGTCGATTACTCAAAGATAAACAAGAATTTGGCCTTCAGAGCACTTATGCAGGCTCCAAAATTAGAAGGATACACAAGTATATACATATGCAAGCATGAAATGAGATTGTGCGAGTACTATGCTAATCTACAACTGACATTTGGGGATCAATATGGATACTATATAGTAAGGGGCAAGGAAGTGCCATTCACGAGGCAAGGAATTTTAAGGACAATTCTTATACCTAATGTGCTTGAAAAGATCTATCTTTTGTGGAGATTGTGAATGATATACCAAGCAGCTCTCTCTTGTTCAAAGAGCTCTGCAGCAATCTCAAAAATGTTGCATTCAATGGGAATTTCATGAAGGGGGCTATAATAGAAAGGAGTACATTTTGTTAAGCCTTTTATTAAACATAATATACTACCGTCCTTTACAACAACGAAACTATATTCAAGCGATGTGGTGCTATTAAATATGATTTTGGAAAGGCGCGCTTTCAATGTCGCATCCATCATGTACTTCATGATAATTCAATGTATGAGTTAAGTCCATGAGTGTATCCAGCATCCTAGATTAGCAAAAGCCTCACTTTGTTTTGCCATCTCTAATAACAAAAATTTGCATGAATAATGGAGTCCATCCATCATGAGATGACACATTTGAACCACCCATGCATCTATTTACAGATACAACCATGTAAAAAGCATGAGTGCTCGACACTTCCAGTAGGAACAAAAGGTACAATAAGAGAACATCATGTTGCTGCCCCACCTGCGAGTGACGGAAAACAAAATCAGGAACATGGTCAGCAAGGGCAAGAATAAGGAGATGAAACAAATGCAGCAGTCTAACCAGAAGATGTAACACTCAGTATACTAAATGAGTTGATTATAAGAATGACATACGTGTTCACTGCAAGATTGCAAGTCATTGAAGAACGGCAAGTCCGCACTGAGCGTCGTCAATAACGTCATTATCGGCTTCTCACCAAAGTATTCAGACAAATGTGCTGGTGCGAACACCCTCATTTCTCCTAAAAGAAGACAAAGCAACGAGCTAGAGGACTATAGGGTTCCGCCGGTATTAAAGACGTAAACGACAAAAAGGTCTTCATCATAGGTGTCATTGATATCGACAACAAAATGGAGTAAGTTTTTAGAGCATAGACAAAGCCAGGTGTATTATAATTTTAATCTCTTACATTATTTCTTAATGTATTACATTCATAGTCATATTCTTGATACACTTAGGACATTGCATAATTTAAGTTGGGGGAGGATAAATACAATATATTTTATTGTATTATAGCTAACTAACATAGTTTAAAAAATAATAAAAAAATTTCAAAAATTTTCATTTATTTGAAGAAAAAAGTAAGATTAGAAATACTTTATATTGCATATTTATGACATTGATATCTTATTGGATACTTATATGATAATTGTTCTCATGTAGTCTTAATTGAGATTTTAAATCCCACAATAAGATATATGGGTACTTAAAATTAGAATCGGGTATAAATGTGTCATAAAAATTGATGACAAAGAGAAACCTTAAAAGGAAGACCTATCATGTATATATAAGATTTAAGGTAATATACTTTAGATATATAAAAATATATATGGTAAATAAATAAGTTAAAGTAGGAGTTAAGTAGTTGGATCCATGTATCTCGGTAAGCATGCATATTCACATGGATACCTGTAGACTTTTAATATAGTCATGAGCTGAGTAACTGGATATTTGAGCCACGGTAAGTATAAATGTTCATATAAAAAGCAAGTATCTATGATAAAATTATATATAATTATATATATATATATATAATTATATATATATATATATATATATATATATATATATATATATATATGAAAAGGGTTCTTATAGGAACTTGACAAGGCTTATACACACGCTCACAAAAGTGCATAGGAAGGGATCAATGAAAGTAAAAGTATATCTACGGTACAATTTTGTATATCTTGGACCATTATAAACTTTTGTATGACATTTTAAGAAATATGTTATGACACTATCATAACAATTTCACTTTGATTGATGGATATTTTTGCCTCAAATTAAAAAATTTCTCTACTTCACCGTACTAGTCTGGTAGATGAGGTGTGTACTATATTTGTACTTATTATATCAAATCATCGTGAATCACTATAAAATTTTGTACTCTCTTTTAGAGCATGTTTTGACACTCACATAAAAATTTCATATTAATTAATTGAGTTTGACCTCAAACTAAATATTTTTGTTAGCTGGATCGATATCAGTCGGATGTGTAAATTGTGTAATACATTGAGTTGAAATTGTATGAAATCATTATGGATCATAATCAAATTTTATATTTTATTTTAGGAGTATATTTCACACTCTCATACAAATTTCACCTTAATTGGTTGATATTTATACCTCAAACTAAAGTTTTTTTAGCTCCACCAGTATGAGTTTGGTACATGAGTTATTTACTATATTGAATAGATCTTGTATCAAATCCATCATTGATCATTATAAAATTTGTATTATATTTTAGTAATATATTTTCACACTCAAATAAAATTTTCACATTAACTGCTTCCCATTTTCTACCTCAAACTAAATATTTTTCTAAGCTGTACCAGTATAATTTTGGTCGATGAGTTATGTATTATATTGAGTTGAAATTGCATCAATCTATCATATTTCATTATAGAATATTGTATTCTATTTCAGAAGTATATTTTGACACTCTTAAAAAAATTTACATTAATTGGTTGAGATTTTGACTTCAAACTAAAAAATTTTCTCAGCTGCACCGATATAAGTATAGTGCGTGAGCTGTATACTATTTTAAGTTGAAATCGTATCAAATCATCATGGATCACTATAAAATTTTGTATTCAATTTTAAGTTAATGGTTTGATGCTCGCATAAAATATCACATTAATTGGTTTACATTCTGGCCTCAAACTAATGATTTTTCCAAGTCGCGGTTGTGTTAGTTTAGTCATGAGCTTTGCAGTACATTGAGTTGATATAATAACAAATCATCGTGATCACTATCAAATTAGCATATTTTAACACTATCATAAAAAATTTACATTAATTATTTTGTGTTTCGACCTCAACTAAAGATTTTTCTCGGTTGTACCAGTATTAGTCTAGTATATGAGCTGTATATTATATTGAGTAGAAATTGTATCACACTACTATACACCACTATAAAATTTTGTATTCTATTTTATGTGCATTTTTTAACACTCTAAAAAATTTTCACATTAATTTCTTGACATTTGACCTCAAATTAAACATTTATCTTAGCTGCACATACATAAGGCCAGTCAGGGAGCTGGGTACTATATTAAGTGAAAATTGTATCAAATCATTATGGATTCTAAAAAATTGTATATTTTATTTTTAAAATAAGTTTTTACACTTTCATAAAAATTTCACATTAATTGGTTGAGATTTTGACCTAAAACTAAAAATTTATTTTATTTGCACTTGTATTAGTCCAGTACATGATTTGAGTACTATATTGAGTAGAAATTATAAAAAAAAATCAATGTGAATGAATATAAAATTTTGAATTCTATTTCAGGAGTATGCCTTGACACTCTCATAAAAGTATCACATTACTAAGTTGACATTTTAGTCTCAAACTAAAGGATTTTCCTAGCTGCTTTGATATCAGTCCGGTGCACAAGCAGCATACAACATTAACAAAAATTGTATTAGACCGCCATTGTTCCTTATAAAATTTTGTAATTTATTTAAGGAGTATGTTTTGACACTTATATAAAAATTTTATACTAATAGGTTGAGATTTAATCTCAAACTAAATATTTTCTCAGCTTTACAGATATAAGTCCGATGCATGAGCTGTGTAGTATATTATGTTAAAATTGTATCATCATCATGGATCACTATAAAGATTTTAATTCCATTTTAACAGTATATTTTGACACTCTTATGAAATTTTACATTAATTGGGATATTTTTGCCTCGAACTAAAGATTTTGTTTTTGCTACACTGGTATTAGATTTTGACATGAGTTGTATAATATATTGAGTAAATATTATATCAAATTGTCATGAATCACTAATAAAAATTAAATTTCTTTTGAGGAGTACATTTTTAAACTATTACAAAAAATACATATTAATTCGCTGAGACTTTGACCTCAATTTAAATATTTTCTTAACTGCATCGATATTAGTCTAATGCATTAGCTGTGTACTAAATTGAGTAGAAATTTTATCAAATTATCATGGTTCACTATAAGATTTTATATTTTATTTTAAGAATATGTTTCTACACTCCCATACATATTTTATAATAATTGGTTGATATTTTGGTCTCAAATGAAAGATTTTTCTCAACTGCACCGGTACTAGCCTATTACATAAGTTATGTACTATATTGAGTACTTATTATATCAAATCATTATAGATCACTATAAAATTTTACATTATTTTTATGAATATATTTTGACACTCATAAAAATTTCATATTAGCTACTTAATATTTTGATCTCAAACTAAATATTTTTTTTAGCTGCACCAGAATCATTTGAGTATCTGAGTTATATACTATATTGAGTAGATATTGTATCAAACCACCATGGTTTGTTATAAATTTTTTATACTATTTTAGTAGTATATTTTGTCTCTTATAAAAATTCTACATTAATTTGTAAAGATTTTGATTTCAAACTATTTTTTTTCAATTGCACCGGTATTAGTCCAGTGCGTGATTTGTGTACTATATTAAGTATGATTTGGCACTCTCTAAAAAATTTCATATTAATTGGTTGATATTATGACCTCAAACTAAAACTGTCTCTCTGCTGTGTCGATATTAGTATGGTATGTAAGATATATACTATATTGAGTAGATAATGTACCAAATTAATATGAAGTACTATAAAATTTTGTATTCTGTTTTAGAAGTATATTTTGACATTATTATAAAAATTCATATTAATTTATTGAGATTTTTACCTTAAACTAAATAATTTCTCTACTACACCACTATCAATTTGGTGCATGAGTCGTATACTATGTTGAGATAAAATTGTATAAAATCATCATGGATCAGTTAAAATTTTCTATTTTATTTTAGGAGTATGTTTTACATTCTCAGAAAATAATTCACATTAATTTGTTGATATTTTAGCCTCAAATCAAAGATTTTTCTTAATTGTACCAATATTAGGTCGGTATGCGAACATGTATTTTATTGAGTAGATATTATATCAAATAATCATTGATCAATATAAAATATTGTATTCTATTTTAGAAACATATTTTAACAATTTATAAAAAATTTCACATTAATTGCTTAACATTTCAACTACAATAAATAATTTTCTAAGCTACACTGATATTAGTCAGGTGTGTGAATTCTTTGCTATATTGAGTAGAAATTATATAAAATCATCTTTGGTTACTATAAAATTTTGTATTATATTTTACAAGTATGTTTCGACACTTACATAATAATTTCACATTAATTAGTTGTAACATCCCTGTTTTTCAGCTACTGCCCAACATAGAGGATGCTACGTAAATTTATACTAGACAACCCAACAGTCACAGAATTTTAGAATAACAGTAACAATTTTCATAATTAGATGAATAAATAACATATTTGAAACTGAAAGGATTTCATTCATACAAAGAGCTCATTACATAAGATGGTGCACTGCTCTAAATATGAATACAAATGAATCAAAAGAGAGAAGCAGTTCCCAGACAAAGAAAAATAATGACAAAATATACAAAGATTTTCCATATGGTACTTCACTACCTACTGTCACTCGGTTTGATCGATGAAGTATGGTTTTCAGTCAGGGTTGTTTCTCCTTCTTCGACTTTTAAATTTGGGTTCAAAACTCAGGAGATTAAATCTAGCAAGTAATATTTTAAGAAGAGAAAATGTGTACTATCATAGTATATGAGTATTAGTGTACGTGGGCATGCATATGTCAGTGTTATTCATGAACATATAAATTAAATATGTAAGCAAGTGTAAATAAATGCATAAATAAATAGAAAAAACATGACAATAGTTACCCTATGTATTTTATTCATATATTCTATTGGTCTCACTCATCGTCCAAATTAATTTCAGAAACTATATTAATTTATATGATAGCGGTATTCTTCATTATCGTAAAAGTGTCCATGCATACCTGGTTTCCAGCCTCAATCCCAGGGCGCTGAACCATGACATACCGCTAGGTATTCAATTCACACCCCCGCACTGTATTACAGTAACGGACATATCACACTGGGTACTAACAATCAATCAGTGATTCAGTATCATCCAAGCCACTGTAGTAAAAAAAATTCGGCCCTAGTATTGCAATAATCCTTATATGACATGACTCTTATCCATTATATAGTTTCTCCCCACCTCCGAGTTTATAATACATTATGCATATGGCTTATAAACATCACAACATTATTGATTTTATATTATATTTATTTATTTATTTTCCTTTCTCTTCTCTAATTATTTTTCAAATTTTCCCGAATACCTTCTTAGCCCAAAATTAAACTCTTATGCAAATACCTGCTTAGCCCAAATTCAAGCCCCTGTACAAATACCATCTTAGCCAAAATTTAAAAAGCCCGAATATCTTCTTAGCCCAAATTCAAGAAGCCCGAATATCTTCTTAGCTCAAATTCAAGCCCTTATGCAAATACCATCTTAGCCCAAATTCATGAAGCCCGAATACCTTCTTAGCACAAATTCAAGCCCTTTTCCCAGTTTGACCATATTATCAAGATAATATTGATAAAGGATAAAATTTATTTGGCTTTGAATACATGATTAAATGCAAATCTACAAATAAATATTTTGTCAAAGCACCTACAGGTGGACTCCAATACAGTCTGGAGTGGCCCAATTCAGTTAGAAATAGTAACTTGCATATTTCCTAGTTACAATGGGTTTGGGCTTTGGGCTTCTATGTTCAAATTAACATAATAGTAATTTATTGGGCTTGAAATTGGAAGACCAATAATTAAGAGAATAGTAATAAATTGAAATAAATTAAAATCCATCCAAACTCTATCAATCTATACAATTAAGACATGATCTAATTCAAATGTTATAAAAATTTTATCACTACGTTAGTAATAAATTGAAATCAATCCATAGTGAAGAAACTTTAATGATAATTTGAAATCAAATATTGAAATAACCATGAGTTCAAATAAATTGGGAAAAATAAATTATGTGTTAACTTCCTATTTTCCGTGGACGAGAGGGAGACGATGTCCTCTGGTTGAGAAGTGAAGAAGAGAAGGAGAAAGAGAAAAGAGGAGAAGGAGAAGGAGAAATTTTTTTTCCCTTTCTTTCTTTGATTCTGGAGTGAGGGTGTGAAAGAGAATGAGAAAGAATGGAAGGGAAATAAAAAAAACCCACAATGTCTTAACCCCTAAGCTTCCTCTATGGTTGGCTCTCAGAGAGGCCACCGCCCTTGTTGGCAGTGGATGCTAAGGAATTAACATTTTTTTATTTAATGAATTAGTTATCCAATTTCGGTTTCATGAAACGTCTTTTAAATACTACCAAATTAATATAGAGCGTAGTGTTCAACGAGAAAAATGTTACAAAATTATCCGTTTATCATTTTGATGTTTAGAATAAAAAAAACTAAAATTCTGAAGCAATTAGAAAGATAATTTAATAATAATTATTATATTAGCAAATTTAGGAATATTTTTCGAGCTTGCAAAGAAAATTTCTAAAATTTATAAATATTAGAAAACTAATAACCGCAAAACCAGAATGTCATTTGGATTTATGAATTTAAAGTTTTTTCTACCAAAAGTTATTTCGGTGTCCAAAATTGACTTCGGTAATCTTATTTGGCACGATCAGACTGAAAAAAGGGATACAGATAGCTTGAACTTTGGAATATTACATCATACCCACCTACGATAGAATTTCATCCTTGAAATTCAAAAATGAAAGACATGACAACATATACGGTTATGTACTGACATATAAAAATAAATCCATTTGCATACCTGATTATGAGAAAAGATATAGTTATTTTATCCTGATATCTTTCTCAAGGTTCCAAGTAGAATCTCTTGGTGATCGTGTATTCCATGAAACAGGGACCAATGGTATTACTTTATTTTTTTAGGACTTTCTTCCGTTGGCCGATAATTATTACGGGTGGCTTCTCATACTTTAGGTCTAATTTCAAATCCACCTTGGACAGATCTACTACTTTTTATTCTTCATCATAACATTTTCTCAACTATGATACATAAAATACATCATGAATAGTTTCCATCTCTAATGGTAATGATAATCTATAGGCAAGATTTCCAATCTATTTTGTGATCTCAAATGGCCCGATGTATCTTGGACTAAGCTTTCCTTTCTTACCAAATTTAATCACACCCTTCATTTAGGATATCTTAATGAATACCTTATCCCCTACTTCATACTCCAATAGTTTTCGGTATTGATTTGTTCATTTCTTTTATCTGTCTTGGGCTACCTTGATGTATTCTCTGATAATCTTCACTTGCTCGATTGCTTGAGTAATCAACTCTGGCCCAAAATAATTCATTCTCAAACGTTGTCCCAACACAATGGAGATCTGTATTTTGTCCATACAAAGTTTTGAATGGTGCTATTTTGATACTTTCTTGATAACTATTATTATAAGAAAATTCTATCATAAATAAATAGTTCTCACAAGATCCACCAAAATCAAACACACATGTCCTAAACATATCTTCAAGTACTGAGATAGTCTATTCTGATTGACCATCTATTTGTGCATGATAAATTGAAGCTAAATCCAAATGTGTTTCCAGACTATCCATCAATTTCTCCCAATAGTGTGATATTAATCTTGCATCCCTATCTGATACAATTCAAACTAGACTCTATATAATCTCACTACCTCCTTCATGAATCTTCTGGCTAATATTACTATTGATTGACCAACTCTAAATTGAATGAAATGAGCCGACTTAGTCAGTCGGTCCATAACTATCCAAATTGCATTATTTCCTCTGGTGTCCCTAGGTAAGCCTATAACAAAATTCATCGATATTTGTTCCCACTTCCACTCTGGCATAGCCAGTAGTTGGAGAATTCCAGCCATTCTTTGAATGTTCTGCCTTTACTTGCTAGCAAGTGGAATACTAGATATATATCTAGCAATCTCTTTCTTTATATCTGGCCACCAAAAATATTTTTTTTCATATCCTTGTACATCTTATTGCTTCCGGGATGCATGGAATATGTTGATTTATGAATTTCTCTTAAAACTTTATCTCTTACCACCTCCTTTGACGTCCATAATCTTTCCTTGAACCTAATAGCCCCATCTGAGTACATCTTCATTTCTGATCTCTTGCCTACTTCCATTTTATTCTTTAGCTTCTGAAAATTTCCATCTCCAACTTAAACTTGCTTAATCTACTCTATCAATGGTGACTACAATTATAACTCCATAAGTTGTGTTGTCATTCCTAGTAAATTATTTCCAGTTCCATCCTTTGCATTTCTAGTAAAAGCTCTTTTTACTGAGTTTATCTCTCAACTACAAGTCTCCTGCTCAGCGCATCTGGTATTATGTTAATCCTTCCTGGATGATATTTAATTTCCAAACATAATCTGCTACTAACTCCAACCATTGTTTTTATCTCATATTCAGTTCTTTTTGAGTGAAAATATACTTCAAACTTTTTTGATCAGTATATACCTCTACTCTCTATCCTAGTAAGTAATGTCTCCAATTTCAAAGCATGAACCACCCTGCTAACTCCAAGTCATGAGTCAGATAATTTCTCTCATGAGGTCTCAATTGTCTTGATGCAAACTCACTTCCATTTTGTGTTAACATATATCCCAATCCCTGTTTTGAAGCATTATAATAGACTTTCATTCCTTCAGAATTGTCTGAAATTGCCAACACTGGTGTTGTTGTAAGTCTCAGTTTTAATTCTTCAAATACCTTATTACATTTCTATGTCTAGACGTATTCTACTCTTTTCCTAGTCAACTTAGTCAGAAGAGAAGTGATTTTTGCAAAGTCTTGTACAAACTACCTATAATATTCAGCCATCTCTTGAAAACTCTGAATCTCTAACAATGATTTTGATACAAGCCAATCCATTACAACTTCTATCTTCTTAAGATCGGCAGATATACCATCCCCAGAAACTATGTGACCTACGAACACAATCTTATCTAACCAAAATTCACATTTACTCAGTTTTTCATATAACTTTTGCTCTTTCAAAGTTTGCAAAACTATCCTCAGGAGCTCAACATGCTCCTCTATTCTTGAAGTAGATTAATATATCATCAATATGCACTATCACAAATTTATCTAGATACTGAGCAAGAATATGGTTCATTAAATTCATAAATATTGTTGGAGCATTAGTCACTCTAAATGGCATCACCAAATATTCATAATGACCATATCTAGTTCTAAATTTAGTTTTTAAAATATGTTCTGTTTGAACTCTTACTTGATGAATGCAGAATGAAGATCTATCCTCCAGAATACCCTTGCTCCTCCCAGTTAATCAAACAGAGTAGCTATCCTCGGTAATGGATATTTATTCTTTATTTTTACTGCATTCAAACCCCTATAATCCACACACAATGTTTAACTCCCATCCTTCTTTCCTACTAATAATATTGGAGCTCACAAGGTGAAATGCTTGGTGTTATAAAACCTAACTTCAATAACTCACCAACTTGTCTCTTAACTTCTTCTAATTATGTAACTCACATTTGATAAGGTGGCCTATAAACTGGTTCAGCTCCAGAAATAATATCAATAGTAAATTCTACTATCCTTACTGATGGTAGTCCATGTATCTCTTCAAGAAATATGTCTAAAATTTTGATACTACTAGGATCATTCATTCTCCAACTTCCATACCTTCTAAAATTCCTCCCTTTTGAAACATCTTAGATTCAGCTGGTTCTAAAAATATATGTATATATAGTAAATAAATAAGAGAAAATAAGTGTTAAGTAGTTGGATCCGTGCACCTCAGTAAGCATGTGTATTCACATGAAGGATACTTATGGACTTTTATTACAATCATGAGCTGAGTAACTAGGCTTCTGGACCTCAATAAGCATGAATGTTCACAGAAAAGCAAGTGTCTATGATAAAATTATATATATATATATATATATATATATATATATGAAAAAGGTTCGTATAAGTTTGATTGGAACTTGACAAGGCTTACTCACATGCTCACAAGAGTGCATAGGAGAGGATAATTAAAATTAAAAGTATATCTATGATACAATTTTGTATATCATGAATCATTATAAAATTTTGTATTCCATTTTAAGAAGTATGTTTTTATACTATCATAATAATTTCACATTGATTGATGGATATTTTTGTCTCACACTTAAAAGTTTTCTCTACTGCACCGTACTAGTCTGGTACATGAGCTGTATATTATATTTGTAGTTATTATATAAAATAATTAAGGATTACTATAAAATTTTGTATTCTCTTTTAGGAGTATGTTTTGACACTCTCATAAAAATTTCACATTAATTCATTTTGTTTGACCTCAAACTAATAATTTTCTCAGCTGTATCGGTATTAGTCGGGTGTGTGAACTGTGTACTATATTGAGTTGAAATTGTAATAAATCATCATGGAAGACAATCAGATTTTGTATTTTATTCTAGGAGTATGTTTTAACACTCTCATACAAATTTTATATTAATTGGTATATATTTTTGCCTCAAACTAAAGATTTTTCTTTGCTCCACCTGTATGAGTTTCGTACACGAGTTATATACTATATGGAGTAGATCTTGTATCAAATCCTCATTGATCACTATAAAATAATATATTATATTTTAGTAATATGTTTTCACACTCAAATAAAAATTTTACATTAATTTCCTTATGTTTTCTACCTCAAACTAAATATTTTTTTCAGCTGTACAGGTATAGTTCTTGTCTATGAGTTATGTACTATGTTGAGTTGAAATTGCATCAATCCATCATGTTTCATTATAGAACATTGTATTATATTTTAGAAATATTTTTCAACACTCTCAAAAAAATTTAACATTAATTGTTGAGATTTTGATTTCAATTTAAAAAATTTTCTCAGCTGCACCAATATCAATCCAGTATGTGAGCTATGTACTATTTTGAGTTGAAATCGTATCAAATTATCATGGATCACCATAAAATTTTTCATTCAGTTTTAAAAGTAATTTTTTATACTCACATAAAATATAATATTAATTGGTTTATATTTTGGCCTCAAACTAAAAATTTTTCTCAGTTGCGGCTATATTAGTCTGGTGTATGAGCTTTGTGCTATATTGAGTTGATATTGTATCTAATCATCATGATCACTATAAAATTTTGTATTTAGATTTAGGAGCATATTTTGACATTCTCATAAAAAAATTTCATTAATTGCTTTGTATTATGACCTCAAACTAAACTTCTTTCTCGGTTGCACTTGTATTAGTCTGGTGTATGAGTTGTAAACTATATTGAATAGAAATCATATCAAACCACTATGGGCTACTATAAAATTTTGTATTCTATTTTATGTGTGTGTTCTAACACTCTAAATAAGTTTTACATTAATTTCTTGACATTTGGACCTCAAACTAAAGATTTGTCTTAGTTGCATAGTTATAAGTTTGGTGAGTGAGTTGGGTACCATATTGCGTGGAAATTGTATCAAATAAAAATAGATCCAAGAAAATTATTTATTTTATTTTAAAAGTATGTTTTTAAACTCTCATAAAATTTTCAAGTTAATCGATTGTGAGTTGTGTACTATATTGAGTAGAAATTGTAAAACATCTATATGAATCAATATACATTTTTGTATTCTATTTTAGAAGTATGTTTTGAGACTCTCATAAAAGTATCACATTATTTGGATGACATTTTAGCTTCAAACTAAAAAATTTTCCAAGTTGCTTTGGTATCAGTTCGGTACGTGAGCTGCATACTATATTGATTAAAAATTATATCAAACCACCATGTTTCCTTATAAAATTTTGTAATATATTTTTGGAGTATGTCTTGACACATTTATAAAATTTTTGTATTAATTGGTTGAGATTTTAACTTCAAGCTAAAGATTTTTCACAATTCCATGGATAAAAGTTCGGTGTGTGAGTTGTGTAATATATTGAGTTAAAATTGTATCAAATCATCAAAAATCAATATAAATTTTTTTTATTACATTTTAACAGTATATTTTGACACTCTCATAACAATTTAACATTAATTATGATATTTTTCCTCGAACTAAATTTTTTTCTACTGTACTAGTATTAGTTTTGGACATGAGTTCTATAATATATCGAGTGAATATTATATAAAATCGCCATAGATCACTATAAAAATTTGTAATCTGTTTGTAGAGTACGTTTTGACACTCTTACAAAAATTTCACATTAAGTTGTTTAGACTTTGATCTCAAACTAAATTTGTTTCTCAGCTGCATCAGTATTAATTTGATACATACGTTGTGTATTAAATAAAGTAGAAATTTATCAAATTATCATGGATCACCATAAGATTTTATATTTTATTTTACAAGTATGTTTATAAAATCTCATACCTATTTTATATTAATTGGTTGATATTTTGGCCTTAGACTAAAATTTTTTCTCAACTGCACTGGGACTAGCTTAGTACGTAAGTTATGTACTATATTGAATACATATTATATCAAATCATCATGGATTACTATAAAATTTTATATTATGTTTTACAAATACACACTCATGAAAATTTCATATTAACTGCTTAATATTTTGACATTAAACTAGATATTTTTCTCCGTTGCACCAGTATAATTTAAGTGTGTGAGTTATGTATTATATTGAGTAGATATTATATCAAACCATCATAGTTCATTATAAAATTTTCTATTCTATTTTAACATTATATTTTACCACTTTCATAAAATATTCACATTAATTGGTTAAGATTTTGATTTCAAAGTAAACATTTTTCTCAATTGCATTGGTATTAATTTGGTGCATGACCTGTATACTATATTGAGTATGATTTGACACTCTCTTAAAAATTTCATATTAAATTGTTTATATTATGGCCTAAAACTAAAGATTTCTGTCTATTACGTAGGTATTAGTCTAGTAAGTAAGCTATATACTAAATTGAGTAGATATTATACCAATCAATATGGATCACTATAAAAATTTTTATTTTGCTTTAAGAGTATGTTTTGATACTGTCATAAAAATTTTATATTAATTCGTTGAGATTTTGATCTCAAACTAAATATTTTCTCAACTGCATCTGTATCAATTTGGTGCATGAGCTGTGTACTATATTAAGCTGAAATTGTATAAAATCATTATAGATCACTTAAAATTTTTTATTTTATTTTAGAAGTATGTTTTTATACTCTAAAAAATTTCACATTAATTTTTTCATATTTAAGCCTCAAACGAAAGATTTTTCTAAGCTGCACTAATATTAGATCGGTACGTGAGGTTTGTAATTTACTGAGTAGATAATATATCAAATAATCACTGATCAATATAAAATTTTGTATTCTATTTTAGAATATATTTTAACATTTTATAAAAAAATTTCATTATTTGATTGACATTTCGACCACAAACTAAATATTTTTCTAAATTGCACTGGTATTAGTTAGGTGTGTGAATTGCTTATTATATTGAATAAAAATTGTATAAAATTATCTTTGGTCACTATAAAATTTTGTATTATATTTTACGAGTATATTTTGACACTCTCATAAGAATTTCACATTAATTAGTTGACGTTTTGGCCTCAAACTAAAGATTTTCCTCAACTGCGCCAGTATTAATCTAGTGCGGGAGTTGTATGCTATATTGGGTTGAAATTGTATTAAATCACTATAGATCAAAAAAAAAATTATTCTATTCTAGGATTCTCTTTTGAATCTCTCATAGAAATTTCATGTTAATTTGTTTAAATTTTAATCTCAAACAAATGTTTTTTCTCAACTACCTGGTATTTGTCTGGTGCATCAGCTGTATACTATATACAATATAAATTGTATCAAATCATCAAAGATCACTATAAAATTCTATATTCTATTATGTTAATTACTTAATATTTTGGCCTCAAACTAAAGACTTTAATCAGTTGCACTAGTATACGTCTCGTGTGTGATCTGTGCTCTATATTGAGCAGAAATTGTACCAAATTATTATGGATCACTATAAAATTTTATATGCTATTTTAGGTTTATGTTTTAACACTCATATAAACATTTCACATTATTTTCTTATAACATTTCAACTTCAAACTAAATTTTTTTCTCAACTGCACTAGTAATAGTCCGATGCGTGAGTTGTGCACAATATTAAGTATAAATTATATCAAATCATCATGTATCACTACAAGATATTGTATTCTATTTTATGAGTATATATTTACACTTTAACGTAACTTTTATATTAATTAGTTAAGATTTTGACCTCAAACTAAATATTTTTATCAGTTGCACTGATATAAGTCTAATGCATGAGCTGTGGACTTTATTGAGTATAAATCGCATAAAATCATAATGTATCACCATAAAATTTTGTATTCAATTTTAGGAGTATAATTTGATACTCTTATAAAAATTTCACATTAATTACTTGATATTTTGACCTTAAACTAAAGTTTTTTCTTAGATGTATCAGTATTAGTCCAGTGCGTGAGTTTTATACTATATTGAGCAGAAATTATAGCATACTCTATTTTAGGAGTAAGTTTTGATACTTTCATAAAAATTTCACATTAATTTTTTTAACATTTTTCTCTCAAGCTAAAGTTTTCATAGTAAAACAGGTATTAGTCCACTGCATGAGCTGTGTAATATATTGAATAGTAACTGTATCAAATCATTATGAATCAGTATAAATTTTTTAATTCTAAATTAGGAGTATGTTTTGATACTCTCATAAAAATTTCATATGAATTGGTTTAGATTTTGATATCAAAACTAACGATTTTTCTCAACTGTACTGTGTAGTCCAGTGCATGAGCTTTGTAATATATTGAGTAGAAATTATGTCAAATTAGCAAGGATCACTATAAAATTTTGAATTCTTTTTACGAGTATGTTTTAACCCTATCATTAAAATTTTACATTAATTGGTCGACATTTCGGCCTCAAATTAAATATTTTTATAATGTATAATGGTATTAGTTCGGTATGTGAGATGTATACTATATTAAGTTGATATTGTACCAAACCATCATGGATCACTATAAAATTTGTATTTTAAATTAGAATTATATTGTATCACTCTAATTAGAATTTTATATTAATTGCTTATAATGTTTAATTTAATCTAAATATTTTTCTCAACTTCACCATTATGTGTTTGGTGTAAGAGACGTGTACTATATTGAGTAGAAATTATATCAAATCACCATGGACCATTACAAAATTACGTATTATATTTTATAAATATGTTTTGACACTCAAATAAAATTTTTACATTAACTTGTTGAGATTTTGACCTCAAATTAAAGATTTTCCTCTACTGCACTGGTATTAGTGTTGTGTGTGAGTTTTGTACTATATTAAGTAAAAATTATTTTAATGCAACATGTTTTATCAAAAAAAATTATATTCTATTTTAGAAATATGTTATGACACTCTCATAAAAATTTCCCTATAATTGGTTGATATTTTGATCTCAAATTAAACATTTTTCTCAAGAGCACTGGTATAAGTCCGATGCATGAGTTATGTACTAATTGAGTAGAAATTGTATCAAGCAATCATAAATTACTATAAAATTTTGTATTTTATTATAGGAGTATATTTTGATACTGATTAAATTTCACATTAATCAGTTAACATTTTGGCCTCAAACTAACGTTTTTTCTCTACTGCACCATTTTAAATCCAGTACATTAGCTTTGCAGTATATTGAATAGATATTATTTAAAATCATCATGAAATACTATAAAATAATGTATTGTATTTTAGGAATATATTTTGACACTCTCATAAAAATTTTACATTAATTGCTTGACATTTTAACGTTAAACTAAATAATTTTCCTCAACTGTACTTATATAAGTTCGGTGCATGAGCTGTATATTATATTGAACAAAAATTATATTAAATCATTAGTGATCACTATAAAATTTTGAATACTATTTTAGGTGTTTGTTTTGACATTCTTATAAGAAATTTATATTAATTGACTTATATTTTGAGCTCAAACTAAAGATTTTTTATAGCTGCACCAATAGCAGTCTAGTATGTTTGTTGTGTACTCTATTGAGTAGAATTTGAAAATCACTATGAGTCACAATAAAATTTATAATTTTGTTATAGGAGTCTAATTTCAAAATCTAATAAAAAAAATTACATTATTAGTTGTGATTTTGATATCTGATGTGATATATTTAGTACAAGCGTACAATGTCGGTTATAGCGCTTTACAGGTCTTCCCATATGGATATAGAGCATTTTTGCATTCTTTCTAACTCTTTATTCCAAAAGAGTAAACTAAGGGTCTAAGTTGAATTTGAGTTATTCTAATTAGCATAGAATATAGAATCTATTAGTTCACAACCAAATATTATCTATTTTATTTTCTTTCTTCTATAAAAATCTGATCTTTTAGTTTAATTCCTACTTAAACCATCCTAAGTATGGATTATCAAGTGTCATTAAAGTATAATCCATCAAAAAAATTACTTTTGAATAGAAATAAAATTAATTATTAGATTAATTCAACAAAATAAATAAAAACCAACAATTCAAAACTCTAACTAAGCATAGACTATCAAAATACTTAAATTGAGCATAACCTATCAAAATTCTAATCTACAAATTCTTGTATTTTTATTGTTTTATAGAAAAATCCTATCTTTTGTATTTTTATTTTAAAAAGAACACAAATAGTATAATATAAAGTTGATCCCTAGTTTCATCAACATCCTAGGACTAAGCTAATTAGCTACTCATACTCCTAATTTACAAGATCCTATTTTTATTTCTGAAAGCAATAAAAAATTCTTTTTTTCTAAAAAGCAAGAGAAATCTATACTATAAAGCAAATAAATGTATAATAGAAAACAATTAAATATATCTAAAAAGCAAATAAATCTTTCTACTCACTAGAAAATCCTTGAAAGCAATGGACTCACCTCTGGAGCGTAGTATGACGGCCGTCACCCCTTTGGCAAAACCCTAATCTTTAATAATTAAAAAGAGTACAAAATTACATCCTAAAAAGTTTTTCCCAACTTATAAGGATTCATGGGGTATTTATAAATCAAACACAATCCTGTTCCTACTCAAACTCAATACAAAAGATATAATTCTAATCCATCACAAACTAATATATAGATATATAATTCTAATTCAATCCACAGGTATTAGAAACCAATATTTGTGATTGAATGGAATAAAATACTAATTTTTAGATTCAAAATCTGAAATTAAGTTTCAGCACACCCTAGCCCGCTGGATCAGATTTTCCATTCTACAGTGTTTTAGTAAAATGCCTATAATTTTTGCATACAAACTCGGATTAAACTTGTTTTAGACTCGTTTCGAAGATAATTCCAAGATCTACAAATTTATCGAACATAAATATTTCTAGTTTAAGCTTTTTCCTGGCCAAAAATATTTTTAAAATTTCTGCTGTTGCATTTGAGTTTCTGTCTTCACCTTAATTGACTTTCTTTCCTCATATTCTTCACAAATTTGCTTCTTCTTCTTCTTCTCTTTCTTGAAAATTCTTTGTTACCTATAAAAGCACACTAAATATACCCATGTAGTAATTAGTTATATACAAAATAGATAAAATATTTGAGAAAAAAAGCAAATATGATATTAATCACACTCCCACACCTATCTTTTGCTAGTTCTTGAGCTAAACCTAAACCTAAAAAGAAAAAGAAAGCCCTAACTCACTTTCACAGAAATCATGATTGCACTTAGCATGTGCAACAAACCGTTAAACTCCTAGATTACCCTAGTGGACGAGTTGTGTCTCGTGAGAGTTATAGTGAATATACCCACAAAATTCGTGATGAAATTGGTAGATTAAGGAATAAAGAAAAGAAAAATAAAGATAACAAAAAGTTTTATACAAAAGAAAGAAAAATATTTTTCTGATATTTTCTTCAATTAATCTTATTAATATACAAACTCCAGAACGGACTTAGATTATCAGATTTCAAGTCAAATATCATATCAAATATACATATCATTTTAATCAAAAATTCAAATTCTATTTTTCAATACTCACTAATAGATAATTCATTGGCTCATATACATCTACGTGCACGTGTGATAGTCTACTTCTACTTTGGACTCAAACTTTAACTCATGATTCATTTCTTCTCTCTAAATAATTTTTTTTTTGTGAATATTTCGCTTTTCATGTGAGGATTCGTGCTTGCTTAGGCGCAAATACCCGATTACTCAGATCATACTCTTATTTTCTTTTTTCATTTATAAACGATTATTGTCTTAAATATCAGGCTCACCTTCTTTTTTTTTTTTTTTAGGATTATTGCCTTAAACAATGGGCTTATTCTTTTTTTTTTTCCATTTTCTAAGGATTATTGCCTTAATACTAGGCTTATCTTTTTTTTTTGTTTAAGGATTATTGCCTTAAATACTAGGCTTATCTTTTGTTTCTCTTTTTTCTTGTTTAGAGAGAAAAGACTACTCAATCGTTATCTTATATGTCTTCAATCTAATAAAATATTGTGAAGTGAAAAATAAATATATACTTACCTCAAAATTACTATTAGCAGTATTTATTTTTTAAATTTTTATTTTTTCATAAAATTTTAAGTGTTTTATCCAATCTACTCTCCTATCAAACTTCAAATCTAACTTTATTCTTTTATTTGTAATTAGATTGTGTTATTGAAGAAAAATTTTTTGTATTTTTTTACCTTTTTTCAGATTTTTTTTACTTTTTTTTAGATTTTTTTAAAAAAATTTACCCTAAAAACTACCCAAAGTGTAAAATAAGGAAACCTAAAAAAAATATAAAAATAAAATAAAAATCCTAAAAAAACAAAAATCCTAGAAAAATATGAAGAAAAATCTCTTAACCCACCCTTCCACACCTAAACTCGTGTATTCCCTCATACACGATCCAAGAGTGGTAAAATAAATATGAAAAACTATTATATAAATCCTATACAAGTAATAAGAGTTGTGAAAGGTCAAGATCTCAATATTATCACTCTATTAACGCATGGAAAGTGGTTACAACCCTCGATTGCTTCTCACTTTCATAGTGTGTTCTTTTATGTTTTGATAGGGATGAACTTATGTTTTTTTTTTTATCAATTTTGCATTTAATCTCTCCATCTTATTTTAATTTTTCTCAATTTATACCTATCCTTCTTTCTTTTATTTAATAGTAAAACTTTAAAGTTGGAAATTGTACCTTTATCATCGTTTATATTCTACCTATGAACATCTTCCATATCATTAAGCATTTCAGTCTTATCAATATGCGATAAAATATACTTATTTTGAGGTGGCAGAATCCTAAGCTCAATTTTAGATCACTTTTTCAAATCATCAGGTATCATGAGCTCTTTTTTCTGTCCATTCTTCTAGTATTCTGGGCTCGTCATGTAAATCTTCTTCAATCCTGTCATCAAAATTCTCAAAAGAAAACGCCATGCTAGTTGATTTATCATTAGTCAAATCATTATGATGGAATAAAAATTCTTCTTCACAAATTTCTTCATAATTTTCATCAAAAGAATCAGAAGATAATATGTCACTAGCATGAATGCTTATCATGAGGTAAATCACCAAGAAATTTTTTTTCTTTATCAACAATTTCTTCATAATTATTTTTACAATGGTTTAAAGAAGGTTGATCACAATGTTGAAATATAGACTCATCATGCGCAAAATTATTTAACTCATTTTGAATCATATCAACTTAAAACGTTGACTGAAGTGGTTGATCGTTGTTGTTAAATATGTTCAAACAATTAGATGGTTGATTTTTAAAAAGTTTAGTATGAGAAATCATTTTGAGAAAATCTTCTATATAAAATGCAGTTTGAGAGAATAACTTTAGCAAAACTTCCATACCTTGCTCTATTCTATGTGCTCGCTCCTTACTCTTATAATTGTAATTTTCCTTATTTTCCTCGAATGACTGCATCTTGAGATCATGAGTAAATTTGAAGAAGGATATGATGAATCCATGTACATATTTGTTGACGTATGTGAAGTAGTTATCAGTAGATTCTCATGACATGCATACCTTGTTTCTAGTCTTTTAATCTTTCATCTAACATGTTCAATTGAATATCTTGCTCATGACTGAATTAGAATATGGAGATGATTGATCTATAAAGAAAAGATCAGATAGAGGATTCTCTTAATACGACTCTTGATTAGAATAATTCATCCATTCACAATTGTAATTTTGTGTATAGGAAGTTCTTGTAGGTTCATGATATGTGATGTGAATCTAATCATAATATAGTCCTAACGAACTACCTATCCATGAACACTAATGATAATTATGAAATTGATCACAACAATGATGGCATCTAAATATACAAAATTGATTTTGAAATATTTTTTTTGGATTTTTTTTGAAAGGGTGGAGAGGGAAAGAGATGGAAAAGAAAAAGAAAAAGTTGAGATTTTTTATTTTTTTATAATCAAAGAGCAAAAACACAAAACAAGAAAAAAAGATAGGGCAGATCTTTGAAATATTTGTTGCTAAATGGAAGCTATTGCCATTGTTTAGTGGTAAAATCAGGGATTTTGACTCCCTTTTTTTTTCAGTGATTAGTAGATATTCCTATGATCCCTTTCATCATCCTGTATTTTTAGTTTTAGGTCTCTGCAAACTCAACATACTGTTAACCCATAAAATGTTAGAAAAAGCAAGAAAACACCCTCGATCCCCAACAACGGTGCCAAAAACTTAATGTGATATTTTTACTGCAAGCGCACAATATCGGTTGTAACGCTTTACAGGTTGTTCCTACAGTGATCTAGAGTGTTTTTGCGTTCTTGCTAATTGTTTAGACCAAACGAGTTAACTAAGAGTTCTAAGTTGAATTTGAGTTATTCTAATTAGCTTAAAATATAGAATCCACTAGTTCACAACCAAATAAAATCTATTTTATTTTCTTTCTTGCAAAAAAATCTGATCTTTTAGTTTAATTCCTACTTAAACCATCCTAAGTATGGACTATTAAGTGTCGTGTAAGTATAATCCATCAAATAAATTACTTTTAAATAGAAATAAACTAAAGCATTAGATTAATTCAATAACACGAATAAAAACCAACAACTGCAAACCCTAACTAAGCACAGGCTATCAAAATACTTAAATTAAGCATAACCTACCAAAGTTCTAATCTACGAGTTCTTATATTTTTATTATTACATAGAAATTTTTTATCTTTTTTATTTTTATTTTAAAATGAACACAAACAGAATAATATAAGGTTGATCCCTAATTTCATTTACATTCTAGGACTAAGCTAATTAGCTACTCATATCCCTAATTAACAAGATCCTACTTTTATTTATGAAAGCCATAAAAATTCTATTTTCCTAGAAAGTAAGAGAAATCTATACTATAAAGCAAATAAATCTATACTAGAAAGTAATTAAATCTATCTAAAAAGCAAATAAATTATTTTATTCACTAGAAAATCCTTGAAAGCAATGGACTCACTTCTGGAGCGCAGTATGGTAGCTGTCACTCCTTTGGTAAAACCCTAATATTTAATAATTAAAAAAGAGTAAAAAAATACATCCTAAAAAGTTCTCCCCAATTTACAAGGATTTATGGGATATTTATAATCCAAACACAATCCTGCTCCTACTCAAACTCAATACAAAAGATATAATTCTAATCCAACGCAAACTAATCTCAAGATATACAATTATAATTCAATACATAGGTATTAGAAACCAATAGTTGAGATTAAATGACATAAAATACTAATTTTTGGGTTCAAATCCGAAATTAAGTTTAGCAGACCCATAGCCCATGGAGCGGAATTTACATTCTATAGTGCTTTAATAAAATGGCCATAACTTTTTGCATACGAACTCGAATTGAGCTGTTCTTAGGCTCGTTTCAAAGATAATTGCGAGAAGTACAACTTCCTCAAACATAATTTTTTTTTAGTTTAAGCTTTATCTTGGCCAAAAATATTCTTAAAGTTATTGTTGCTGCACTTGAGTTTCTGTCTTTACCGTAATTGACTTTCTTTGCTATATTCTTTACAAATTTGCTTCTTCTTCTTCTCTTCCTTGCAAATCCTTTATTATCTATAAAATCACAGTAAATATATCTGAATAACAATAAATTATACAAAAATAGATAAAATATGAAAGAAAAAAATGCAAAATATGATATTAATCAATAATATATTTTTCTAAGCTGCACTGGTATCAGCCTAGCACATAAGCTGTGTATTATATTGAGTCAAAATTATATCAAATCATCATGGACATCATATTATTTTATACTCAACTTAAGGAGTATGCTTTTAAACTCTCATAAAAATTTTACATTAATTTCTTAACATTTCAACCTCAAACTTAAGATTTTCTCAGGGGCACCGAGATAAGTCTAGTGAATAAGCTGTGTACTATATTGATTAGAAATTGTATCAAATATTTATAGATCACCATAAGATTTTGTGTTTTATTTTAGAAGTGTGTTTTGACACTCTAATAAAAATTTCATGTTAATTACATTAAATTTTGATATTAAACTAAAGACGGTATTAGTTCTATGCGTGAGCCGTATATTATATTGAATCGATATTGTATCAAACCATTAAGTATTACAATATAAATATTTATTATATTTTTAGTGTATGTTTTGACCTTATTTTCTTGACATTTCAACCTTAAATTAAAGATTTTACTTAAGTGCCTCGGTAATAGTCTAGTGTGTGAGCTATTTACCATATTTAGTAGAAATTGTATCAAATCATCATTGATCACCATAATGTTTTGTATTCTATTTTAAAATTATATTTTGACACTCCAAAATTTTTTTATATTAATTGGTTTAGGTTTTGACCTCAAATAAATGATTTTTCTCTGCTTTAGTAGTATCTGGTATGTGAGTTGTGTACTTTATTTAGTATAAAAGGTATCAAATCATCATAGGTCAGCATAAAAATTTGTATTCTATTTTAAGAGTATATTTTGACATACTTATAAAAATTTCACATTAGTAGCTTAGAAATTGGACCTCAAACTAAAATCTTTTTCTCAGCTACAGTGGTATTAGTCTAGTGCATGAGTTATGTACTATATTGAGTAGAAATTGTATCAAATTACTATAGATCTCCAGAAAAAAAATTATAGAAATTAGTTGTAGACCCGCAAAAATAGTGTCTAGAAGGAGCAGAAAAGAGAAATATAAAGTATTAAAAAGTTTAGAGTCACAAGAATCTAGTAATAAAGATATGTTGTCCAGAGCTTCAAGATCAAGTGCCAAAAGTTCAGAAACCAAAGGCCACGATGTTACGGCTATTGTTGCAATTATGTTGATTCGCAGCAATAAAAAGGAATTTCCACATCATCATTTTGGTACAGATTCATATGTATAGTAGAACTCTTCTCATAAGTGATGACCAACATGGATTAGTGGCAAATTTAATAAGTCAACAACTTTTTCATAGGTTTTTCGAGTAATTTTAGAACTCTATTATAGTACCTGGATTAGGTTTTTAAAATCTATATTCTATATATTTGTTGTAATACTTGTAAATTTTTATGCCATTTTTGTATTCTTTTATTATTTTAATTAAATTCGAGTTGAGAGCTGGAGTGAGACTGCCACCATACTTGAACTCAACAGAGCTTGATTTTCTTCATTCACCTTTAATTTATTCTTAGGTAATATTCTTATTGCAATCATAGATTCAATTTAATTGCTTTAATAGATTAAAATTAGTTGCTTTCCTATGTAGATTTTGTTGCTTTCTTAGATTAATTAGTTTTTCTTTAACTTTTATGTCTTTAAATATGAACTTTTTAATGAAAATAAAATATGAACTTTAAATGAGAACCATGCATAAATAGTTTTCATCTACCTAGGATGTAAACAAAGTTATATTAACAATTCTAACTTGTGTTTTTCTCTTCCTTTTAAAAGAATCAATGGTTTTTCTTAGGCAAGTATAGAGATGCAACTTCATAAATCAATGTATTTGAAATATTAATTTTAAGATGGTTTTGATAATTTATGCATAGATTAGGTACTCCATCAACTTGTCAATTTACAAGACTAAATATGAGTGTCTACCAACACCCAAATGCTGCGACCATGAAAACAACCAGATTAGACCACCAGTGGCTAATTGGTCCTATCCACAGCAGGGGTCTAATAACAATAAACGACTTTCATTGCTTGAGAAGAACATTAAGAATCTTCTCAAAGTTTCATCCAACCTTGACACTCATATATAAAACCTTATGAAAGTTTCAAATTACTTTATTAAAAAACTGACTAGAAATTACTTATAAACTCTTCGATGATTAAAAGTCAAGAATAGTAGGTTGGACAACTTGGGATTCAAACGAGTGAACTTGGAAACGGTACCTTCCAAGCCAACCTTTATGTTTGACAAACCCTAACGTTAGTTCCTTTAGGTCGATCCAGTCGCATGTTGATTACACTTGAAAAGTGTAGCTATTTAAGTTTATTTTATGCAAGAGTAATCTAATTTAGTTGATTAATAAAGAAACTAAGGAAAAGTTATTTTTAATAATCAAATTTTCCACAATGATGTTTTTATAGTACTTTCTAGTGTTTTTGAAGGGTTTTTTATCCAAGAAAATCGAAGAATCGAAGTGCATCTCAAATATTAGCTCAGAATAGTGATTTTACAGGTCTATCTATCGACAGCTACCTATTGGCTGTCAATAGTCATCGACTGTAAATCCAACCCAAGAGCTATTGTTGATGGTGCTGGCGAAGGCTAGTGCCGCAGTTTGGTTCTTTTGAAAATTTTTAAGAGAATATAGAGTTTCCTCATAAATAAAATTCCTTTTAGAATTTTGTAATGCTATAAATACCCTATATAATTTCTGTAACAATGAAGCTCGAATAGCAAACGCGAAATGCTAATGCCGAATGCCTTTTGATTATTAGAGAGTTTTAGAGATTCAAAATTTAGTTTTTGTTAGAAATCATTAAAAAAATCTCTTTCCTTTATTTATGACTATGATGAGTATGAGTGCCTAAATTTTTGAGTTGGCTCAGAAGGAATATCAAACCCTAAGTACTTTAGTAGTATGTGATTTCTATACTTATTGTTTTTAATTGATTTATGTAAAATTGATATTTTTGATTCCCTATTATCTCTTGAAGGATTGATATGATTTTTAGTTTTTGATGTTTTATTGTTTGACGATCTATTCGTTGCATAGTTTTTGATATATCGTAGATTCTTTAGGCATGATGCTATGCTTAGACTTTCACTGCTTATTTTTGTTATCCATATTGAATGCTTAGATAAACTCAAAACTCATATAAGATTAATTGGGTGAAGTTATTCAAAGTATCAAGTTTGTAATTTTATTAGATTTTGTGCTTCAATGATTTATTTTCTGGATGTAAGAAGGCCATATGATCTATACAGCTGAAATGTAAAAAACATAAACACATCCAGTAAATTATTCTATGGGAGAGTTTAATCCATCTGACAAACAATTTTATTTTTAGTAAATTTATATCCTCTTTAGTTTAGATTTAGTTTTAGCTAATAAAAATCCAATCTTTATTTCTTTCTAGTTCCATAGTTTATTTTCTAGAGTCATACAATAATCAAAATGATCCTTAAAAAAAGATCTTGAGTTACTAACCTTGTACTACTTGTAGATCTCATGTACTTGGGAGTGTACAATTTATACTGCAGTCAAGTTTTTGGTGTCCTTCTCGTGGATCAATACTATTGTGTTATACTTTAGTATAGCTTACAGTTCCTACGTTATTAATTTTTAGGATTCTAAATTTTCATAACCAATTAGAGGAGAACTTTGAACTGTAGACTTATTCAATTGTACTTAAATACACACACTTCCAATCTACTAAACACTTAACGACATGAGCACTAGTAATAATAATAATAATAATATCAATTTGAATAATAATAATAATAACGGGTTCAGAGATAACAGTACAAATAACAATAATAACCACCAAGAAGGCAATGGAAGGCATTTTCGAGATTAACTGTAACCTAATAGGACTCATGCACAACATTTCCTTTGAATATGGGACACATTGAGATTAAATCTGAAGTACTTCAACTTTTGCCTAAATTTCATGGGATGGATTCAGAAAACCTATATTTGCACCTTCGATAATTCAAAAAAATTTGCTCTACCGTTAGTTTTCAAAATATTACTGCAGAGCAACTTGAGCTTAAACTCTTTCCATTCTCCCTTAAGGATAAAATAATGACATGACTACATTCTTTAAGTCTCAATTCAATAGAAAGATGAGATAATATGCAAAATGAATTTTTAAATAAAGAAATTATTTCCTTCACATCGAACAAATTATATGCAAAAGCATATTCTCAACTTTCGGTAGAAAGAAGATGAACCATTGTTCGAATGTGAGGATAGATTTAAAGATTTGTTACTCTCATGCCTACAATACAGTTTTGGAATACGGAGGACTATAAGTACCTTCTATCAAGTGCTAAATACTGCAACCAAGCAATTTGTAAAAACTATGTGTAATAGTAATTTTTTTAGCAACGATACTGAGGAAGCATGGGATTATCTTGATTCACTTGCTAAAAATTTACAAGTTTGAGAAAGTAAGAATATTTTGGACAGGCACTAATTAATAGAGAAATCTCATAATAGAGGTAGACTTACAAAATTAGGGAAAATCGAAGATATAGCTGCATGATTAATTTCTATCACAAAGTGATTTGAAGATTTGCTTATAAAAAACTAAAATAGTTAAGGCAATAGAAGAAGTTTCAGAAGTTTGTAATATCTGAAAATTACAAGGAAACATGACTCGTAAATGTCCAACACTTTCCGCTTTTAAAGAAGTATTGAATGAACAAGCTAATGATTTTAACATTGCTCCTCAACTAGCAAATAACCCATATTAATAAACATTTAACCCTGATTGGAGAAACTATCCAAATCTTCATTGGAAGCAAAATTCTGAACAACAATTTAATCATCAAAATAAGTCATTCACTAATCCACCTTAACATTATGTCTAATCTTCTAATAAGCCTTCAGTGTACCACCCACCACTAAAGAAAAAATTTGAGGATAATTTCTTGCAGATACAACAGAGAATGGATTAGATGATCCAAGTGCAATAGCAGTTTATTTAGTCACAACAAACGATCAACAGTATGAATACGATAGCCTATAGTGATATCCGATCACATATAAGCCACCTCAGTTCCGCGTTGCAAACGAAAGAAAAAAGTACACTACCATCTCAATCGGAGGCTAGTACTTCAGGTAAGTCAAAAATATAAATGCTATTACTTCTTATATTGATAATGATATACTTGAGATAACTTTTGCAATAAACTTGTGAAGTTGTAAAGTGCTTGATGAGCCCATTTTAAAAGAAAATATCGTAGAGAAATAGGGCAATGATTCAGTGCAACAATCTAAAGATGATAACCCTAAAGAACCCACTTCCACAAATTATAGGCCACCTGTACCATTTCCTCAGAGATTAAAAACTAAGACTATTAATGTATTTATGCTGATATTTTGGAAATTTTCAAATAGGTACAGATCAATATATCTCAATTGGAAGTAATTAAACAAATCTCCTCATACGGAAAATTCTTGAAGGATTTATGTAACATCAAAAGACGTCACAACATACAGAAGAAAGTATTTATCAAAGAATAGGTAAGTGCATTATTCCATTCATAAATACCTCTTAAATAAAAGGATCCTAAATGTTCCACTATTTCTTGTTTAATAGGTCAACATAATATAGAAAAAGCTTTACAAGATTTGGGGCCTAGTGAAAATATTTTGCCATAATCTGTTTACAAGCACTTATTTCTAGGACAACTTAAACCTACGCCAGTTACACTATAGTTAGCTGATAGGTCAGAAAGGTATCATAAGAGTGTTGTGGAAGATATTTTAGTGTAGATTAAAAACTCTTATTTCCAGTAGATTTTATACTTTGGGATGTAGTGGAGGTTAGGAGGAAGGGTGATAGAATTTTATTAGTTAAACTTATTTTAGATAGAGATTTTTAATATCATTAGCGCCTACACACCACAAGTAGGACTTGATGAATCAAGTAAATATCAATTTTGGGAGGATCTAGATGAGATAGTACAAGGAATACCCGCTAGGGAAAAACTATTTATTGGTGGTGATCTCAATGGGCATGTAGGAACTAGTCGTAATGGGTTTGATAGTGTACATAGAGGATTTGGTTTTGGAGAAAGAAATAAAGCAGGTAACTCAATTCTAAATTTTGCTTTGTCTTATGATTTAATTTTAGAGAATACTTAGTTTAAAAAGAGAGTTTCTCACTTAGTTACTTTTAAAAGTGGAACGAATGCAAGCCAAATAGATTTCTTTTTAACTAGGAGGGTAGATAGAGCTAGTTGTATCAATTATAAGCTTGTACCAGGTGAGAGTGTAGTTACCCAATATAGATTCTTAGTTTTAGATATTAAGATTAGATAGAAACTTAGAAAAATTAAGTGTAAGTCAGATCTTAAGATTAAGTGGTGACGATTTGAAGGTAATCAAAAAGTTTTTGTAAATAGAGTAGTACAAGAAGCAGATAGGAGGGAACATGATGGTCCTAATATAAAATGGAACAAAATGGCTAGATACATTAAAAGGAGAGCTAAAGATATGTTCGGAGAGTCGAGAGACGGTGCTCACCATGTAAGAATATATCATGATGGAATGAAGAGGTAAAAATTGCTATTAAGATCAAGCGAGACCTTTATAGAGATTTGAATAATAATAATAATAATAATGGAATAAGTTTTGAGAAGTATAAACTAGCAAAGAAGGAGGCTAAGAAAGCTGTTCGGAATGCAAAAACTAAATTATATAAACAAGTGTACGAGAGGCTAGATAATAAAGAGGCAGAAACGGATATATATAGAATTGCTCGAATAAGAGAGTGAAAGTCTAAAGACTTACATACTGTAAAGTGTATTAAAGATGAGAATTAGACGGTTCTACTTCGAGACGAAGAGATTAAAGAAAAATGGAAAAATTATTTTGATAGATTATATAATGGTAGTTTTACTCAAGATTTGGGAGATTTTACTATTCAATGTGAGGATATGAATCGTAGTTTTATGCGCAGAATCAAAGAGTCTGAAGTAAAAGAGGTTTTGAAGAGGATGAAATCAAGAAAAGCTGTTGGTCCAGATTATATTTCTATAGAGGTATGGAGATACCTAGGAGGGATTGGTGTGAGGTGGCTAACAGATCTTTTTAAAAAAATTTGGCAAACTAAGAAAATACCAAATGAATGGAGGAAGAGTACCCTACTACCTCTGTATAAGAATAAGGGCGATATTCAGAGTTGTTCTAACTATCGAGGAATAAAATTCATGTGTCATATTATGAAGCTTTAGGAAAGGGTAATTGAACATAAATTGCGACAAACTGTTAAAATATTGGAGAACTAGTTTGGATTTATGCCGGGGCGATCGACGACAGAAGCTATTCATTTACTTCGTCAACTTATAGAGCAATTCAGAGAGAGAAATAGAGATTTGCATATGGTATTTATTGACTTAGAGAAAGCCTATGATAAAGTTCTATAAGAGATACTTTGGTGGACACTGATGAAGAAAAGAGTTCCCATCAAGTATATCGACATAATTAAGGACATGTATGATGGAGTAGTGGCCAATGTCAGAACATGTGGTGGTTTAACTAGTGATTTTTCTATCACAATTGGATTACATCAAGGATCTGCATTGAGTCCATTCTTATTTGCTATAGTGATGGATGAGATTACTAAAACCATTCAGGATGAGATATTTTGGTGTATACTATTTGCTGATGATATTGTCTTAGTTGATGAGACAAAAAAAGGGGTACATGTCATATTAGAGTTATGGAGGCATACATTAGAATCTAGAGGTTTTAAATTGAGTTGATCTAAAACAGAGTATATGGAGTGTAAATTTAGTAAACGACGGACCATAGACTATAATGCTGTAAAACTAGATAGGCAAGAGATACAAATGAGGAAGTCAGTTTAGATATTTGGGTTTTATTATTCAGAATGATGGAGAGATCGATAATAATATTAACCATAGGATATAAGCTGGCTGGTTGAAATGGAAGAGGGCAACGGGAGTTTTATGCGACCGTAACATTCCGTTAAGATTGAAAGGAAAATTTTATAGGACTGCTATTAGGCCAAGTTTATTATATGGCATGGAATGGTGGGCTATAAAGAAATGTCATTCACAGAAGATAAGTGTAGTAGAGATGCGCATGCTCCGTTGGATGTGCGGCAACATTAGGAGAGATAGAGTGAAAAATGAAGATATTCATGCTAAGGTAGGTGTAGCTCCCATCGATGAGAAGATGCGAGAAAATCGCTTACGATGGTTTGGTCATATGCAACGTAGGCCTACAAGTGCACCAGTTCGAAGAGGGGAATTTATCAATGTAGGACAAGTTAAAAGAATAAAGGGAAGACCGAAGAAAATAAGGATGGAGGTGATACGCAAAGATATGGAGTCTAGAGGTTTAAATAAGGAGATATTACTTGATAGAAATGAATGGAGAAGGAATATCAAAGTGATCGATCCGGCGTGATTCTTTTTTGGTTCATGTAGCCTACCCCAAATACTTGGGATAAAAGGCTTAGTTGTTGTTGTTGTTGTTGTTGACACTGCATCTATAAAGAATTCGCATCTTAATATTCTAGTTATTTTCGGATGTCAATTCTTAGTTACAGCTTATGCGGTTATAAATTGCAGGAATGGTGTGATAAAATTTTCATTGGGAAATATGTCCTTAAATTTAATGTTTTTAATGTTTGCAAACAATCTATTGATACTGATGAATTGCAAGACATTAATTATATTGAACAAATCCATGATGAAGGAGATATCGTATTATTGTGCATATCTTTCTTGATTATCTCAAATTCGAACATATCATTAAAATTATAGACATTTAACTGATGCTCAATGTTCGAACATCACGGGATGGAGCCCAAAAATTGAAGTGTATGAAGAGTTTTCTCAAATTATAAAGAAACTAATATCATCTTATATCCAAGCACCAATACTTGAGCTAAAACCACTACCTAAAGATATCAAATATATGTTTGTAGGACCAAAGGAAACTTTCCTAGTGGTCATCAAAACGCATCTTGATGATAATCAGAAAGAGCGACTAATAATCATATTGTGAAATTATAAAGGAGCTCTTGGATGGAATATGGCAGACATTAAAGGTATGGATGTCCTTGTACACATCGTATTGCTTTGGAGGATGGAGCCAAGCCTATTACGTAAATGCAACAAAGGCTTAAGCTTACCATGAAGGAAGTGGTTAAAACTGAAGTGTTGACACTTCATAATACATACATCATCTATCCAATTGCCAATAGCAAGTGGATATATCCAATCCAAGTTGTTTCGAAAAAGAGTAGAGTAACAGTAATTATAAATGAGGATGGAGAGATGATACTTACTTGTACTATTATGAGTTGGCATATGTGCATCGATTATCGAAAGTTGAACTAAGTAACATGCAAAGATCACTTGATGTTACTATTTCTTAACCAAGTACTTGAAAGAGTTGTTGGATATGAATTTTATGTTTTCTTGATGGTTATTCGGGTTATTATCAGATTGAAGTTGTTTTAGAAAGCCAGAAAAGACAACTTTCACATGTCCCTTTGATACTTTTACTTTAGAAGAATTCCATTTGGATTATGCAATGTGCCCACAATATTTCAAAGGTGTATGATAAGTATTTTTAGTGACATGATTGAAAATTATCTAGAGGTATTCATGGATCATTTCTCTTTATTTGAAAAGAATTTCAAATCTTCTTTAACTAATTTAGGGTAAAGATGTCAATAGAAAAATCTACTACTATATTGGAAGAAATGCCACTTCTGGTTATGAAAGGTTTTTGTGTTAGGCCATATAATTTCATCTAAAGGGATGGAAGTAGATAAAACTAAGGTTGAGTTTATTTCCAAAATACCAATACCCAAAAACTTAAATGGCATACATTCGTTCTTAGGATGTACATGTTTTTATGGAAGGTTCATAAAAAATTTTAGTACTATTGCTAGATCCCTTTCTCACCTTCTTGCATAAGATGTGCAGTTTGATTATATGCAGGCATGCCAAAAAACTTTCCAAACCCTCAAGGAGATGCTCATCATAGCACAAATAATCCATCCTCCAGATTGGTCACATTCATTCGAGATTATGTGTGATGCAAGCGACTGTGTAATTGGAGCAGTACTAGTGCAATGAAGAGATAAAATTCCCTATGTTGCCTACTATGCTAGCATGGCTCTCAATGACGCTCAAATGAATTATACGACAATAAGAAAGAGCTTCTAGCTGTAGTTTTTGCTCTTGATAATTTTCATTCATAAATTTTGGGCTCACATATAATTATTTTTACAAATCATTCAGTTCCCAAATATCTTTTGTCAAAGTTAGATTGATACTACTACTCTAAGAAGTCAATCCTGAAATTAAAAAAAAGAGAGTAGAGAATGTGGTTGCTAGCCTCCTCTCTTGACTAACTTTTGATAATGATAAGTTACCAATTAGGGAATCGTTCTTTGATGAGCAACTATTTTCAATTAGAATAACTCCCTGGTATGCTGATGTTATTAATTTTCTTTTTGTAGGTGAAATACCAAATCCCTGGAGTGCGCAAGATAAATGACGATTTTTATACAAGGTACGCTGTTTCATTTTCGATGGCCCTTATCTATTTAATTATTGTTCAGATCAAATTATTAGACATTGTGTGCATGATGATGAGTTTCAAGCATAATTGCTTTCTGTCATACTTCTTGTGTGGGCCATTTTTTGTCTAAAGGGACGGTAGTCAAAATACTCCAATGTGGATTCCATTGGTCTACTATATTTAGAGCCACATGAATTTTGTGAACAATGCAAGTCATGTCAGAAATTAGGAGCGTTAACAGGAAGAGTGATATGCCTCTAACACCCATACTTACAATTGAGATATTCGATTGTTGGGGTATTGATTTCATGAGACTGTTTCCTATTTTTAATGGATATGTTTAAATCTTTGTAACGATTGATTATGTCTCTAAATGGGTAGAAGCTCCAACATGTAGAAACAATGATCAACAAACTGTTATAAAATTTTTATAGAAACATATATTGTCTAGATTTGGAGTTTCTAAAGCCATAAAAAGCAATGGGGTTCTCATACCTGCAACAAACCCTTAGAAAATTTGATAAAGAAGAATCACATCATGCACAAGATTTCTACACCTTATCATCCACAGTCGAATGGACAAGTCAAACTGGCTTATAAGGAATCAAGCAAATTCTAGAAAAAATAGTTAATTCATTTCCAAAGATTAGTCATTTAGACTAACCAATACTTTATAGGCTTACTGTACCGCATATAATACACCCTTAGGTATGTCTCCATATAAAATAGTCAATGGAAACGCTTGTCATTTGCCTTGAGAGATAGAGCACAAGGTGTATTAGGCAAACAAATTAGTTAATTTGGATCTCAATTCAGCTAGCCCACTACGAAAACTACAAATATATGAATTTGAAGAGATAAGTGTTGGGAGAATTTTCTTTCATTGGGATCATCTTTCATAAAGAGAGATCCACGAATATATACTACAAAGAATATAAGACATGGTCTTCATAGAATTGTGTTTTATTTTTCATAGAAGCTGAGACGTAATCTTTGATTCACAAATAAAGCTGAAGTGTGAATCTTTTTCTGTAGATTTGCAGACTTAATAATGAGAATAGGCTCGACGGGGTCTCATCATTATGTCTAAGCATATCATGCAAATAACAAACATGCCATCAGATTGAAACGCGAATATAAAAGTTTGAGATTTGCATTCCGATTGTCATTCGGATTGAAATGCGAATCTAAAGTCTGAGACTTGCATTTCAATTGTCATTCAGATTAAAACGCGAATCTAAAGTCTGAGATTCGTATTCCAATATTCATTCAGAAGAAACACGAATCTAAAACTTGAGATCCGCATTTCAGTTACGATCCAGAGGATTAAAGACATCGTTTACAAGCTTTGGAGATTTAATACAAATCCACCAGATAAAAAGGTGGGAAATTAATACTCAGATCATTGAGGCCAGCAATTGGATAGTTACATCAACTTAAAAGTCTCCAAAGCTCTATAAATGGAAGAAGTTTACGGGGAAAAAGGGACCTAGTGATCAATATTATAGAGAGAGTTTTTTTACATCTAAGTGTTGGTACTATCAAAATCTTGAAACGCTTGCCAACCAAAATCTTATACTGTGTATCAACGGAGAGTAAGATCATTCTCCATAACTCCTCTAGAGCCCAGCTTTAAATAAAGAGAGAATTAGATTTTCCTCATCTTCTGTAAATAGAAAATCATTGAAATTGTAATATTTTATTGATAAAATTCAATAAAAAGAATCATTTATGATTTTATGGTGAACAGAACATTGGCGATTCCACTGGAAAAACCTATCATCTCTGATGATATGGTTATAGCTCAATCCGATAAGATACCAGTTGGCAGCATGGTTGAGTCACTCGTCATCGAGTTCGACCAGGAAAAGTATGAAGATTTCCTTTTCTCTGGCTTCAGGAGCCCTAGTGAATCAAATACAAAGTCCCACATGTTTTAATTGTAGAACTCTAAATCACGTTATGGAGGCGTATCTACTATTAGTGAATCCTACGGGTCCCACACTTGAGTAGGCTAACGCCTTATGTCAAAGACCCATGAATAATCTATCTGCTCCTACATACAATCCTGGCTGGAGGAACCATCCAAATCTCTTTTGGAGTTATAGGCAATATCAGGGAGCCTCGAACCCTAACATGCAACCTTCAGTCAATGGTCAATTTCAAATGTGGGTGTTTATCAACACCCAAATGCTTCAAATCAAGGAAACAACCAGAATAGACCACCTGCATTTAATCACGCACATCCACAACAAGGGTCTAATAATGATCAAGAAATGCAACTACAATTACTTGAGAAGAACGTTGAAAATCTTCTCAAGTCCTCATCCAAGCTTTACACACACATGCAAAATCTCATGAAAGTGTCAACTAATTTTATTCAAAGAACAGATCAGCACTTGCTCATGAACTCTCAAGCTATTAAGAACTTGAGTGAACGTGGTAAGGGTACTTTTCCAAGTCAACCCTTAACAAATCCAAATGCCAGTTCCTCAAACTCTAATCAGTCGCATGTCAACCAAATTAATGCTATTCACACACTTCGCTCTGGCAAACTGGTTGACAATCATGTAGCCATGGCACCTGATTATACTCCTAATGCACGAAAGGTTACACTCCCTAATAACACAATTCCATCATCACCTCATGATTCATCATTATCATCATTCCAGGATCCATCCAGTAGCAGACAAAGGAGTCTGACCCATCTAAATCTGATCCTCCTATCGACCATACTTATATGCCGAGGGCTCCCTATCCAAATCTATTGAAGAAAAATTCTCCTCAGGTTGAGCACATCCTTGAGTTACTCAAGCAAGTTAAGGTCAATGTTCCTCTTCTTGGTGCAATCCAATAAGTACCTGCTTATGAAAAATTCTTAAAGGATTTATGCACAAAGAAAATAACAACAAATGTTCCAATGAAAGTCTTTCTAGCTGCTAACATCTCTAACATTCTCTCTCAGTCTGTACCAATTAAGTACAAAGACCCTGGGAATCCCACTGTCTCCTGCACCATAGGGACTATAGTGTTTAAAAGGGCTCTCCTTGATTTAGGAGCTAGTGTCTACTTGCTTCCTTATTCAATGTACCAGCAGTTAGGATTAGGGGAGTTGAGACCTTCAAGAATTACATTACAGCTAGCCGATAGATATGTGAAGAAGCCTATGGGAGAGATTGAAAACGTTTTGATTAAGATTGGAGAGTTTATTTTCTCAGTCGATTTCATAGTTCTCGAGACTCAACCTGAGATAGATCCACAACATTGTATCCCAGTTATTTTGGGACGTCTATTCCTGGCCACTTTTAATGTTGTAATTAATTGAAGTAGATCGATGAGACTTTCCTTTGGAAACATGACACTTGACTTAACTATATTCAATCTAGGGCACCAACCAAGTGATCCACATGACGAGCCCCTAGAAGTTAATATGATCCAAGGGTTGTCTAGTGAGCACCAAGAGGGAAAATTCTTTGATGAGCTGGATGGTTTAGTTGATGAGAGCTTATTTTTGGATACACTCGATGAGTCATCTAATTATGTGTCATCCACTCGATAGGAACTTCCACCTGAGCCATTGCTGACTGAACCACGAGTTCATTTACGACCATCTATTGAGTGTCCACCTGAGCTTGAGATGAAGACCCTTCCGAGTCATCTCAAGTGCACTTTCTTGGGTGAACACGATATACTACCAGTCATTATCTCTGCAGATTTGACTGAAGCTCAAGAGGAAGCACTCATATCACTGAAAGCACATAGGGAAGCCATACGCTGGAGTATGGCTGATATAAAGGGGATAAGTCTATCTATAGTGCAGTATAGAATTCATTTACTAGATAATGAATGACCTGCAACAGACCCTCACCATAGGTTGAATCCAGTGATTAAAGAAACTGTGATAAAGGATATTCTTAAGTACCTTCACAATGGGATCATCTATCCCACTCAGATAGTGCATGGGTGAGCATAGTTCAAGTAGTGTCTAAGTAGTCCAGAATCACTATAGTAAAAAATAATGCAAATGAGCTTATCTCGATGCGTTTGCAGACGGGATGGCGAGTCTATATTGACTATAGAAAGCTGAATGCTGCAATTAGGAAGGACCACATCCCCTTAATTTTTATTGATCAGATACTGGAACGGTTGACTGGACATAAGTTCTATTATTTCTTAGATGGATACTTTAGTACAACCAAATTTCCATTGCCCGAGAGGATCAGGAAAAGACCACGTTCACATGTCTATTTGGCACCTTTGCATACAGACGCATGCACTTTGGGTTATGCAATGCACCTGCCACACTCCAAAGGTGCATGGTGAGTATTTTCTCTGACATGGTTGAACGATTTCTTGAAATCTTCATGGATAAATTCTCTATCTTTGGAGATTCATTCCAAGAGTGTCTACATTATTTATAATTAGTTCTCACGCGTTGTCATGAGAAACATTTGACACTCAATTGGAAAAAATATTATTTCAGTCAAAAATGGCATAGTGCTAGGGCATGTCATCTTGAAAGATTGTATCGAGGTTGACAAAACTAAGGTGGACCTCATCATTAATCTTCCACCTCCGCGATCAGTGAAAAATATACGCTCATTCCTTGGTCATGCTGGGTTCTATAGAAGATTTATCAAAGGCTTTAGCAAAATTGCTTGGCCTTTGACACATCTACTGGCTAAGGATGTGCTATTCAATTTCACACCTGATTGGATTAGAGCATTTGAGTAGCTCAAGAAGGCTCTTACCACCACTCCTATCATTCATTCGCAAAACTGGAGTCTACCCTTTGAGCTTATGTGTGATGCATCTGATTATACTATTGGTGTCGTCCTTAGACAATGTATTAATAAGCAGCTACATGTGATTTACTATGCAAGTAGGACACTTAATGACGCCAAGTTGAACTACTCTACCACAAAGAAAGAGCTTCTGGCAGTCATCTTTGCACTTGAAAAGTTTTGCTCTGACTTAATTGGATCACGGATTATACTTTATACTGATCATGCTACTTTGAAATATTTGTTAACCAAGAAAGATGTAAAAGCAAGGCTAGTTCGATAGATCCTCTTATTACAAGAGTTTGATCTTGAGATATTAGATAAGAAAGGTGAGGATAATTTAGTAGCTGATCACTTGTCTCGCATGCCCAATGCTTCAACTAATTCTTGCCCCATAAATGAATCATTTCCTGATAATAAATTATTTGCATTGATGCGTGAACCATGGTTTGCTGACATTGTGAACTATTTTGTGACCAAAAAGATTCCATCCCATTGGTCCAAGAAAGACCGATATAGATTCTTGTCCCAAGTAAAATTCTTTTACTGGGATAAAATATATCAGTTCAAATATTGTCCAGACCAGATCATACGTCGATGCATACCTAACAATGAGATACAAAGTGTACTATCTTTTTGTCATGATCTTGCTTGTGGAGGACACTTTGGTCTAAGAAAAATAGTTGAAAAGTTATTGCATTGTGGCTTTTATTGGCCAACTCTTTTCAAAGACGCTGTGTAATATTACAAAATATGTACACGATGTCAATTTGTAGGCAAATTTTACGGCACAATATGATGCCTTTGCAACCTATCCTTGAGGTCGAAATAGTCGATGTATGGGGTATAGATTTTATGGGACCGTTACCCAACTCATTTAGAAACTAATACATATTGGTCGCTGTCGATTATGTTTCCAAATAGGTAGAGGCAATTGCCGCAAAACCGAATGACAACAAAGTTGTTGTAAAGTTCTTGAAATAGAATATCTTTTCTCAATTTGGCATTCCTTGAGCTATCATTAGTGATAACAGTACCCATTTTACTAAACGGTCATTTGAGGCGCTCATGCAGAAATATTATGTTACCCACAATTTAGCTACACCGTATCATCCACAAACCAGTGGGCAAGTGAAAGTTTTCAATCGCTAAATCAAAATGATTTTGGAAAAGACAGTGCATCACAACAAAAAAGATTGGTCATGTAAACTAGTGGATGCATTATAGTCATACTGTACCACCTACAAGACCAATCTAGGCATGTCTCCATATTAGTTGATATTTGGAATAGCGTGTCATTTACCGGTGGAGCTTAAGCATAAGGCTTTTTGGGCCATTAAGTTTCTTAATTTTGAGCTTGAAAAAGACGGCGAGTAGTAGAGCCTACAACTTAATGAGTTTGATGAGATTAGATAGGATGGATATGAGAATGCTAAGATTTATAAAGAGCAGACTAAAGTGTTCCATGACAAAGCGATCATTTGCAAAGTCATTTACACTAGGGAAAAAAGTTCTCTTATATAATTCGAGGCTAAATTTATTCTTTGAAAAATAGAGGTTAAGATGGAGTGGACCGTACATAGTATGAGCAGTGCACCATAATGGTGCAATCGATCTCGAGAACCCTAAAAACGGTGATTTATTCAAAGTGAATGATTAAAGATTAAAACCTTTTTTAGAGATTCGAGCGAGCGATAATGCCGAGTTCGTGACACTTCACGACCCAATCTATACATAGAGGCATGTATTCATTTGTATATTAGAAATTATATTATGCATATTGTGTATTACTAACATAATGCAGGATACAATAGAAGTGAGGGTTGCAAATAAAACTGAGGAAAGGTGAGGGGCTAATCAAAATTTGCCCTCACTATAAATTCCCAACCAGCCCCAAACCCAAACCCTAGTAGCCCTCATCCTCCTCCAAACCTCTATTGCGTCTATGTTTTCTTTTTTGCAGATCAGTTGAGATTCTTCACTTTTTGCTCAAACCAGAGGTGACCAGAGAGTAGGGTTCACCTAGAGCTTCCACCTCTACGAAGCTGTGCCCTAGAAGCTTCATTTCTGCAGCCAATCCACAGTAAAAACTGCCAATCAATGGTAGAATTTTGGATTTTCCCCTGAAACTTCAAGAGAGTTGAGTTTACTGGATCCTCTGTTTACTGTTAAATTAGAATAATTTTTTGTGATCTCTGATAGGATCCAATGGCATGGTTTGCTTGTAAAAAAAAATTTTGGTGAGATTTTTGTTGCATTTACTGTATATTTTTTTATCCACTATCGAAACTTTGGGATGGAATTATCTGATATATACGCCCAATTCATTCTACATTCTAGAGATAGTAGAAAAGTTTTATGCAAGTTTTGCGATATTCAATATTTCGAAAAATCGCAAAACCATTAAACTCTACTGGCATGGAGAAAGTCATGAAGTGCACGCAGCGCCCATCTCTGCATCCACTGGTATCCTCCTTCACCCTGTGAATCAAAACCCATACACAGTTGAGGACTATTTTACGCGGATGGGTCTGAATTGTAGAATGAAACGAGATAGAGGGATCAGCAGTAAGACACGTTATTGTATTATACAAGTGACTTGCCACTGGATCAACACTAATGTAATGGGGATTACACACATATCATCATTTTACACACCCACACTACACATTGTTGATTGCATCATGTGTCAGGCTAATCATTTTTGTATGTGCACACAATTAGTCGACACCATTATAGATGCTACGATGCGGTCGAGGACTAATTTGCCTCTGCCGTGTCTAATTACACAATTGTGTCGTGGATTTATGTTTGGTGTAGAGTTTGATGCATATGCACCCTCACGTGTGTTCATAGCCGTTAAGCACATATCAGTGACATATCATGTTGTTGCTTAAGGGGTGACGGCTGCCATACCAAACTTTAGAGGTATCCTTTGCTATTCATCAATTTTTGTTATGTAATTTTCTTCTAATTATTTTCTAGTTTAGATGTTCTTGCTTTCATGAATAAAAATAGGATTTTACTAATTAGAACTATGAGTAACTAACTTAGTTTAGCTTTATGATGCAGATGAAACTAGGAATCTATCATGTAGTAGCTCTTTATTGTTTTCTTTCTAAATAAAATAATAAAGATAAAATTTTTCAATGAAAGGATTAAAATATAAAAACTCATAGAATAATGCTTTGATAGGTTATTCTTGCATTAGATTTCTTGATAGTCTGTACTTAGTTAGGGTTTGGGGTTGTTACTTTTCATCTTTATCATAGAGCTATCTAACGATTTAGTTTATCTCTATAAAAAAAAACATATCTTTGATGCATTATGCTTACACACCACTTGATAATACATGCTTAGAACACTTTAAGTAAAGATTAAAACTAAAAGATCAAGTTTTTTGATAGAAAGAAGATAATATAAGTAATACATAGTTGGAAACTAGTGGATTCTATATCCTAGACTAATTAAAATAACACAAATCCAACTTAGGGCCCGTAGTTAATCCGCTAGGACTAAACAATTAGTGAGAATAGCAAAACACCTTAGATCCCTGTGGGAACAATCTGTACAGTACTACACTGAATCTGTGCATTTGCAGTAGATATTTCACATCAATTGGATGCAATGACCCCAATCGGGGGGTGACGTGCCGAGGTTCAACTTCAGTTTAGTCTAGTACTGGAGCTTAAGGAGTTTACTGCAATATGTGGTCTATAACCAGATTGATGATAGCTAGTTGATCAAGTTCTTCTCCTCATAGTAAATCATAGGGAGGGGATTGCAACCATGAGGAACATTCGGCGTACGCTTCATTAGAGACCATGCGCTCCTCCTGATCCCAAGGACCTCAGTCAATGCAACCGAAGACGAAGTGGGTAGCCTCCTCCAAAGGCTCAAAATTCAAGAAGAGTTAGCTCAATAGCAGCAAGCAATGCTTGAGCAATAAAAAACAATAATGGATACTGTAGTGTCATAATTACAATCAATTAGCAAGAACACTCCTCAGGAAGGCCATAGTAATTCTGGCAAAAGTGCATCTAGGCTCGGAAGCAAAGACAATGAAGGTAACAAGTACAAGGATAAGGAAAAATTACTGGCTTCCACTTGATCGGGAGGCCATGAAAGGCAAAGTTTTGGAGGACATCCAATACCTTAAAAAGGTAGAAATAGTGCGCCCTTATCCACTAGAATGGAACTTAATTCCTTTTCCTAAAACTTACCAAACACCCAACATCGACAAATACCATGGGAAGGGATCTTCCAATAAATACATAGACCATTTCAACTCATTGATCGGAAATGTTATGGGCAATGATGCGTTGATGACTCGGCTATTTGTTGGATCCTTAAGAGGAATTGCTTTCAATTAGTCACTTTATCAGTCAGATCCTTCAAATACATAGTAGATTTGGAAGTTTCGTTTCTCGCTCGCTTTTATGAGAATGATACTAAAGCATCCATCCCCACCTTGTTGTGGAAATAAAGAAACGACGAGTCTGTGAAAGATTTTATTGAAAGATTCATAAGTCTTTCCTTTAGGTGTCCTGAAGATATGCCTCTCTCCATGTTGCTATAAACTTGTAGGCACAATCTCTGAGTAGAGATTGGAACTAATATGGGCATAGTCTGGGTACCTAGAAAGAACTACAAGAGTAGGTTAAAATAAATGAGAAACTGATCTTAACATTGTCAATCGAAGATAAAGGAAACAACAAGTGGAGACTACTGGAGGATGTACTCCACTCTCAAGATCGTGTTAGTGGAAGATACACCTATGGAACCTAAGAAAAGTCCACTGCCCCGATAGAGTGTTACTCCATCACAACTAGCATAGAAGAAGTACTCGCTCAAAAATGATCAGGTGCTTAAAATATCCAACATGCTAGTTAACAACAATAAGATTGAGCAACTTGAACCCATGAGACTAGAGGAAATGGGGCACACAAAAGACCCTAGTACTGCCACTATCATAGGATCTTAGGCCATCCTACCAGGGATTGCTTTACTCTCAAAAATAAAATCCAACCTCTGGTCGATGTGAGAGTACTTTGCCTAAATGAAGAAAAGAAGCAAGTGGCCACAAGCATGGTTTCCATTCAGTTTGATTAAGAACTACCTAAGGTAGAAATACCAAATGGAGTCATGGTCCCTAAGGTGATCATGCAGTTAATCAATATGGATCCACATCATTGACAAGCTCAGGCCTAGTACCCATTCCTATGGCAAATAGAGAGATAATGTGGGTACATACTGACCTTGTTGAAGGGGGATAATGGACCATAGTCATCTCCCTGAAGAAGAAAAGAATGGAGAGAAACTTGGATTGTCATGTCATTTCCCTTGGTATAGAGAATATGACACCACAGTTAGTTTGCTCACTGACTTGGAAGAGGTACAAATTGTTGTTATGGCAGATCTGGTCCCGAAAAGAGGCACTCCATATGCTGTGACTAATCTCACTGAGATGCCTTTTAATCCTTCTGCAAATCCAATACTTCCTCCATCTGCACCTGAGCCACTCTTGACAAAGCTAATTCCTCCATCTGCACCTGAGCCACTCTTGACAAAGCTAAGCTTAAGGAGGTAAGGTTTGACAAGTGATTATGCAAGAGCAGCTGAGAACTTAACTTCTCCTTTTAAGTTTGACATTTTTATTCCAATATGCATTACAATGCATGAATTGCTCCATGTGCCACTCCAAAGAAATAAGGAACGCTCTCAGGAAAGACTTAGTAGACTCTGATTTATTCTTGACTCAAATCATGTAACCTACAGAAATAGAGTGCCAAAATTGCCACCACCATCAAGTCTCAGCTTTACGAATTAAGATCATGACTAACCACTCTATTATACGAGATATAATGGGTTGACCAAGATTGAAAGAATATTGAATGACCCAGGCTCTGCCTTGATCATCATTCTGGTTCGCCTATTGTAGTTTCTCCACATTTAGATTCATAAGTTGGTGTCAACCACAACTACTATTCATGGGTTCAACACTCAGAGCAGACGACCTTTGGGGTAAATTCACCTGAAATATATTGGCAATCTCAAGACAGAGGTGATGCTACATCATCGATGAAGAAATCTCTTTACTATCTCCTATTTGGATGACCAAGGATTCATTACAACCTGATCTTTTCGTCCACCCTTTACCAGAGTATGAAGTATATGGACAAATAGTGGTAGTTAAAGCGCAAATACAAAAAAAGCAACTATTCAAGAGGGCAAAAAGCTACTTCACCGATGTAATTCTCTGTCAAGAGGAACAAGAGGATGGCAATGAAGTAAACTTAGAGTCAAATGACAGTTCTAATAGAGTTTCAGTCGAGTTACATCCTCTTAGAATCAATTTGAATGACATAAATAATAACCCAAACATTGGTGATGGACAAAAATAGGTCCTTATGGAAGATATTACTTTTGAGTATATTTTGTCTTAATAAGACACTAGCATTACATATACTAGCCCACTCAAACTCAATAAACCAAATTGTTGGGGATATAACTGGTGCTACATTCGTCATACAAGCTATACAAAATTGACCTCCTATCATCTTTGGTAAAACTGCCCTCAAATCAAGACCAACTCCCAGCAGTTCAGGAAAAGACAGACTGCAATTCGACTACTGTGGGCCCAATTCTCATAGAATGATGAGAAAGAGAGATATGATATTATGAAGGGTGAAGGATTATGCTTCAACGATAGAAGAAGAATTCCCTTGCCACCTTGCATACCAATGGGAAAATGCATCGACTATTATAGCAAAACCAAACATTGTTTAAGCAATATTTCTTCCAAACCAGAAATGAATGCTTTATAGGTAGCCTCTTTTCAAAGTAGTGTAGTGCAATCATCCTCAGTGTTAGTAATGACTCTAACTTCGGCCTAAAAAGAATGTTTCCATAGATGTTAGTTAGCATAGTGTCTATCTCTACTAATCCCAACCAAGAAGAAAACAACTGCATTGATCTCCATCAAGCTTGGCACAGTGAATGGATGCACAATGGGAACTCCGGTTTGAGCAATGTGAACCTCCCATAGAGGATAAGGTCATCTAGATGAATACGGCAGATGACAAGAATCCACAACACATATTCATGAGTAAGAATCTGGGTCAGAATGAATTGCAAAATCTGATTAGACTGATCTGGGATTACATGGATATCTTTGCACGGAATTGCGAAGATATGCCAGGATTTTACCCAAAAATAGCACAACATCAACCCGACATCAAGCCTAATGATAAGTCGGTGAAACAACAACGAAAATTCTAACCGAAAATGCAAGAGGCAATTGAAGTCGAAGCTAAAAGCTTGTGAGTTTATTTGCCAACAACAATACTTCGACTTGTTAGCAAGTGTTATATTAGTCATGAAGAAAAATGGAAAGGTCAGAGTTCATAAAGATTTTAGAAATCTGAATTATATTTGCCAAAAAGACAACTTCCCACTCCCAATTGCTAGTGTAACGATCAATAATACATGCAGTTTCATTGTGGATGGAAGCTCTAAGTACAATCAAATTAAAATGCACAAGATGATAAAAAACACAAATCCTTCCAAACACCGCATGGGTGTAATGCTACATAGTGATGCCTATGTCTTAAAAATGCTGTAACCATGTACCGGCAAGCCATGACAGTAATTTTTCACGATCACCTATATAAGATTGTAGAGTTCTACGTCAATGATGTTGCACTCAAAAGCCAAAGCAAAGAAGATCACGTCAACGACCTTAGACTAATATTTGATTTAATGAGGGCTCATCAATTAAAGGTGAATCGGACAAAATCTTTCATGGGAGTGTCTAGTAGAAAATTTCTCAATTTTGTGGTAACATCAAAAGGTATTCACCTAAACCCCGAAAAAATAAAGGCGATACAAAATATGCAGTCGCTGGGCAATATCAAAGAACTCAACCGTTTGTTAGGGGAACTGGTGTACATCCATCTCTTCATCACCAAATTTGGCCTGGAAGTGTCAAACCTTTTTTAAACTAATGAAGAAAGGCATATCTTTCGTATGGGACGCAGCGTCAAAAAGTATTTGATGACATCAAGTAATATCTCATCAACCCACTACTCCTAATCACCCCCAGTTTCCGGGAATCATTTCTCTTGTATGTAAGGGTGATGAATCATGCTTTGGGCACTATACAAACTCAGACCAATGAAAAGGGACATGCATAAGTAATCTCGTATCTCAGTTGGATGATGATCAAAGCCCAACATAGGTACAATTCTATGGAGAAGGAATGCCTAGCTCTAGTTTTTGCCAAGCAAAAGATGAGACATTACTTGGTAGGGCAAACTGCCCATGTCATATCTACGGTAAATCCCTTAAGAATATGATGATACAATCAGGTTAATTGAATTCAAGGTTCATCAAATAAGCATTGCTACTTTTGAAGTATGGTATGAAATTTGTCCCACAAAAAGCAACCAAACGACAAGCTATCACAAACATTTTGGTTGATCATCTGATGCCCAAAAATTCCAAATTATATGAAGCCATCTCGATGAAATAGTCAAGAGCAATACAACTTCAAGAGATGGCGTATGGTTGATGTTCTTGGACAACACTGCAAGAATGAGCAAAGAGGAAAATCATTGCAAGTGCGAGGGTAGTTTTCATTTCATCTGAGAGCAATATGCTACAATATGCTACTTGTTGATAGAGCCATACTCAAATAATGTGGCTGAATACAATCATTTCATCATTGGGTTGTAAGTGGCCGAAGAAATAGGGGTGAAGTATTTAGAAGTTTAGGATGATCTATAATTAATCAACAGTCAAGTCAAAGACGAACACGAGGTAAGAAATGAAAACTTATTTCCACACCATCGAGCAATGATAGCGTGAGCAGAGAAATTCAGGGTGTTTATCATCGACCACATACCCTGGAAAGATAATATGCATGCTGATACCTTAGCATCTCTAGTAGCCTCTTTAGCACTGTTGCCCAAGGTAGTGCAAAAAATATTGGTTTCCAGCTGAAGCTTGTACCATCCAAAACAAGTCTTGGAAATTAATAAAGATGCCAAATAAGGCTTGAAGAGCAAAATTGTCTACAAGAATCATTTAGTATGTAGTCAAGAGATTAGTGATTTCCATTCATGGACTTCATGTTATACGGTATCCTCCCTGATGATCCGAATAAAACCGCCTCCATTAAGACAAGGGCAGAACAATTCTCTTATGATGCATCCACTAAACAGCTGTACTAAAGATCTTATGATGGGATCGTACTCTGGTGTTTGTCCTCCAAAGATAATGTAGAGAAGTCATCCACTAAAACTTCCAGAATACCCTCTATCTTATCACTATAAATATTGGTCATGTATCACTGGAAAGTAGCGGGGATGTTACACAATCAAAAGAACATTCTGCTAAAAGTGAAAGTAGAGGAAAGTGAAAGTAGTTTTCTCCTAATCATATACGGCAATTTTGATCTTACCATACTCCAAATAGCCATCTAGAAAACAACAATATTTTTTCCCTCAATCCTTTTCAGAACATGGTCTATGAATGGTAATGGAAAATGATTTTTTTGTTACTAGTTCAGCTTCCTGTAATTAATATACATGCGCCAGTTCATAGCAGTACGAGTCGGCACCATCTTGCCTTTCTCATTTCGAATCATCATTACTCCACTCTTCTTTTGGACTATCTGGGTTATAGACTTACCCACTTTTTATTTGAGATAGGGTAAATGATGTTTGCATATAAAAGTTTCAAGATTTTGGCTTTGACCAATTCCTTCATAATAGTGCTCCACTTGCACTGCATTTGTTAGGTGGGCTTAATGACATTTTCTACAACTTTCTGGTGCGTGCATCTAAGAGGGTCCATACCCTTGATATCCACCGTGTTCCATCCTAGAGGTCTCTTATGCGTGAGAAGCACATAGAGCATGCCAATAAGCTTAATGCAAGATCATCATCTCAAAAGGCTAACCCACAACCCATCGAAGACTTACAAGGACATCTCAATCATCTCCACCAAACACGTAAAGTTTCAATTACAGATGTTGACCCACTGGTACGGCCTTCAGTGTTTAGCCAATTATCTAAATATCAACCCCATCATTTGCTTGGTGATCTCGACCCTGTGAGACCTTGATACCGAATGATGAAAACCAAAAAGATATGAAACTCAATTCATAAACATGTAAATGTGGTGGGATGAGGTGATAAAAACACTACCTATAAACCACTAGGAAAGGGGGTTCCTCTTCTCCTACGGAAAGTCAATCAAGCACTGAAGTAGGAGTATACACCATACATAGTCAAGGGCCAAATCATCGGAAGCTAGTCATCTCGGTTCACCTTCCTTAGCTATCAGTTGGGGGTAGGTTGAATGGTCATTCTATATATACTTATTTAGAAAAGACTAACATTTTACAAACAAGTAACATCTCTACTAATATGGCTGGGGAAGTTCCAGGAAGCTTGCTATAGTGGCTAAAAGACCAAATAGAATTGTCCAAGTGACATAAATACCTATTGAACAACAACATGCCACCATGTATGCATATAGGCACAACTTCAGGTATTAACGAAATTCAAGCTAAGGAAAATCATAACACTACTAAAGATTCTTATGTGTGCACTTCTGAATCAGGAAGAAAAGAGGTACAAAACACTAATGAAAAGGGATAAAACACAAGGTTTCACATCAAATTTGAGAACAAAACCATCTTCGACGTGCCTAAAGACAGACAAAATGTTGGAGCACATTCAAACCAAGATGGAAACACTTATCCATAAAGATACTCTCCAAAAGGTGGGAATAATATGCCCATTCATGATCCAACAAATCTAGGACTCTACAAATAGACAAATGTTATCCAAAAGGTTCTCTCAATCAATACATATTTCATTTCTAGTCATTAGTGGGAAATGTGATGGGAAATGGCCCTTTCATGATCCGACTATTCGGAGAGTCTCTAAAAGGAATCACTTTTAGCTGGTTTAGAACTTTACTTAGAGGTCTATTAAATATTGGGCCAAGTTGGAAGGTCAATTTCTAGCACTCCTTTGAAGATGATAACGAGATAACCATGCCCACTTTTATTAAAGCGAAATAGAAAATGATGAATCTATGAAAGATTTCATTAAAAGATTCTGAAAACTTTGTTTGAGGTGCCATGACAGTATGCCCTTCTCTATATTACTACAAATATGCCATCTCAATCTATTAATGGAGATCAAGTCCAACATGAGAGTAGTTAGGGCTCAACATGGAAAGACGTCTGGGGACAAGCCACGTTTAGGGAAACATTGATCTTGAGGTTAATAATGGATTTAGAAAAGTAAATGCCATGTAGAAAACGTTAATCCTCAACTTCTATCCCCCAATTACGAAGGAAAAAACATGTTAGCGGTAGAAACCCTACAAGAACCAATGAAGAATCCGCAACCAAGGTAAACTACTACTCTAGCCCAATGAGCCCAAAGGTAGAACTCGTTCAAGGATGATCAAGTGGTCAACATTTTTATTGTTCTACTGAAAAGCAATATGATTGAACTATCTAAACCTAAGAGGGCAGAGAAAGTAGAGCGTACTAATGCTACTTGTTCCACTGAAATATAGGCCATTCTACAAAGATTGCTCTATTCTAAAAGATAAAATTCAGGCATTGGTTGAGACAGATGTCCTAAGCCTAAGCACCAAAAGAAAGTAGCAACCAACATAATTTGCTATAACTTACAACTTAGATAATAATTACCTTTAGTTCCAGCTCGAAAAAGGAGTCATGGTCCCAAAAAACAAAACACAATAAGTTAACATGGACGCGAATTGCCAACAAGCTAAAGATTTGTCTCCTACCTCAGGTAATTGAGGTGGTATGATGTGGGTCCATCTGGATCTCTTCGAAGATGAACAATGGATAATTATTATTTTTGAAAGAAAACAGAAATCAGTAAATCTAAAGTGCAACTTTATCTCATTAATTAGGGATGATAATGATTCTTCAACTAGTCTCCTTACCAATTCCGAGGAAGAACACATAGTTCTGATAGTAGATTAAACCTCGCCAAGAGGAACCGAATTGGGAAAATAGTATCTTAAATAGTATGGTAGGCCATCTCCTGATACCCAACAACAAAGTGCATCCAAAGGGGTTGCTCTACCGTCTTCATTGAAACATGAACCTTCTTTGGACAAATAGAAACCTAAAGAGATCATGTTCGATAAATCATTATAGAGGAAGGTTGTGGAAGATCTCACCAAATTTTTCTAATTTGACATCCTTGTGCAGCTATGCAATATTCTAGCATGCAACACCATGCACAAAATGCTTTGCCTCTCTAAAGAGATCAAAGATGCACAAAGGGAAGTTTTGGTTGATTATGAAACTTTTTTGGAACAACTCACAACCTAAGGAAGAAGAATGCCAGTATTGCCTCATCAATCCTGTATCAATATTTGAAATACATTAATAAACAAGAGGTAATTAAGACTCTCTTTGTTTAGAAGCAACCATTTAAAGGGGTGAAAAACTACTTCACAGGTTCCATTCCCTATCAAGACAGACAGGAAGGAGAGGCTAATGATGGTAACGAGTCAGACTAGGAATTGGATGATAGTTAGTTTTGGAATTGAAGATGAAGGTGAATGGATACTTAATAAAAATATTTCTTTTAACTATGTTGTATCTAATTCAGATGCTAAATTTGAAACTGAAAACTCCCTAACTTAGAAATAAAACAAGACATTGACCATATACATGTTGGCATGCACAAATCAAGCATGTAATTAAATTATGGGTGACTTTACTAGTGCAATGTCTATAATGCAAGCTAGACTTAACCGGTTTCCTACAATCTTTGAGAAATTCACACTTAAACAGGAGATTTAAACAATTCGATGAGGACTCAAATTTGTCTCAATTTGATTATCATAAATCGAGATTTAAACAATTCGATGAGGACTCAAATTTGTCTCAATTTGATTATCATAAATCAACTCTTGGAGGACAATGCAAAATTATGGAGTATGATTTCGAGAAAGGCAAGGGATTATGTTCAATAGAGGGCACACTAAACTCCTCTCCAGCATATGTTCCAAATGGTAAAGTTTAGACTATTGCAATAAAACTGACATTGTTTAAGGTATACTATTTCTAATGCCAAGGTGAATGTATTGCAGGAACACTCTTCCAAGCATACGCCACATGTTGAATCTTCAAAGTCATCGGAATATGACTCTGATATTAGCTCGGAGCCATTTTCAAAATTGCATCCATCAATAAACACTTTGTGTACTGTCATAAGTGATGAAGAACAAGACTTCAAAATTAACCTGCAATATGCCACAAGTCTAAAATTACCTGCCACAACATAATATACTTGAATATAGTAATATCAAAAAACAGCTGTATAGAGAAAATAAACAATATATACACAAAATTGTGGCTCATATAGAGTCATGTACAATATCAGAACTAAGCAATATAAGTATCGAATATGTGAAAAATATATATGGATAATACTGACAGACTAGGAAGTAGGATACATATGTATATACAAACTAAAATGATATATATCTATACAAAAGATATGAAAATCCTACAAAAGGTAGGTTACTGGTGCTCGGCCTACTCCTAGAAGTAGGGATCCTTAAGAGGCATGTCCTCCTCAGGCACCACGGTTGCAACTACTTGATCTAGGTGATAATCCCAGGGGTTAGAACCCCAACAAAAATGCAAACCAAAACTCATGCAATACTATAGAAACCTTATAAAAATATGTGTGTGGTATGCTAGTAGGAAACAATATAAAAGATGAATACATATGCATCATGAAGTACAAGTTATGCATAATATAACATTTTCATGAAGTATAGGTATATTATCAAGCAAATGGATGAGCATTATATCCTATTAGTCTAGAATTGAATAGACAGAGTATTCACGTGTTCAAAGGGCATACCTAGTATCACAACCCCAAATACTATCTCTACATGAATTGATGGTTTGTTGCTAGGCACACTGGATATCCTATGCATACTTGGAATCACAACCCTTTATACCGGTCTCCACATGAACCAAATGGCATTGCCACAAGCACATTGAAAACTGATGGTGCTAGTATACAGATTAGTGGATGCATCTAAACAAGACAAGAAACTCCTAAGATATGTGTTTCATTTGGCCATTCATTTCCCCCATACCATAGTGTAGTATATATTAAGTATCAATGCATCAATGTGATATATATATTAGGTTTATGTATCAATAGCCATGTGAATTTTAAATGACATGCATGGTGATACTGGAAAGTATAAAAGTTATAAAACATATTCACATGCATGAGGCATCATTTTCGAGCAAGAAAACCATGTACATGTAATAATAAGAGTAACTAAATATGTGTGCATGTATACCATATCATGAGTTGAGTATTATGTGCATGTATATAGAATATATGCCGAAACATGAGTTATAACAAGTCTGAACTTACCCATGTGCAAGTAAGAACAAGAGTACTTAAACATATATAAATGTGTATCATATCATAAGTCAAGTGGTACATGCACGAACATATCATATTTGCCTATATTGTTGCAATTTGATAGATGTGTTAGATTTCCAAGTTTTGTCAGAATTAGAGCTTAAGATCTAAAACAAGCATAGACAATTCAATATCTTTCTAATGAATTTTAAATGAGTTTAATTGGAATTCTAAAAAAAAGATATGGTTGATTTTTTTATGGACCTGTTGTTGCTGAACATGGACCTGGTATAGTAGCTGAGACTTCCAAGTTATTTTTATTAGGATGAAATTAAATTTAGAGGCTAAGGCCTGAATCAATCTTATTTGATCATTATTATTCCAATAAATTTTGTATGAGCTCAACTAGAATTTTAGAGAAAAAGTTATGGTCATTTTACTGTGGACCTGCTGGTGTTGAATCATGACCTGGTATAGAAGCAATGATAGAACTTCAAAGGTTATTTTTAGCTAGGAGAATGGCAGGATTAGGATTAGCCTTTGTTGGACGAATTTTAGCTTAGTAAATTATCTTTCTAATGGCATTGGAATAACTCAATTGGAGTTAAGATAGAGATTTTATAGCAGTTCTAAGATGGACTACCATGTAGCTCTGGACAATGATACATTATGTGCATCTAAAAGATGTACATTATGATTCATGCAATGAAACTAAAGATAAATACAAGTTTGAGTATATATAATCTTGAAAACAGATTAATAATAAATTTAGTATCATAAATGAAGAGACTGCATTAAGAAATCACAAATTTAAAGGATTTGAGATGTATTATTGCCCCTTCTGAAGCCCAAATTGAAAAGAACGATATTAATGCTATTTCCTGTCAAAAGTTAAGAAATTTCCCAATAATTGAACCAGAGAAAATGAACAGGTGCTGGAAAAGATGTCCTAGCATTAGTGGACAAGATTAGAGTTTATTTGAAGAAACTCAAAAACAATGATCATATAGCCATATAGATGATTTTCAGTCTGCTCTCAAGCTTATTATTTGGCAAATTTTTTGAGAAAATTTGATAATGAATTAGGTTCTGAGCTCAAATTAAAAATAAAGAGGAATATGATAAGAATAAGTCTGATTTTTTAGATTTGTTTCAGAATTTATTTAAGGGTTAAATAGCTAGTGAAAAAGGTGGACAATACAATGTTAAAAATCCTTGAACCTCATCATATTTTTAAAACTGCCATTGGGTCAAATTCTATCCAAAATTGGTCAAAGAAGGTTGTTAGACTGTTGGAAATAAAATTGAGATAGTAAAAAAGGAAAAAATAAATAAATTTAGATTTAAATTGATTATTTTTATTAGGTATTAAAATCGGTCAGTTCAAAATAATTCAAGAATATTATAAAAAAATCTAAACCAATAAGATAAGAAATTTCTGCTCTGCGAAATTTGAAATTGAAGATTAGAAATAAATATATAACTTAAATTACTAAATATATGCCCATATTAGTGTCCGGACTGATACAGATGATACAGAGGTCAATCCTGATACATGGGCTTAAGGATTATGATTGTCACAATTAAGCTCAAGTGCCTCGCTCTATATTGAATTTTGTTGACTTAGCCACCAGTAAAGGAGGAAATAAACATTTTCAATTTAGAGGTCAATTCTCCCTGTACATTCACCCCAATGACAACGAGCTGATGACTCTTCACTAGGGATGCTAGGGCATTGAGGGAATTAAGTACGAATATTCCATTCATATGGCAAGATTGAAGCACATTATCCAAGCTAGAGTTCATCTTTGGTTATGCTATTAGCAGCAAGGAAGTTCAAGTGGCGGCAACCGGTCCATGGTATTACTGCAAACAGGGAGTCATCTATGCACAACCAAACATAGAATAGTGATACCCCTTACACTATCTTCGTCCAGAAGAGCAGACTATGGTCTAGAATCTGACCCCAGAGCAAGACCCCTTAACCATCCATAGATTCACCAAGGCAAAAAATTCACTCAAGACAGTCCACTTAGCTACGTAATCGGTCTTCTACTAGTTCTGACTATGAGGGATCTACCTGATGAAGCACCAATGATGATAAGGACCTTCCAAAATACTTTCGCTTAGGTCGGTCATAAATATCTTGCTGAGAAATTTTGATCTCCAGGTTGGCTTCATTACAGCAAAAAGGTTTAGTGGCCCATCATGACAACTGATGTGATAATTTAACTGCAAGCACACAGTATCAATATTGAACTATACACGTCGTCCCATAGAGATCTCAGGTGTTTTGCAATTCTAACTAATTTCGTAGTTTTATCAAGTTAACTACGAGTTTCTAAATTGAGAGAAGATTAGTTCTAAGTTCTAGAGATTAGCCTAGGATTTCAAATCAATTAGAATAATATCCTAATAATGAATTATCTCTTACTTCCTAACTTTTTAATTATGCACGATCAAGCAGAACAATAAAAAGGTGATATTTTTAATTTAATTTTAATTAAGCGCCCCTAAATATGACCTATCAAGTTTTGTGAAAGCATGGACCATCAAAGATAATATCTTTCTTAAAAATAAATTATATCTAGTAGAAAATCTCCTAAACAAAAGCAAAGAAATAAATGTCAAACCCTAATCTAATCATAGGCTATCAAAATACCGAACTTAAGTATAACCTATCAAAGAAATTAGATTTACAAGTTTATTCTCATCAATTTATTTGTAGGAAAATCTTATTAATAATTCTATAGATAAAAACAAAGAGTATGAATTCTAAATCTCATCTAAGTATAGATTATCAAAATATGAATTAAGTATATTCTATCAAAAAATTATGATTTACAAAATCTATCTTTTATTTATCATAACTTTAATTTTTTTTAGGAAGAAGATGAGATAAATCCTTGTTAGATCTATTAAACTTACTTCATCTACATCCTAGGGCTAAAGCACATTAGTTACACATAATTCTAATTATCAAAATCCATTGTTTATTCATGAAAGTGAAGAAATCTAATCTAGAAAGTGATATAAATCTACACTAGAAAGCAATTAAAAGATAATTAACAAAGAAAAATTAAAGAACAACGAAGGTTATCTCTGGAGGTATTGTAGTCATTTCCCCTTCAACAAACCCTAATTTTTATTAATAAAATCCAAGTATAAATTATCTCCTACTTCCTCTATGATTAATCTCTATATTCTACCCTAGATTATAAGGATACGATCAATATATAGGTTTCAAAAAATCAAGCCCTAATTTTGATACAACTTAAAAACTACAAAATTACGTCGAAGACCCTTAAAAAATCTTATCACTATTCGCTTTTATTCGACTATTTGGTGGCTATTAACGATAAATAGCAACAAAATTATAAAAGTTTATCCTCATCTTTCTTGAACATGAAGATTTGATCATTTTCTTTCGATATAAATTACTGGATTGGATTTTAACTCTCTACAGCATCACTGTCTTGTAGTTTGCTTACTTTTAACTGTTTTCTAGACTTGATTTCCTAGTACGGGTCTGATTTTATATCATCTCCTTGTAGGAATCAGATTAGCTAAAAAATACACTAAAAATACCCCAGTAGAATTATTTAAATATAAAAAATAGATAATATGTAGCTATAAATATGCAATATATGACACTCATCAACTACTTTCATCTAAGATAAATATAAAGACCATTTGAATGAGATTAGGTTATATAGAGATATTAGGGCCCCATAATACAGGATGAACAATGAACAATTCTTTGCAATCATGGAGTTGCATTATCCCTCTATTAACACCATTTTAACATTCCATAGCGAGTTAGGCATAGCACTTCATGAAATGCGGAAGGTTTTGGGGCTACGCATGGACAATTACCCTTATGAGGGTACTTTCCAACCAAGAACAACATTAAGATTGCAAAAAAAAATAATCCTTCCATCTATATTAACTAATGGGAACTGGCGTGCCACTTCCACATTTGCACCAATATCATCAATGCCAAGAGTCATTACATTTGACACTGGAAATGGACCAATTATTGTTTCACAACCTAGATTACAAGTGTGCTACGAGACGACTCTATGTGGTAGTGATAGAGAAAAGTATTGCAAAGCACAAGGTAAAAGGTCATCTACTCAACGAAGATGTGGAGGATTTCACTCAGGGGACAATATTTCTTAGCTATCACTAATGGGCTAAATGTCATATAATATGGGGTGTTGCCCCAACAGCCTCCATGGCTCTTTGGTTAAAGCGATGTGTGGTCCATCTTTACCAAGAGAAACTATCTCTATCACGGTTTTTTATCGAATGGTTGTTTAGGCCAACAAGAAACCTCTAGGTCTATTTCTAGCCATGGTATACCATATTCATTAGAGGTTGAGGATACTCTGCTGGCCTTCCTTAATGACAATACCTCTAAGCTTGAGTCGATTATTGTATACTTAATGGCATGGTTCACCACCCATTATAGCTAGTTGATCTCAACGAGCTCTTACTGTGATAACACCCTCCATCTATAATAGTGGTATGAAGATGTGAGATGCAAGCATCAATACTTAGTGGAAACTCACAAAGGTGTGAATAGATATAGCGAGTATACGTCCTTCACCTACTTTCCTACCATAAAGGGAACATAATATAGTGATGTGCTTAATGACATTGGAATTGCCGATTCAAATCTACCCTTTAGTGTCTCCTGATGGCTTCCCCTCCCACGTGATATACAAATGTCGTAATAACTATGAACTAGCACCAAACCTACCAAGCAGGTTTGTTAGACAGCTTGGATATGACCTACTACATTTAGATTGCCTGAACTACTAACTACTTACTTTGGTTGATGGTACTAGGGTCTGGAGACACTTTGTGATCGATTATATCGGTGCCACTTTCTGCTTGCCAGTGAAATACCCAAAACTTCAAACAACCTTGGCCTTTTGTAAGTGGTATTGTGGGAGAAACACTACCAAACTTGAATTTGACCCCAACTTAATTGAATTACCTATCATCATTGGTAGTTTCAAGAAAATAGAAGCATTCCGTAAGCCCTCAAGAATGACTCTTCAAGGTACTCTAAATTGATAGATGACATGGTGTTTATAAATTTTACTACATGCAAAACTTTAACTTCTTTTAATGCATTGGTTCTAACAACTTATAGAATCAGTGATTGCTAAGATATATCGATGACCTTTAATGGAGGTGAAGTGACTAGTCCCACCATATTGAAACCCCGTGCTTCCAGGTCTATGGGGGTTGTGGATATTCCAAGGCTTGATGAATGAAATCTATATGAATTTGAAAGCACAATATCCTTACTCCTTAAATGGTTCCATAGTTTCTATCCATGTTTGTGGGCTTCCACACTTACCGTTATGTGCTTCTTAAAGTGTTGTTTGTACTTCTATTTTGATAAGTAATGAAGCAGAAATACATCGTATTCTTTAAGATAAAGCATTTGAGTTACCTATTGTAGAAGAATGGGACTGTCCTTCTTTTGATAGATATTTCTTCTTTAGGGTCATCTGTGAGAATGCCATACAGTACAAAATCAATGAATGGGAATTATCGATCTCGAGGTTCCATGCTAGTTGAAATTTCATGTGTTTCCTTATCCTTTTGGTCTTCTTTACTTGTTTTATTTATTTATAAACATAATTAGGGAATAAAAGTTTTGACTAGTTACGAATATTTTTTATCCTACCTTGACGGGTAACATTAAAATAGTAGCCAAAGAAGCCAACTTGTCAACATCATATTATCATTTTAGGGTATGTTAGTCGACAGAAAATCCTTTAAACATTTCAGCCCATGTCACAGTAACTTGGAAATATGGATCAAAGTCTTTGTCCTCACTTCATATTCGCCTTTAACTTGGTTTAGAAATAATTTTAAATTTCCATAAGCTTCCAAATATTTCACCTCGATTTCATTAGCTATTAGAAGCACAATGATGAGCGCTTTATATTCAGCTACATAGTTTGAGCATGGCTTAGTTAAGGCAAAACATAATTTTTAGTGAGATAAGGACTACTCTTGCTCCACAAATATTTTGCCAATCGGTCTCATTCTTACAGCACTATTGAAGAACAATTTTCATACTCTATTTACTGATTTTTTTTATTTCAATGGTTTCATCTGTGATGGTCTCCTATAGTTTAGGATTTTTGGAGATTGGGTAGTCAGCCAGAAAGTTGGTTATAACTTGCCTTTTTATTACTTTCAAGGGACAAACTTCATATCTTACTATGAAAGTAAGAGTGCCCATTTAACTAGTCTTGAATTTAGTGAATCTAGTAAAGCATCGACTTTGGAAATAATATGGATTGTTTTCTCTTCTAAGTAGAGAAAAGCCTTTAAAATAGCTAGTTTTGAAGGCAGATCACTGAGGCTCATGCACAGCTCCTTCCTTAAAAATTTTATATTAATTGCTTCATATTTTGACCTCAAGCTAAAGATTTTTTTCAACTGTACCGATATCAGTCTGTTGTATAAATTGTGTACTATTTTGACTAAAAATTATACCAAATCATCTTGAATCACTATATAATTTTGTATTATATATTTGGAGTATATGTTTACATTCTCAAAAAAATTTCACATTAATTTCTTTACATTTTGACGTAAAAAAAAATTTTTTTAGCTACACTGGTATCTATCTAGTACGTGAACTATGTACTATATTGATTGGAAATTATATCAAACCAGCATGTATATAATAGAATTTTCTATTTTTTTTAAGAGTATACTTTGACACACCCTTAAAAATTTCACACCAACTAGTTTACCTTTTAGCCTCAAACTAAATAATTTTCTTAGTTGCATCAATATAAGTACAGTGCGTGAGCTGTTTACTTTATTGACTAAAATTGGATTAAACCATCATAGATCACTATAAAATTTTATATTCTATTTGAAGAATATACTTTGACACTCTCATAAAATTTCACTTTAATTGGATTAGAGATTGACCTCAAATTAAAAAAATTTCTTAGTTGCACTGGTATTAGTCTGATACGTGAGCTGTGTATTATATTGAGTAGAAATTGTATCACATCATCAATCACCATAAAATTTTGTATTCTATTTTAATAGTATATTTTGATAATAAAAAATTTTACATTAATTGAGATTGTAATATCAAACTAAAGATTTTTCTAAACTGCATTAGTATTAGTCTGATGCTTGAGTTTTATACTATATTAAGTAGAAATTATATCAAGTTATCATGAATCACCATATAATTTTATATTATATTTTAGGAGTATATTTTAACACTCTAATAAAATTTTCACATTGGTTGGTTGATATTTTATTCTCAAACTAAGGATTTGTTTTAGCTGCATCAGTATTAGTCCGGTACACGAGCTGTGTACTATATTGAGTAGAAATTATATCAAATCACTATGCTTCACTATAAAATTTTGTATTCTCATTTAAAAATATGTTTTGACACTCTAATAAAACTTTCATATTAATTGGTTGAGATTTTAACCTCAAACTAAATATTTTTCTCAGCTGCACTGGTATCAATTCAGTGTGGGAGCTGTGTATTGCATTAGGAGGATATTGTATCATATTATAATGGATCTCTATAAAATATTATATTATGTTAGGAGTATGGTGTGATAGTCTCATAAAGATTTCATTTTAATCTGTTTAGTTTTTGACCTCAAATAAAAGATTTTTTAGGTGCAATGGTATCAGTTTAGTGCATGAATTATGTACTATATTGAGTAAAAATTATATCACGCTAACATATATCACTATAAAATTTTGTAATCTATTTAAGGATTTGTTTTGATACTCTCATAAAAATTTCATATTAATTAATTGAAATTTTTACATCAAGCAAAATATTTTACTCAGCTGCACTGGTATTAGTCTGGTGCGTGAGCTGTGTACTATATTGGTAGATATTATATCCAGTCATCATGGAGCACCATAAAATTTTGTATTCTATTTTAGGATTATATTTTGATACTCTCATGAAAATTTTATATTAATTTCTTATTATTTCAAACTCATACTAAAGAATTTTTTCAGTTACACCAATATAAGTCTGGTGCAGGAGTTGTGTACTATATTCAGTAGAAATTATATCAAATCATTATGGATCAACATAAAATTTTGCATTTTGTTTTAGGAGTATACTTTGACACTAACATAAAATTTTCACATTAGTTTCTTTATATTTTGACCTCTAACTAAAAATATTCTAAGCTACACCAGTACTTGTTTGGTTCATGAGCGTATGCTATATCGCGTAAAATTTTTGTCAAACTATTATGTATCACTTTAAAATTTAGTTTTTTATTTTAGAAGTATGTTTTGACACTTCATAAAAATTCCACTTTAATTTCTTGATATTTCGATCTCAAGCTAAAGATTTTTTGCAGTTGTACAGGTATAAGTCTAGTGTGTGAGCTGATATAATATCAAGTAGAAATTGTATCAAATCACCATGAATCACAGAAAAATTTTGAATTCTATTTGATGAGTATGTTTTGACACACTCTTAAAAATCTCACATTAATTGGTTGGGATTTTTCTCAGCTGAACTGGTATAAGTCTGGTGTGTGAGCTATATACTCATTGAGTAGAAATTTTATGAAATAACTATGGATTACTACAAAATTTTGTATTCTATTTTAGGAGGATATTTTGACACCCTTATTAAAATTTCACATTAATTACTTGATATTTTGAGTTCAGATTAAAAAAATTTCTCAGCTGCACTAGTATTAGTCTAGTACGTGTGTTGTATATTACATTGAGTAGAAATTATATCAAATCTCCATAAATTACTATAAAATTTTATATTTTATTTTAGAAGTATATTTTGACACTCTCATAAAAATTTCACATTAATTGGTTGAGATTTTTTCTCAAACTTATGATTTTTCTCACTTTCACCATTATTAGTCCAATACATGAGTTGTTTACTCTATTGAATATATATTATAATGGATCACTATAAGATTTTGTATTCTATTTTGTAGGTAATACCCCAACAAATGAAGACCTCAATCGTGAGGATCTATGTGAGAAGCATGTCACTCCTCCATGTCAAAGTTCCTAACTCTTTTGAAGCCTTGTAAAACATTAACAAAACTCATGCACACTTTGGCAACCGTGTTTTTTTTTGACAAAAACTGGTTTGATATAAGCAGTTTTTTATTAGATACTGGTTGTCATAAAAGAAACCACTTATCTCATGAAGAAATCTTTGTTTATCTCTAATGCTCCAATGATATGGCATCCCTCCTAGATCAAGAAATTGATAATATCAGCAAACCAAAGAGTTTGATATAAAGAATAATTACTTATCAAGGAAAGAATTCTTATTGGACAATCTATCTTTTCAAATAATAACCAAAAATGGTGGTCATTAATGACATTCTCAACTCCCTTTCAATCTTTTACATAAGGTCAAATTCCTGAAGAAGCCCTGTCCATCGAATCAAGTACGATTTGGCATCATTTCTCGAAAAGAAGTATTTCAACATCGAAAGATTCGTAAAGACTATAATATGTGAGCTAAGGATATATGAATAAACTTTTCTAATGTGAAAACTACTGCAGGAAGCTCATTTTTCATAGTTATATAGTTCATTTGAGCATCATGCGTCTTGCTTGCGTAGCAAACAACATATGACTTCTTATCTTGGCATTATTAATAAGTATTATATTTTGCATAATTATATCCCTTATTTTATTTTTTTATATATAAATAAAATTATTTGGGTATTTTTAGTTGTTTTTCAAGTTAGGTACCATTACATCAAGAATTACAAGAAATTAGTTGAAGACCAATGAAAACTGAGTCTAAAAGGAGCAGAAAAGAAAAATCTAAAGTATCACAAAGTTTAGAGCCACAAATTCACAATCTAGTCATAAATATATGAAGTCCAGAGCTTGAAGATCAAGTGCCAAAAATCCAAAAGCTAGAGGCCATGATATTGCTACTTATGGTAGCGATTGTCACTGATTCACAGCAATAGAAAGAAATTTTCAAATTATTATTTTGTTGTAGATTCATATGTAGAGGACTCTTCTCACAAGCATGATTGACCCAGATTAGCAGTCAACTCTGCTATTTTGTGGAAAATCTAATGAGTCAACAGTTTTTTCATAGGCACTTTCTGTAATTTTACGACTCTGTTGTAGTACTTTGATTAAGTTTTTAAAATCCAATGTCTATTTATTTGTTGTAATCCTTGTAAATTTTATTTTTTGTATTTTTTATTATTTTAATTAAATTGGAGATTGAGAGCTAGAAAGGGACGACTGCCACACTAGAACTCATTAAAGCTTGATTTCTTCAGTCTCCATTAATTTATTCTTAGGTTCTTATTGCTTTCATAGGTTCGATTTAATTTCTTTTAAAATTAGAGTTAGTTGCTTTCTTAGGTAGATTTAGTTGCTTTCTTTGATTAATTTGTTTTACTTTTACTTTTACGTCTTAAAATATGAACTTGTTAAAGAAAAAAAAATGAACTTTCAATGAAAACCATGCATAAGTAGTTTTCATCTGTCATAGGATGCAAATGAAGTTAAATTAATAATTCTAACATTTGTTCTTCTCTTATTTTTAAAAGAATCAAATGTTTTTTTTGAAGAAAAATATAAAGATGCAAATTCATAAATGGATGTATTTGATAGATTAATTTTAAGGTGATTTTTATAATTTATGCGTAGATTAGATTTGTAACAGGTACTCTTTAGTTTGTCTATAAAATTATCAATTTTATGTAATTTACGTTAATAAAAATGTTGCTTTTCATGATTTATACTTGCATGACACTAAATAGAACATGTTTAGCTGATTATATTAAAACCGAATAAAAAAGATTACCTTTTTAATATGCTGCTTCATCATGCATCTTAAAAAGATAGAAAGAAGAAAAATATTTCATTGTTAGGTTGTTTAATGGATTCGAACATTTTAGGCTAGTTTTTAGTATAATAAACAACACTTTTTTTAATTCTAATTTTCCTAATTAACTTGCTTGAATTAAAAAATTACTAGGATCGAAAAACATCCTATATTCATGTGGGAATGACCTGTTGTGCTATAATTAACACTGTGTGCTTATAGTATTTTGATACACGTCTAGTTTTAAGCATCATTGTTGGGAATCAACAGTGTTTTCTTATTTTTTTCTTATATTTTATGAGTTAACAGTGTATGTTGAGTATAAAGATACAGAAGTATAGGGACCAGAAGAGCAATAGAATCAGCTCCAAAAACTAGGAACACAAAGCTTCTTTTTTTTGCCAAATAGTGGCACTTGCCGTGGTTCAGTGATGATGGTGAGCCTACTTCTGCCTTTTTTCTATTTTCATTATTTTGTTTCATGATTTTCCAAAAATGTGATGCATCATTTTTTATTTTATCATATCAGTGATTGCTGGAGGAAATATACGTGCTACTTTTCATATTTGGTTGAGCATTATTGGTTGCATATCTACTGTAATCAATTTAAGAGCGCAACCCAAGAACCTAATAGTTAAATCTGGAATTTCATCACCATTCCTTGGCTTAGAAACCATCTTTCATACTGCATATAATCGTTAAAAATAAAAAAAACTAGACGTTGGCCCTAATGACTTTCTAAACAGAGTCTTAGGTAGAAGTAATATTTGATTTGGTAGAGTCAAATTTTTATTGTCCATGTCTTCTTCCACTTTTACTTTGTCTTTTCACATATGGCCACTCTTCCACTAACTCTTGGACACTCATATATTCATAGTCATCTCCGTTGGTATATGCCAATGTGGGCCCGTGATCATTTTGGTCGACTGATGAGATCAGATTATATCTTGGGTGAGAAGATAGATCAATCAATCCGAATCATTCAGGATCGTTGCAACCCAATGTGCACATCGTTGACATCATATATCAAAATTGCTGAAGCTATAAGTAACAATTATGAACTTAAACATAGTATTTCAGCATGTTTCCTTAGTTCATTAGATCTGATTTAGAAGATGTATATCTTCTTATCAGTGAATTTTGGAAAGTATATATGATAATTAAACTACAATACTAATCAGAGTATGCATTCAAAGCTATGCTTCATCTCGTTCGTTCTTAAGGATAACGCTAAGAAATGGCAATATAGTTGCCCACGTATTCTATCAATTTTTGGGCTGAATTCATTATAGTGTTTTTAAAGAAGTATTATCCCATACATAAGATGACAAAAATAAGAAACACCATTAATCACTTCAGTCAAATGTAGAGAAAATCTTTCTTGAAATACTTGGAACAATTTAAAGATCCCTTAGTGCATCACTCCCACCATGACATAGAAAAGTGGAGGTTGTGTTAAATCAAATTGAAGGATTCAATTACAATTTTAAAAGTCTTCTTGAGTCCATGTGTTGGGCGTAGTTTATGATAAAGAATAAGAAAGAGACCTAAGAATTTCTAGAGAACCTATCTTGAAAAACTATGCAGTGGGATAACCCTACTGAGAAGTCTAGTACTTCAATGAATAAGGGTGGAGTCCATAGCTTAGACAACTTTATAGCTTTCGAGGTTAAGATTACATCTCTAAGAGGAGAATCAAGGTGTTGGAAACTCCTAGTACTCTTCAAATATGTTAAGTTAATCAATTACAAACTTCCATGTATTTTAATTGTGGTACTTCGAGTTACATTATGGAGGAGTATAGTTCTAATGAATCCCATTAGTCATGAATCCCATTAGTCAAATGCTAAAACAAGCCAAAACTCCATATCCACAACCCATGAACACTCTATACGCTCTAACATACAATCCAGGCTGGATGAACCATCCAAATCTCCCTTGGAGTCAAGGGCAATATCAAGAAGCCCCTAACTCTAATATGACCTCCATCAACTTGTCAATTTACAAGACCAAATGTGGGTGTTTACCAGCACCTAAATGTTACGACCTTGAAAACAACCAGATTATACTACAAGAAGTTAATCCTTCCTATGCAAAGTAGGGCTCTATTCACAATAAACAATTTTCATTACTTGAGAAGAACTTCAAGAATCTTCTTAAAGTTTCATCGTTCCTTAACGCTCACATGTAAAATCTTATGAAAGTGTCAAATGACTTTATTAAAACATGGACCATAAATTACTTATAAACTCTAAGAAGATTAAAAGTCTAGAGCAGCAGGCAGAACAACTTGGGATTCAAATGATTGAACTTGGAAAGGGTACCTTTATAAGGCAGCCTTTATATTTGACAAACCATAATGCTAGTTCCTTTAACTCGATCCAGTTGCATGTCGACCAAAGAGCAGGTTGACAATCATGTATCTATGCTGGCTGATTCGACTTACACCATACCATCTAAGGAGCCTTACCACTTAGCATATGATCCTTTTTTGGCCAAACATCTAGCCAAAGGCTCCTTATCCTAATCGTTTGAAGAAAAATTCTTCTCAGGTCGAGCACATTAAATTATTCAAGTAAGAAAAGGTCAATGCACCACCTCTCAATGTGATCCAACAAGTACCTGTTTATGCAAAATTCCTAAACGATCTATGTACGATGAAGAGGTAAACAAATGTTTCAAAGAAAGTCTTTTTAGGTTCTAACATCTCTATTATCCTATTCCATTCTGTACCTGTGAAGTACAAAGACGCTAGAAGTCCTACCATCTCCCGCAGTATCAAAGTTTAGTGATTATGAGTACTTTGCTGGATGTAGGAGCTAATGTCAACTTGCTATCATATTCAGTATACCAGTAGTTAAGATAAGGTGAGTTGAGACCTGCAAATATTACATTACAACAAGCCAATATGTTTGTAAAAAAGCTTGTGGGAGAGATCGAAAAAGTATTTATTAAGAATAGAGAGTTTATCTTCCCCGTCGATTTTATAATCTTTGAAACTCAACTTGTGGCAAATTCACAACACTGTATCAATATTTTCCTAGGTCGACCATTCCTGGCCACTTCTAACATTGTAATCAATTGTCGGAGTGGATTAATGAGGCTTTTCTTTAGAAACATGATGCTTGACTTGAATAAATTTAATCTAGAGTGTCAATCGACTGATCCACTTGATGAGCCCCTAAATATCAATGCAATCCAAGATTTATCCAATGATCATTCTGAGCTTATTATCAATGAGCTCAATGAATCATCAAACTATGTGCTTTTCATCTCAACAAGCTCAACGTTGGACTATATATTGAAAAGGAATTAGTCTATCTATAGTGCAGCATAGAATTTATCTATATGATGATGCACAATCTACACAAGATTCTTAGTGTAGCCAGAATTTATTGATGAAAGAAGCTGTATGGAAGAATATTTTAAAGTGTTGTGACAATGGGAAGTGCGGGGTGAGTTTGGTTCAAGTAGTACACAAGAAATGTAAAAACAATGCGATTAAGAATATGTAAACAAGGTTATCCTAATGTGTATGCAAAATCGAATGACAAGTTTGCATTGATTATAAGAAGCAAAAGTTGCCACAAGGAAAGATCATTTTCCCTTGCTCTTTATCAATTAGATGCTTGAGTAGTTGGATAGACTTGTGTCCAATAGTTACTTAAATGGTTTCTCCGGTTACAACCAAATTCCTATTGCTCCTGAGAATTAGGAGAAGACCATGTTCACATATCCCTTTTGTATCTTTGCATATCGATGAATAACCTTTGGGCTATACAATGCACTTGTCATGTTCCAAATGTGTATGGCATGTACTTTCTTAGATAAGGTTGAAATTTTTTTAAAAATCTTTAAAGATCTCTTTTCTATCTTTGGAGATTCATTTAATGAGTGCCTACACCATTTAGAGCTAGTTCTTATATGCTATAATGAGAAAAATTTGACAGTCAATTTGGAGAAATGTCATTTCCTAGTAAGAAATGACTTTGTGCTAGGGCACATCATCTTGAAGCACGACATTGAGGTTGACAAAGCCAAAATGGATCTTATCACACATCTTCCACCTCTGTGATTAGTGAAAAATGTGATATCATTCCTTGTCCATTCTGAATTTTGCAGACATTTCATCAAAAACTGTAATAGGATTATTAGGTGATGCGACCTAAATGTGCATTCCCAAGTATAGGAGATCGACAAATCATACTCGAGTAGTAAATACATGATCATTCTCTTGAGTATATAATACTTTGTGATTATATTCTATAACACCCCTGATCCTTAAGTTTGTCTATTGATTTATTCTGCATCATCTGTATCAGTTCGGAAACATAAATACTGATATGGACAGATACTAAGTAAAATGAGTTATATCTTTTAATTCAATATTCAAATTTCATAGAGAGGGTACTTCTTATCTCATTATTTTGGATTTTTCATATTTTTCTTGAATTATTCTGAATAGGTCGATTTTCAGTCAAATATCTGATTAAAATAATAAAATTATATCAAAATTTCTAATCTTATCCTTACACCAACTCTAAATTTATCGTGAGAAGCTTTGCAGGCTTTGTTGACTAAATTTGATTCGGAATTGAGCAAATGGCTGCTTGTAAATATGATGAAGACTAGGGGGTTTTTAACGTTGCTGCATACCTATCTTCCACCACCATTTGACCCTCGAAATAAACTCAGAAAAATATTTAAAAAATCAAGTTTCTTCCTCTCATTCTACTATTCTTTTTATCTTCAGACCGCCAACCCTAATTCCCTTTCAATTTTTCAAAAATAAATTTTCAAATTTTTAGTCTGAGAGTGAGCTGAAAATCCATTTAAATTGTTCTTTGAGCTTTGTTCTTGAGTTTAACCTCCCTAAATCAATTCTAAATTTCTCTATCAACATGAAAAAACCTTATACAGGCTCTGACCTTGATCCTAGATTAATTCTTGGAGAATTTTTCTACTTCTAAGGAGCAATCGCATCAATATCGTTTCATATCCAATTTTGGTTCAACAAGAGGCAAGAATACACTCTTAAACCCTTCAAAGTTGTAATTTCTCAATGAAATTTTCTTTCATAAGATCTCAGATATATTATTAATTAAATTTAATGATTGTAAATACCCAAACTTGCATGTGGCTTGAATTTTAATGCCCATGTCACCCTGTGCATGCTAGCATGCACAGAACGTATCGCTGCCCAAACCTATGTAATAGTCCATTTTAGGACTGCTATAATTTTTGCATCTTAACTCTGATTGAACTTTTTTTATTGTCATTAGAAAGAGGATTCACTAATATACATTTTATCTAAGTACAATGGATCCCAATTTATCCATTTACCTAGCCATAAAAAACCTGGAAGATCACTAATTGTTAAAGCATAATAGTAGCAAAACGTAGTAAAATGACCATACCTTTGGTTTTAGAATTCCGGTTCAGCTCATTCAAGTTTTTTTGGATAGCTAATTTAATTATCTACAATTTTCAAAAATCTTAGGTTCTAATGTAATTATTATCCTAGCCAAACTAAACTTGGAATTTCCCTTTCCCCTGTACTAGGTCCATTGCAACAGGTTCATGATAAATAAATCGTAACTTTTGTTCTAGAACTCCAATTAAGTTTATTCAAATATCATTGGAAAGATTATTTAATTATCTAGAATTGTTGAAAATCTTAGACTCTAAATTTTATGTGATTTTGATCAAATCAAATCTAGAACGTCAAGTATACTTAGTCCATAGCAGCAGTACCATGCCCATTGTAAAATGACCACAATTTTCAGTCTAGAACTCTAATAAAACTCATTTAATATTTATTAGAAAGAGGATTGAATTCACTATAGTTATACAAAATCTTAGCCTCTAAATCTATTTTGTACTAGTCAAAAAAGACCGGTAAATTTAATATATCTACTGAGTTGTAGCAACAAAGACATATATGTTATCTCTTGATTTAGGATATGATACACATGTACACATATTTAATCACTCTTGTTATTACCTCTTTATAGTGAATTTAGATCTGCCGTAGCTCATAACTAGGCATATGTGCCAGGATCATGCATATACAGATTAATCCAAAATATGACATACATGCACACATGTTTATTTATGTATGTTATTACTTGCACAAGTTATTCTTACTTGAAAATGATATCTTACACACGTGAATATATTCTATAACTCTTGTACCCACCAGTATTGATCTTGTACTTGTAAGTATTGATGTGCATGTCTTTTCATCTTCACCTAGTATGTATGCACCATTTTTAATTGTACATGTTCTTACTTGTGCATGTTATTCTTACTTCGAAATGATACCTCACGTACATAAATATGTCCTATACTCTTGAACCTATTAGTATTATTCTAGTCCTATAAGTCTTGTACTAGCTAGTAATATTCTTGCACTTGTATTATCGTGCGTGTTGTGTCATATTCACTAGCTATTGATACATGTACTCTTAATGTATATGTCACATTGATATTTATTATATACTACACTGTGGATATGGAGGTAATGAATGGTAGAATAAAACATGTATTGTGGAAGCTCATGTCTATTTGGAGAAATATACTAATCTGTGTACTAGCACTAGCAATTTCTTCATTGTCTTGTTTCTTGCTTATATCTTTAGTGAGACGCCATCCAGTTCAAATAAGAACTGGTACTTGAGGCCATAATTTCGGCTATGCACGGGACATCCAGTGCACCTAGCGATTACGGCTATGCATGGGACATCCATTGCACCTAGCGATGCGAAATTCGATTCATATGTGATCGGTCTTGGGTCCGTAGTACCGGGTATGCACAGTGCACTTCTAGAACATGTGAATATCTCATTGTTTAGTTCCAAACTAAATAAGAGAGAATGTGCATGATATACTTTATTATTCAAATTATGCTTTGCATATTTTATATTTCATGATTCGTATGGATGACAATGTTATGTTTGCGTGTTCATAATATGCTATATACATCAATTGCTTCATGATTCAAGTTTTCTTATGCATGCCATGTATCACATTATTTTTTCTATGTTTGGAATATCTTGTTATTTGATCACATCATACTATATGTACAATGTACTATATAATTCATCTTATATTATGCATACCATATACCACATGATTCCTATTATATTTGGCATATCTTGGTTCTTGATCATGTTATACTATATATACCATGTATGTCATAATTCAGATTCATTCATATCATCTTTTATATTCTTCCTTCTAGCATATCTCACTGATATGGTTCTCATAGAATTGTACGAGCTTGAATTTATTTTCTTGTTTAGATTCTGACTCTTAGGGTTATCACTAACTAGGTCTGCTAATTTTGATTGCAGTGTTCTTGAGGGGGATTCACCCTTTGAGGATCCACATTATTAGGAGTAGGCCGAGTACTAGTATCCAACTTTCATAGGGTTCTTATCCTTTTTTGTGTTTGTATCATTTTGACTTTATGTGCACATGTATCTTACTTTCTAATTCTGTCCATGGTATTCGGACACTCCTGTATATGTTCAATACTTATATTGCCTATTATGATACTTTACTTAACTCTACATTAGTAACCTTTATGTATACATATTGCTTATCATTCTAGTATAAATATTTTTGGATATTGCTTTACTTTTGCCTGATATTGTGGTAGATAGATTCAAACCAACAGAATATATCTCATATTTGTATGCTCCCATATCTCTTTTCTATATTTGTGTTTGGAAAAAAAAAGAGGGTCTCATGTACCCCAGTATTAAGAGTGCCCGACGGTGACACCCTACCCCTTTATTGGGACATACGCTCGGACCCACCTATGCGGTTTGGAGGCGTCAAATGTTCTAACACTAAGAAATATAATTTACGAAAGTAAAATTGTGAATTGATTGAAAACTAATTAATTTGAAATTGGTTGTAAAATAAACTAGAGAATGGTATTGCTTTGATAGGTTAATGCTCCCAAGATTGAATCACTGGATTAGTTAATATTTATTTTATCTGAATTTTATAGATCACGTGGTCTCATTTAAATAGAAAATAAATCATTGAATCACAACATTAAATAAAGTTATGATTTTGATAATTTGTTAATTTTTTTAATTAATATTATATGAATTTTCAAGATAATCCTAAATATGATTTATAAATAACAAAAAATAATCATTCAAAATCTAAGTATACACCATGACTTAAGAGTCTATGATATATTAAAAATTAAGTAACGAATATATTGTCAACTATAAACCATCATAGTCTCAAAATCATATTTAGCACAAGATAAGATAATAGGGAACCAAAAACAATTAAAAATAAAAGAAAAGAAACTCATACCAGATCAAAATATAGGTTTGGTACCTCATCCACACCAATGAAGAAATTTAGCCACTCATACACTTTATAGCCATCAAACAATCGAAAAGATATTCTATTATTAAATAATAATGAGAGGGTACAAAAACTAAAATCTCAATAAATCTCTTCTTTAATCTAAAAGTAGTCCTAAAAATCCCCCTCAAAATTCTGGATTATTTCTTTCAAAATTCTAATACAAGAACTCTATTATTAGGAAATTCCTTTCTCTTTAAAACTCTTCATATTTGTGCTTCTGACTGACTAGCTGTTGACAACCACTTCAATAGCTCCCCTCAACTAGAAATTACAATCATTCATTTTCGTCAGCTTTCGACTGCCCTTCTAAGTGACCGTCGAGAACCAATCCTGAAAATTAAATTTCTTGGCTGATATGCATACAAATACGATTCTTGTTCGATTTCCTTCCATCTAAAACCCTTTAAAAAGATCATAAAATACTATAAAAATATTAAACTAGAGAGTTTGAATAACAAAAACTAGTTTTTGATCAATTCCTCATATTAATCATCAAAAGTAGATTATGAGTGCATAAAATAGTTAGAAAATATTGTAGTTTTCACTCGTAATCATAATTGCGATCAAAATCGCTCACTTTCAAGTGCAAGAGATCAACAAGTAGTACAGGCATAGTAACCCAAGATCGTTCTCTTGAGGATCGTTTTGATTATTGCGTGATACTAAAAAGAATAAATTACGAAACTAAAAGGAATAAAGATTGGATTTTTATTCACTATAACTAAAACTAAACTAAAGAGGATGTAAATTTACTTGAAATAAAATTATTGCTAAGATGAATTTAACTCATTCGTAGAATAATTTACTAGATGTACTTAAATTTTTTATATCTCAGTTGCATAAATCACGTGGTCTTCCAACAACAAAAAATAAATCAATGAAGCACAAAAATCTAACAAAGTTGCAAACTTAATATTTGAATTATTTTCCTAATTAATTTTATTTGAGTTTGGAGTTTATCTAAGCTTGTAATATGAATAACAAAAGTAAACTTTTGAAGTCTAAGCATACACTATGCCTAAAGAGTTTATGGCATATCAAAAATTAAGCAACAAATATATTGTCAAATAATAAAATATCAAAAACTCAAATTCATATCTTAATACTTTCAAAGATAATAGGAAATCAAAGATATCAACTTTATATAAATCAATTAAAAATAGTAAGTATAGAAATCACATACCACTAACTTGCCTGGGGTTTGTTATCCATAAGAAGCAACTCAAGAAATTAGCTACTTATACTCATCATAGCCATAAATAAAGAAAAGAGAATTCTTTTATTGATTTCTATAAAAGAGTACAAAAACTAAATCCTAAATTTCTACTCTATTCTCTAATAATCAAAAGGTATTTGGCGTTACAATATTTTGAATTACATTGGGTATTTATAGCCTTAAAAAATTTTAATAAAAATTCTATTCATAAGGAAACTCTATATTCTCTCAAAAATTTTCAAAAGAACCAAACTGCGGCTTGGGCCTTCAATAGCACCATCGAAAGCGGCTCTCGGGTTTGAACTATAGTCGATGACTGTTGATAGCCTTAGGTAGCTATTGATAGCCAGACCTGGAAAAATCACACTTCTAAACTAATATTTGATATATACTTTAATTATTCGATTTCCTTACATATAGAACCCGCAATAACACTAGAAAACACTTGGAAAACATCATACTGAGGAATTTGATTAATAAAAATAACTTTCCATTAATTTCTTATATTAATCGTCAAAATTAGATTACATTTGCATAAATAAACTAAAATAACTTCACATTTCAAGCGTAATCATAACCTCCAACTTGAATTTTGTGAGTACTTAGCAAATTTATAAACTAAGAAAATAAACTAAGGACCTAACTGAAAAGAAAAATAATTCTTAACTCACTTTCGTAGGAATCATGATTGCTTTTAGCATGTGCAATAATCTATTAAACTCCTATGTTACTCTAGTCGACGAGTGTTGTCTCGTGAGGGTTTCCAATGATGTTACCGACAAGCATCAAGAAAATGTTTGAGTTCATAAAATAAATAAAATAAAAAATAAGGATAAGTGTAAAATAAAGAGAAAGAAAATGTTAGTATCCGATTATTAGCTTTTTATACTATTATTTTTGCTTTTCATTTCTTTTTCATATCAAATTCAATTAGAGATACACACAATTTATAAAGAAGACAACCTTAATAAATCACTTATAATCTTATGCTTTTATATATCTATCATGATCATTTAAATCATATCGTATATATACTTTTACTTTCAATTATTCACTTCTATGTGTTAGCAAAAGATAGCGGAATAATACTAATGCAACAACCAGCGGAATCAAATAGTTAACCGAAGAGAAAAATAGCAGAGACAGAGAACACGCAGATTTAACGTGGTTCGGCAATATGCCTACGTCCACGGGGACCGATCGAAAAACTTCCACTATATCAAAAGGGGATTACAATATTCTAGTTCTCAACCACAAGAGAAATCACAAAGAAATCACACAAGATTTTGAGATCAAACCCTAACCTCTTGTTGCAGTGATTTAGCTCTTTGTTTCAGCCACCGAAAAAAAAAACCACACCAAAAGAAAAGACGTACAGCAACAGCCTTGCGCCAAAAAGAAAAAACCTCCTGCCGAAATCACCTTTGGCTGAGAGCCCTCCTGCCGAAATCTCCTTCGGCCGAAATCAAGAGCACAACAACTTGTTTGGATTTGGCCAAAAATAATTTCAGCCAATTATTTCAACTGCCACCCTTTGTTTCGTTTCTTTCTTTTCTTTAATTTTTCTTTCCGGCTCCAATTTTTCGGCAAACACAAAACCCTAGCACCACACCCTATATATATTATATCATAATGGGTTTGGACCGGTTTTGGACCCGTTTCGGTTGACCGAAACCCGCTACGGCAATGGGCTCCATTAGCAACAATCTCCCACTTGGAGACCATTGCTAAAAAAATGTAATCTCCATACATGATAATCCCAGTGTCCAAAGTTTTTACCTCGATCGTTTTAAAGTCCCAATTTCAGCATTCAACACAAATGCACCAAAGTTGAGCAATAGCTCAACTTTTTCCCATCAACCGGCTTTGTCAACATATCTGCAGGATTCTTGCTACCTTCAATCTTCTCCAACTTCAATTGGCCATCCGCTAACAAGAATCTAATGAAGTGATATCTCAAGTGAATATGTTTGGTCCGTGAATGATACGCCGAGTTCTTAGCAAGATGAATTGCACTCTGACTGTCACTGAATAACCTGCAATCCACTCCATCAAAACCCAACTCACTCATCAATCGCTGCAACTAAATAAACTCCTTACTTGCTTCTGCAGCTGCAACATACTCAGCTTCTGTCGAAGATAAAGAAACAATTGATTGTAGTCTTGAAACCCATCTTACCGTTGTTCCTCCTACAGTAAAAACATAACCTGTGGTGCTCCTGCCATTGTCTCTATCACCCGCATGGTCCGAATCCACAAAACCTTTCACATCAATGTTATCACCCCCAAAACACAAACAATACTTTGAAGTACCTTTCAAATACCTGAAAATTCACTTCACCGCTTGCCAATGTTCTTTTCCAGGGTTCTTCATGAATCTACTCACTACTCCCACTGCATGTGCAATATCTGGTCTTGTACTCACCATTGCATACATGAGACTCCCAACGGCCGATGAATAAGGCACATTCTCCATGTGTCTCTTCTCCTCATCTATCTTAGCACCTTGCTCTTTTGACAGTTTGAACTGACCACCAAGAGCTATAGTTACCGGTTTTGCATTCTCCATGTTGAATCTCTCCAACACCTTCTTGATGTATCCCTCCTGAGATAACCACAATTTCTTGTTTTTCTTATCTTGGGTAATTTGCATCCCAAGAAGTTGTTTGGCCTCACCCATGTCCTTCATAGAGAATCTCCCTGCCAACTTTCTCTTCAGATCATTGATTTTCTTCATGCATGTACCTGCCACAAGCATATCATCTACATACAAAGTAAGTATAATAAAGTTACCATCCTTAAACTTTTGTAGATATACACAATGATCTGAATTGCTTCTGGCAAAACCCGAATCCAACATAAACTTGTCGAACTTTAAGTACCATTGCCTCGGCGCTTGTTTCAACCCATACAAGCTCCTTTTCAGTCGACATACCCAATTTTCTTTCCCTTTAACTTCATATCCCTCCGGCTGTTCTATATATATTTCCTCCTCCAAATCACTATGAAGGAAAGTAGTTTTCACATCGAGCTGCTCTAAATACAATCCTTTCACAGCCACAATACTTAGTATTGCTCTGATAGAAGTCATCTTGACAACAGGTGCAAATATTTCATTGAAGTCAATACCTTTTCTCTGACCGTATCCCTTCACCACAAGTCTAGCCTTGAACCTTTGTGTCCCTCCTGCCTCATGTTTTACCCTGTATACCCACTTGTTATGCAATACTTTCATCTTTTCCGGTCGCTTCACCAATTTCCATGTGTGATTCTCCTCCAAAGAAGACATCTCATCACGCATGGCTTGCTCCCACTTAAGATGAAGTTTATCCTGCATAGCTTCTTGGTAACTCTCTGGTTCACCTGCATCAGTATACAAAACATGATATAATGGAAGACAAAGTTTTTGGGTTGGCTTCCTTATCCTCGTGCTCCTCCTCAAAGTGGGAACACTCTCTGATGAAGTACTGGAACCATCTACTTTAGTCAATGGCTCTCTTTCCTGTTCGGTCTCATCTGAAACTTGTGTATTCTCAGGTGTAGCCATTTCTTCTCCTTCAGATATCAGTATTTCTTCCTTTCTTTTATCCATTGGATCCATCCCATCCTGTGGCCCATCCAGCTCCAAGCGCTCTTTCTCCACTGTTTTCTCACTCTTACTTTCCGTTCGGTCTTTATACATACAGCCCTCATTGAATACTACATCTCTGCTACGAATTACCTTGTTATGCTCATAATCCCATAAGCGATAACCATATTCGTCGCCACCGTATCCAATGAATGCACACTTCTGAGATTTAGAATCAAGCTTCTTTCTCATCTCGTGATCCACATGTGCATATGCTATACAACCAAACACTTTTAAGAATGAATAATTCACAGTCTTACCAGACCACTCCTCCTCTGGAATTCCTCCATCTAAAGCACTAGCTGGACTCCTGTTGATCAGATAGACTACCGTATCTACAGCGGCTCCCCAAAGTTGCAAAGGCAAACCTGCTTGTAGTCTCATACTCCGAGCTCGCTCCAAAATAGTTCTATTCATCCTCTCAGCCACGCCATTTTGCTGCGGTGTCCTCGGTACAGTCTTCACTTTCCTGATCCCGTGGGCAGAGCAATAGTCATCGAACTCCCTATTACAAAATTCCCCACCATTGTCTGACAACAGACATTTTACCTTCAAACCTGTTTCATTCTCAACAAGAGCTTTCCATACCTTGAAGATCTTGAAAACATCGGATTTCTGCTTAAGTGTAAACACCCATGTTTTCCTACTTGCATCATCTATGAAAGTGACAAAATAAGAATTACCTCCAAGAGACTTCGCCGAAGAAGGCCCCCATACATCTGTATGCACCAACTCCAATCTCTCGGTTTTCTTCTTCTTGCCATCCTTCATAAAGCTAACTCTTTTCTGCTTTCCAAACACACAGTTCTCACAGAAATCAAAATTAGCATCTTTCATATCTGCCAACATACCTCTGGATTGCAATACCCTTATGCCGCTTTCGCTCAAGTGACCGAGCCTCTGATGCCATAAGGTAGCCTTCTCATTCTTCACGGTGGCCAAAGAAACAACGTGATCCACTGAGCTTGAGAGTAAATATAGAGTTCCCACTCTCTCACCCTTGACCACTACCATTGCTCCTTTACTGATCTTCTACTGTTTCTTCTCAAATGAGATTTGATAACCTTCGCCATCCAGCTTACTAACAGATATCAAATTCTTCTTCAAATCCGGTATGTGCCTGACCTCTTGTAAAAGCAACTTTCCACCATTGTGCAACTTTAACTGAATTGTCCCTTTACCGACAATCTTGCATTCCTGCCCATTACAAACAGTCACATGCCCAAAATCACCTTGGACATAATTCTCAAACCATTCTCTACGAGCAGTGCAATGGAACGAAGCCCCTGAATCTACAAACCACGAATCTGACCTTGATTCTGTATGAGCAGACAAACACAAGTCATCATACTCTTCACTTGGATTCACCACATTCGCTCCTTTCTTGTCTTTGTTTGGACAATCCTTCTTCATATGACCCTCTGTCTTACATTTCCAACACACTAATTTTTTCTTGAATTTCCCCTTAGATTTTGATCTTCCTCTTTGCTTCGACTCCCTGCTTGAACTTCTACCCCTTTCCTTTCGTCTGTCATTATCAACCGACAGAGCAGTACTTGTAGAAACTGTGCTCTCACCCATGCTCTTTTTTATCAATTCATCATTCATGATTGTACTCACAACATGTGGAAGAATTGCTGATGGCCATAACAACATTACTCCAACTATCCGGTAACGAACACATAAACATCAAAGCTTTAATGTCATCAGCAAAGACAAAATCTAAAGATTCAAGTTGTGCCCATAATGTGTTAAATTCGTTCAAATGATTAACAACTGAACTATCAGAAGACATCTTCAAGTTGAACAACTTTTTCATTAGAAACAGTCTATTTGAAGCAGACGGCTTCTCATAAAATTTAGCCAATGCTGACATCAAACCTGAAGTGGTCTTCTCCTTGGAGACGTTGAACACAACCTGCTTTGTCAGGCACAATCGAATCTGCGCCAAAGCCCTCCTGTCCAACAATGTCCACTCCTCATCAGTCATCTTTTCTGGCTTTTCTCCAATCAGTGGTTGATGTAAATTCTTTTGATATAAATAATCTTCCATCTGCAACTTCCACCATTGGAAATCTGTCCCGTCAAAATTTTCAATTTCTCCCTTCCTATCTTCCGCCATAACTCCCACTCAAAATCAACACCGATTTGAGTGACCCGAACCAGGGCTCTGATACCAATTGTTAGCAAAAGATAGCGGAATAATACTAATGCAACAACCAGCGGAATCAAATAGTTAACCGAAGAGAAAAATAGCAGAGACAGGAACACGCAGATTTAATGTGGTTCGGCAATATGCCTACGTCCACGGGGACCGATCGAAAAACTTCCACTATATCAAAAGAGGATTACAATATTCTAGTTCTCAACCACAAGAGAAATCACAGAGAAATCACACAAGATTTTGAGATCAAACCCTAACCTCTTGTTGCAGTGATTTAGCTCTTTGTTGCAGCCGCCGAAAAAAAAAACCACACCAAAAGAAACGACGTACAGCAGCAGCCTTGCGCCAAAAAGAAAAAACCTCCTGCCGAAATCACCTTCGGCTGAGAGCCCTCCTGCCGAAATCTCCTTCGGCCGAAATCAAGAGCACAACAACTTGTTTGGATTTGGCCAAAAATAATTTCAGCCAATTATTTCAGCTGCCACCCTTTGTTTCGTTTCTTTATTTTCTTTAATTTTTCTATCAGGCTCCAATTTTTCGGCACACACAAAACCCTAGCACCACACCCCATATATATTATATCATAATGGGTTTGGACCGGTTTTGGACCCGTTTCGGTTGACCGAAACCCGCTACGGCAATGGGCTCCATTAGCAACACTATGCACTCTTGTGATCGTGTATATAAGCCTTGTCAAGTTTCAAACTCTAATCAAACTTATAGGAACCCTTTTTATCTATTAATATATTATTTTTTCTTCTTGTTTCTTTTCATAAATGTTTGCCTTTCAGGTGAACATTCATGCTTATCGAGGAACAAATGCCTAGTTACATAGCTCATGTTTATAATAAAAGCCATAAGTATCATTCATGAATATGCACGCTTACGGAGGCAAATGAACCCAACCAGTATATTGCCTTAATACCAGGCTCACTTCGTTTTATTTAACACAAACACATACACATACATATATAGCCCTTCCTTTTTAGTTCTCTCTTTATTATCAACATTTCATAGCTCATTGTGTAAGTGCTTTGAGTGCATACTTGATTCAACTCTTAAGTGTCCATATATCCTATTGTCGGATTTATTTCACAATCCAGATTACATAAAAACAATTATCATATATATATATGTATATATATATATATATATATCAATATTAAGATATTAATTTCATAAATATGCCATGTAAAATACTTCCATTCTTACTTTTCACTTCAAAGAAATAAAAAAAAATTGAAAATTTTCTTAAAATATATTAGTTAGTTGTTATACAATATAGTGTATCTTTCACATCCCTCAACTTAGTATCCTTAGTGCATCAAGAATATAATTATGGAAAAATATACTAAAAACTAATGTAAGAGGTTAAGCTTAGAAAACACCTGGCTTTTCCTGTTCTTCAAAAAATGCACTCCCTCTTGTAGTTGATATCAATGATGCTTCTGATGAAGACCTTTTCGTTGCTTGCATCTTTGACACCGGCGGAATGATATGGTCCCCTAGTTCATCTTTTCATCTTCATCGAGAGAAATGGTGGCATCCTCACTAACAACTTATTTGAATACTTTGGTGAGAACCTGATATTGACATTGTTGCTGACACTCGGTTCAGGTTTGCCAAGTCTCGATGACTTACAGTCATTCTTTGAATGTGTCTGTCATCCTTATTGTCAATTCATTCAACATTTGGAGTATAATCTCTTCCGGTTGACCTGCCGTAGCTGTTGCATCTCCTTGTTCTTGTCGTTGCTCGCTATGTTTCTGATCTTGTTCTCATTGACCAGCCGGCAGGCAGTAGCTTAATATTGCTCTTGTTGTACCTGTTGTTCCTGTTGGGCCTGTCAAGTGGTCATGCTCCTTCAAACAGTCGTATCCGTAAATGGTTGCATGGGTTTCTCAAATGTGTTATCTAGTGACAAATGGAACCCATTATTCATGTAAATTTTTTTTATCAGAGATGGTAGAAGTAAGTGTGGCTTTGCCAATCTTGTATGTTGGATACATTCATGGGCTTGACCATGCATTGAACTATCGCGAAGTGTATGATGGAGGTGATGTCAAACGGACATCTTCTCATAATCAAATTTAATAACACCATGATCTTTAAATATAATTCTGTTGTTGCAGAGGACTGTAAGATATTATATTTAATAAATTGGCTTACCAAAACATACTCTTGCCTCACATAGTCCACTTTCAAGAAACTCTTATTGAATGTTACATCACTGAGATTTGCACAGACCTCTTTGAATTGGCGGAAGCTGCTTGATAATTCATTCACTGTGTCAACAAAAGATGGGTGCTCCTCAGGCACATCAGGTACAAAAATGACTCTTAAGATTCTTCCTTTGTAAATGACACTTTTACCCTTATTATAGACTGTGCATATTGATCTCCAAGTGCTAGTTGCAGATTAGCATAAAATTCACTCATGTTTTTGTTTCATGCAGGCATGTGTCTATGCAATGTATATGCTTCTAATTCTGCAGCCTGCATTTGCATTTTGAAGGCAAGATTCTCACGTATATTTGAGTAATCAAGCACTCATTCAGACTAAAGCTTAAAGTACTCATACTTCTCCTAGAGCTTCTTATTAAGTTTTGCAGCTATGTCTCTGTGGAGAAGATAGGCTTGAAGATTTCACTCTTGGTCTCTTGGAAGCGGTTTATTTTCTTGGTACCATTCTAAAAAATTATTCACAACATCATATCTTAATATAATATAATTATTTCTCAAAACTATGCATGAATTTAACACACATACTATGTACTTCTATTCTATTTTTTTGTTTAATTTCTTTTATTTTCCCCTCTTTTTTTACATAATTCCAATTCTGTTTTCAAAAATTTATCAAACTTTACTCTAATTTTACTATTAGAGTATGAGTCTGATATATGTTTATTACTCAAGCAAACCCTTCAATTGTTATGCTAAAAAATTGAGATATTTATTTCCTTTACCCATAAATTATCATATATTTTTCAATTATTCCATGAAATTCATCAAAAATCTGTATAAAACCACTCCAAATCTACTAAGAAGTAAATATCTATCTTCAATTTACTCAAATTTGTTCATATAAATTATAGATCTAGATTTTTAGAGCGAAAATCTATTTTTTTACGAAGAATAATTCAAAGAAAAACCAAAGAAAATAAGACTTACTTGCTAAGAGATCTTTGAATTTTAAAACAAAATGCGAGGGTTTAGGTTTAAGCCTTTGAAAGGTGAGATTTTGCTTTAGGGTTATGTAGAAAGGAGGCTAGGGTTTGGTTGTGGGGAAACAGAAACTCAAAATTATATTTATAAGTTGGATTCTCTGTCGATGGCTATTGATTGTTACTTCAACAGTGGCTTCGATAGCCACTCTTGGGCGGAACAATTTTTACTCTGTAGTCGACTGCTGTCAACAGACGCTTCGACAGTGATTTCGACAACCACTCCCTATTTGAGAGCTATATCAAGCCAAATTTTTTATTTTTATTTTTATTCTAATTGTTAGTTTCTAAACTAATATTATTCCTAAAATCTGATTGTTAATGCCTAATTCTAAAATTAGTTCTAAACTAAAAATTTGTTTCTAATGTCAGTAACAAAAATTAAAATTTAATTCTACTTCTAAAACAATTTTTTTGAACAAAATCATTGAAAATATCATGGGTATTAAACTAAGTTATTTTTATAAGCAATTCTCCCAAGCGTAAAATGCACATTGTTCTTAATGAATTGATATATCTATTTAATTAATCAAGATAACATATATAATCTCGAATGGAAGTGGCCAATTTGAAGGTTGCATTATTGGTGTTGTGATGAGGATCTCTTTGAGGGTTTCAAAAATTGTTTGGCATGCCTGTGTCTATTCAAGCTGCACATCTTACACAAGAATGTGAGAAAATGGTCAAGCAATAGTACTAAAATCTTTTATGAACCTTCTATAAAAACTAGCATGTCCTAAGAATGAACGTATGTTTTTCACGGTTTTGAGTATTGCTATTTTAGAAATAGACTCAGCCTTATCTACTTCCATTCCTTTACATAAAACTATATGGCTAACACAATACCTTTCGTAACGAAGTGACATTTCTCCCAATTTTGGAGTAGATTTTTCTTTTAACATCTTTCAAGCACATCCTAAATTTGTTAAACAAGATTCGAAATTATTTTCAAATACAGAAAATTTATTCATTAATACATCTAATCTTCAACCATGTCACTAAAATACTTATTATACACCTTTGAAATATTACAGCCGCATTGCATAATCCAAATGGCATTATTCTAAAAGCAAAAGTCCCAAAGGGACTGGTAAAAATTATCTTTTCCTGATCCTCTAAAACAATTTCAATCTTATAATAGCCATAATAACCATCAAGAAATAATAAAATTCATGCCCAATAACTCTATTAAGTATTTGGTCTTGAAATGGTGACCGAAAGTGATCTTTGCGTGTTAGTACAAGTAGATATCATCTCGCCAACTCGTATTAGTACGAATGGATACCATCTTTCCATCCTTGTTTTTAATGACTGTTACCCTACTCTTTTTCATAACATTTTGGGATGGACTTACCCACTTATTATTAGCAATTGGATAGATGATGCCAAAATCAAGATGTTTCAACAATTTAGCTTTAACCACTTCCTTCAAGGTAGGGTTAAGCCTTCATTGCATTTGCCTAATAGGCTTGGCTCCATCCTCTAAGGTGATATGATGTGTTCAAGTGAGGGGATCTACACATTTGATGTCTATGATATTCCATCCAAGAGCTCGCTTATACTTTCACAATGTCGATAGTAGTCGCTCTTCCTGATTCTCGTCAAGATGATAAGATGACCGCTAGGAAAGTTTTTTAGGTCCAAAAAATGCATACTTGAGATCTCCATGTAGCGGTTTTAGCTCAAGTATTGGTGACTGGATATCAGATGGTATTAATTTCTTTTTAATTTGAGTTAACTTTTCATATACTTTCATTTTTGGGGTCCATCTAGTGATATTTAAACATTGAGAATAAGTCAAATGTTTTATAATTTCACTGATATATTTGGATTTGAGTTAGTCAAGGAAGTCATCATTCATTCTTAATGCAAGCTCCAAAGGATCTGACATGCACAATGATACAATGCCTCTTTCATCACGGATTTGTTCAATATAATTAATGTTTTACAATTCATTATTATCAATATTCAATTGTTTGCAAACATTATAAACATTAAGTTAAAGGGTCATGTTTCTAAATGAAAACTTCACCACACCATTACTACAATTAATAACTGCATTAGCCATAGCTAAAAATGAACTTTCAAGGATAACTGCTATACGAAGATGTGAATTCTTTACAAATGCACTATTGATAACTATAAATTATAGTTGAAAATAACAAATTTCGATCTGCACTAAAACATCTTCCATAACGCCCTTAGGATAACTTTCTAACCAATCGCCTAACTATAGTGTGACTGGTGTAGGTTTAAGTTCTCCTAAACCTAGTGCTAGCAAATCGAAAGTGGTTAGAGATTTATACTAGCCCCAAAATCTTGTAAAGCTTTTTCTATATTATATTGATCTATCACACAAGAAATAGTGGGACATCCAGGATCCTTATATTTTAGTGAAATTTCAGAATGAAATAATGCTCTATTCTGTGAGAAATGCTTTGTTCTGCATGTTGTGATGTCTTTTGATAGTACACAATCCTTCAAGAATTTTGCATATGAGGGAACTTGTTTGACTGCTTCCAGCAGAGATATGTTGATTTGTACCTATTTAAAATTTCTAAAATATCAGAATAGGATGCATTAATATTTTTAGCTTTTAATTGTTGAGGAAACAGTGCAAGTGGCTTATAATTTGTGAAAGTGGGTTGTTTAGAATTATCATATTCAGATTGTTGTACTTAATCATTGCTCTGTTTCTCTTCAGTATTTTCCTTTGAAACGAACTCATCAAGTTCTTTACCAATTTGCAAATTTATTACAACAGTTATCTTAGATATATCATTATCAATGGAATAAGTAATAACATTTATATCTTTGACTTTATCTAAAGTGTTGGCCTCTGTTTGAGATGGTAGTTTACCTTTAACTTTGTTTGCAATGCGGAACTATGGTGGCTTATCTGTGATCGGATATCACTGAAACCTGTCGTATTTGACTCTTAATCATTTGCTGTGACTAGATAAACTGCATTGTGCTTGCATCATTTGATCCATTCTATATTGCATCTGCAAAAATTATCCTCAAAATTTCTCTTCAGTGATGGTTGGTACAACAAAGAATGATTAGAAAGTTGGACGTATTGTTGAGGTAGATTAGTGGGTGGTTTGTTTTGATAATTAAATTGCTATTGAGGATTCTAATTTCATTAAAAATTTAGATGGTTCCTCTTACCAGGGTTATATGTTTGTGAATATGGATTATTTGCTAATTGAGAAACAGTGTTAAAGGCATTAGTTTGTTCATTCAATACTTTCTTAAAAGCAAGAAGTGTTGGACATTCGCGAGTCACGAGCCCTTGTAATTCACAAATATTAAAAACTTTCAAAACTTCTTCTCTGGCCTTAACTTTTTAGTTATTTTTGCAAGCAAATCTTCAAATTTCTTTGTGGTAGATATTAATCATGCAGCTATATCTTCGGTTTCTCCCAATTTAATAAGTCCATCTCTATTCTAATGTTTCTCCATTTATTGGGTCTATCAGAAATATCCTCTGTTTTCCAGACTTGTAAATTTTCGATAAGTGAATTAAGATAATCCCTTGCTTACCTAGCATTTTTGCTAAAAAATTCACCATTGCATATGATTTCTATAAATTGCCAGGTTATAGTGTTTAGCCCTTGATCGAAGGTACTTATAGTCCTCCATATCTCAAAACGTTGATGTTGGCATGAGAGTAGCAAATCTTTAGCTATCTTAACACTCAAACAATACTTCATTTTCTTTCCGGAAAAAGTTGGGATTTGCTTTTGCATATAATTTGATCGATATGAAGGAAATAATTTCTTTAAAAATTCTCTTTGCATCTCATCTCATCTTCCTATTGCATTGGAATGTAAAGAATGTAGCCATGTCTTTGCTTTTTCCTTAAGGGAGAATGGGAAGAGTTTAAGCTTAAGTCGCTGTGCAATAATATTTTGAAGATTAATAGTAGAGCAAACTTTTTCGAATTCTTGAAGGTGCAAATATGAGTTCTCTAAATCCATCCCATGGAATCTAGGCAAAAGTTGAACTACACTAGATTTAATGTCGAAGCGTCCCATATTCAAAAGAAATGCTATGCTTAAAAGTTGAGTTGTCTTATCAGGTTGCATATAATCTCGTAAAGACCTTTTATTGCCTCCATGACGGCTATTATTGTCATTTGAATTGTTATCTCCAAATCCGTTATTATAATTAATATTATTCCTATTGTTGTTATTATTATTATTAGTACTACTGCACATAGTCTGAGGTGTTTTTTGACTAGAAATGTGTGTGGATTTGAGTACGATCGAATAAGTCTATCGTTTGAAGTTCTTCTCCAACTAGTCATGCAAATTCAGAATCATAAAAAGTAATAATGTAGGACCCACAATTTATACTAAATTGTAACATAATAGTATTGATCTCTGGCAATGATGCTAAAAACTCGACGGTAATCTAAATCGTACACTCAGAAGTGCAAGAGATCGATAAGTAGTACAAGGGTAATAACCCATGATCATTCTCTCGAGAATCATTTTTTATTATTGCATGATACTAAAAAGAATTTACGAAACTAAAAAGGAATAAAGATTGGTTTTTTATTTTTATTAACTCAAACTAAACTAAAGAGGATGCAAATTTACTTGAAACAAAGTTGTTGGTCAGATAACATTAAATCCCCCATAGAATAATTTACTAGATGTGTTTATACTTTTTATATCTCAGTTGCATAGATCACGTGGTCTTCCTATAATCGGAAAATAAATTAATGAAGCACAGAATCTAACAAATTTGCAAACTTGATACTTTGAATAACTTTCCCAATATAAATTTTGCGTTTATGAATAACAAATATAAACATTCAAACTCTATGATAGACCATGCCTAAAGAGTCTATGAGGGATAAAAAAATAAAGCAATGACTATATCGTCAAACAATAAAGCATTAAAAATTCAAAATCATATCTTAATCCTTTCATAGATAATAGGGAATCAAATATATCAACTTTACATAAATCAATTAAATAATAAGTAAATAAATTACATACAAGTAAATTACCTAGGCTTTATTATTCTATGGGAACCAATTCAAGTATTTAGTCACTCATACTCATTATAACCATGAATAAATAAAAGAGATTTCTTTTATTGACTTCCATGAAAGAATATAAAAACTATATCTTGAATCTCTACTCTATTCTCTAATAATTATAAGGTATTCAACATTACAAAATTCTGAATTACATTGGATATTTATAACCTCACAAAATTCTAATAGAAATTTTATTTTCAAGGAAATTCTATATTCTCTCAAAAATCATCAAAAGTACCAAATTGTGGCTTTGGCCTTCAATAGTGCCATCGATAGCAGCTCTCGGGTTTGAATTACAGTCGACGACTGTTGATAGCCAGCTGATAGCTGTCGATAGCTAGACTTGTAAAATCACAATTCTGAGTTGATATTTATGATACGTTTCTAATATTCAATTTTCTTACATATAAAACCCTACAAAAATACTAGAAAATATTAGAAAAATATTATAGTGAGGAATTTGATTAATAAAGATAATTTTTCATTAATTTCTTGTATTAATCATTAAAATTATATTACGCTTACATAAAATAAACTAAAATAACTACACTTGTCAAGTTTAATCAAATCACACCCCCAATTTTAGTTTTCTTAGTCCCTAGTAGCAAACTAAGTAAAGTGAAAAATATCCTAAAGATAAAATTCTAACTAAAGAAACGAAAACAAAATCCTAACTCATGTTCGTAGGGATTAAGATTGAGCTTAACATGTGCAACAAGCCTTAAAATTCCTAGGTTATCCTACTGGATGAGTGTTATCTCATGATGGTTTTCAATAATGTTATCCACAAATATCAAGAATATAGGTGTAAGAAGAAAATAAAATGAAAAATAATAATAATTGTACAATTAAGAAATTGAAAACTAAGAAGTTTTTTTTTGTTTCCACTTTTTTTTGTATCAAGCTTAACTAAAACATGCACATGGATAATTATAAAGCTATCAATTTTATGATCTCACCCTCAATCCAGTATTCTTAGTATTCTATCATGATAACTTAAACCTTATCGTATATATACCTAACTCTCGATTATCCACTTCTATGCACTTTTGTGATCGTGTGCATGAACCAATCAAGTTTTAAACTCTTGGAAAACTAATAGGAACCCTTTTCATCTCTACTTTTTTTCTCCTTTATTCCTTACTTACAATTACTCACCATTCATGTGATTACTTATACTTCTCAAGGCACAAATACCCAATTATGCTTGTAATAAAAATCCAGAAGCGTTGTTCATGTGAATCCGCATACTTACTAAGGTGCATGAACCCAACTATATAACACTTAGTTTTTTTTTTTATTTTATTGTTATTATTATATTTCGAAGATTCTTGCCTTAATACCATGCTCACTTCCTTTATTATTTATTTTTACATATAGAGATGATAGGATTTCCTTTTGAATTTTTTTTTTTTTTGTTATCAAAACTCATTGTTTGAGTGTATAGAGTGCATATTCATTTTTGATTTTAAATATCAGCATATCTTATTGTAAGATTTGAACTTTCGATGAAAAATAACTAAGAAATACTATCATATGAGTTTTAATTTTAAGACGTCAAACAACAAGTATTCATTATGAAATGCTTCTAATCTTTCTTCTTCATGAAATGAAAAATTTTATAACAAATTTTAAATTTTTGTGGAATTTTGGTTAAATTTTTTGTACTTATGATATAATGAAAATTTTGTAGTACTTTTATCCACACCCAACTTAGATTATGCAATGTCCTTACTGCATCTATAATATAAACATATAAATAATACACTAAGACACCAAAAAAGGGTTATGATTAGAAAAAATGCTAGCTTTACTATTCCTCTTATACACTCGATAAATAATCGATGTCATCGATGTTGCTGTCCTTCTCCATTGTGGTTGGTTGCAATATTTTTAACATCGACGGGAAGTTGTATTCCCATTGCTTTCCCTTATTCTCCCTCCTTATCAGAGATGATAGCGTTCTCACCAGCTATATGTTGGTATATTCTGGTTAGGAGCCTGATGTTGTTTTCTTGATGTTGCTCGAGGCGCGTCTGCTGGTCTGGATGGTGATCGTCCTTGTACTGAAGTCCTTGGACATGTTTGTGATCTACTCATATAAGCTTGCTAATGTTATCTAAGATGGTTGGGCTATATGAGATGATGAACCATGCTATCTTTCTTGATCTTGTCCTTCTTGCTGGGATCCCTGCATTGTCGCTGTCGCTTCTATTAGTTAGGAACGAATTGTTCTTGGGGGTTAGACAATGGCAGTTGGCCCTGTCTCGCACTCATGCACCTCACAGTTGTGTCAGTGAAAGGCTCCATGCGGCAGATTAAAGTGTTAGTTGATGACAAATCAACCCCGTGGTTCAAGCAAATCTTCACAATTAGAGATGGTGAGATTAAGATTGGTTTTGCCACTCCTGGATGTTGAATGCACTCTCGGACTTATCCCATGCACTAGAGTATGGCAGGGCATGTGATTGAGGTGATATCGAATGGTCGTCTCTACAAGATCATGTTCATCAATTTAGCATCCCTTGCATATAGCTCTGTTGTGATGGATGACAGTGCGATATTATATTTGGTGAAAAAAAAAATACTATCTCCAGCTTACAATTTGGTTTTCATATAGCCAGCTTTGAAGGCAGATCACTGAGGCTCATGCACAGCTCTTTGCTTTCATATAGTGCACAACTCTTTCCTTTCATATGGCACTAAAGAAAGGCAGATCACCGATTATTTTTCTAAGTGATCAGAAGCAATAGTGCTGAAGAAAGTCAAAACTTTTGACGTGGTGAATTTCATAAAAAAACCACGTTATCTACTGATTTGGCATTCCTCATAGGATAGCCCATAATAACAGAGCTCAGTTTGTAAGTCCAGTATTTTACCAATTATGCGACAAATTCAAAATTAGAAGTGTCGCATCAATGGCTTGTGATTATTTAACAAGACAATGATCAAAACACTAAAGATGTTTTATTAAGAAAAACAAGTAAGACTGATATGAAAAGCTTGGTGAATGCCTTTAGGCTTACTGCATCATTGTGTGTACACCCATAAATGTCATGCCACTTTCTTCGGTATATGGCTGCGAAGCTGTTTTACCTTTAGAAATCCAACTATCTTGCTCCGCACAACATTGGATTTGGAAATGACAACAAAAAGCAACCAGAAGTTACATCTTCAGGAATTAGATGCGTTGACGAGAAAAGACTTCAAGTCTAGCAACACAGAGCTCTATCAGATAAGAATTTCCAAAGCATTCGATATAAAGTAAAGCAACGAGTGTTCAAACAAGGCGATCAAGTCATAAAAGTATGGTGCCCCATGATTCTGACTCATAAATACGAAGGAAAGTTTTAGTCGAAGTGGGAGGGACTGTTCGTAATAGAATCTTTCTACTCCAATGAGTCTTATCGTTTAGCTAAATCAGATGACATAGTTTCAATAATGATGCCTGTCAATGATAAATTCGTCAAAAAGTATTATCCTTAAAAATCCCCATAAGGGTAGATAAATAAAAAAGAAAAATTGAAAGATAAAAATAATTGAGTCCAAGGCCTTTGCGGCCGCGGATAGACAGAAATTTTGGCCTTTAAGCCTACATGAAACTCTTGCCAACTTATCAGATTGAAGGGAATGACATGGCTAGCCTAAATCAAATGATAGTTGGTAAAAATATCTCAAATTCATTAATAGCGGAGGATTTTTTACATCCTAAAGAAACCACAGCCAAGTAATGCACAAATTTCTACCGAAAAGGAAAAGATGTAGACAAGTTCACCAAATGTATAGATGAATAAAGAATTTTATTGATCTTTGTATACTAAGATTTTTTACATTTAACTTCTAATTAAAATTACATGTTCCGAGCATTACAATGAGTTTTTTGATCTAAATTGTATTATGCAGGTCATACTAGGATTCAAAGAGTTTAAGCAAACTGAGAATCGACGAGGTCCATAGTGCAAGTCCAATGATCAACAATTTCCTCGATACAACTCTTATTTTTCCTCTCTTCACCCAAAGAAATTAAAAGTATTTATGCCTTTGGCGAGGTTACTCTAAAACCCTCAAGCCCCATCAAGTTTAACAACAAACCTCCGAAAAGCCCAAAATTCTTCAAGCCCACCAAGTCAAAGCTCTGAAAAGTCCAACTCTATTAAGTCCACCAAGTTCAATAGTAAACCTCTGAAAGGCTCAGGTCAGTAAATCCATAAGTTAATAATAAACCTCTAAAAATAATCCAAATTTGCCGAGTCTATTAGTTCTAACACCGAACCTCTTAAACTCCATCTATATGATCAGAAGGAAAATACGAGTTTCTAATAATTTTAAATAGTTGCTAAGTGTGAAACCTACTTCTGGTAATGAATAGAATTTTGACCTCTGTCAGATAAATTCTACAAAGACCAAATTTAATACAAAACCTCTAGTCTGCAATGTCAAACCACATGTTCAACATTAAACCTATAGCCAATATGATATTAAAACATATAAGGAATCCAAATTCAAAATAAACCCTTTGGTACCAAAAAATCAAGTCAAATAAACACATAGGTAGAGCTAACAACATCAAAATAAACCATGGCCTACATGCATAAAAATAAAAGTACGTGTAGCCATAGAACAATCGTATCAAAGGTATGGCACCTACAAAGGCAAAGAAAATAAATAAATGTATACAGAGCTTAAGTATGGCACCTACAAAGGCAAAGAAAATAAATAAATGTATACCGAGCTTAACTTAAACATTTATCAAATAAAGTTTTAAATGTTTAAGGTCATTTTAATGACCGAAATTTAGCTCTAGCTGAATTCTTGAGCTCCTTTTGTTCACCTCAGATATTTTCTTCAGAAAACCTCCTCAAGTCTTCCTATGAAGCCCTTGAGCCTTGTTTGCAGAGATTGTTGTTGGGCCTCTAGCTATTCTAGGAATTCTTTGTGATGTTGTAGCCACTCTTCAATCTCAACATGTTGGGCGGATAAATCTTTGATATTCAGCTTATTTGTTTAAATTTCTACTGTTAACTCTTCTAAAGCTACACTCAAGTCGGCGAGGCTATGAGTCTACTGAGCCAAACTGAACTAAGCCACCCTTAAACCGGTGAGGTCATGAGTCTGCTGAGTCAAACTGAAGTTAGCCACCCTCGCTTAAAATATTTAGTCATGATCTGATGACCAGGCTTTTTCTAAAGACCGAGCCACTGCCTCCTATTCTTCCATGAGAGCTTGAGCCTTTTCCTCGTATTCTCTCATCAGGCACTGAAATTCTACCTCTACTTTGCTTGAAAGGAGAATGATATGAGAATTCTTCTAATTAATGCTAGCCACTAGAAAATCCATGACCAAGGCCCATGTTGGTTGTGAGTCTTCCAAACTCATCAAATTTGTAGAGCTTGACATGGAAGACATGAGCATATTTATTAAAGCCTTGATAGGAGTATGCTCATTGGTCATCACGGTGTCCACACAGTTCTTCAGAGTTTCGTAGAAAGTAGATTCCACACTTCTGAATAAACTAGCATGAATGGCCACCACAAATGCTAACTTGACTACAACCAGTTTAGGCTTTGGTGGAAATAAAACTCCAGTCATGGAGCTTGACCAAAAAAGTATTGATTCATTTATCGGGGGGAATAATCTAGGGTTAGCAGAAATTAATATGTTAGTCCAACTTTGTAAATATATCCTTGATCATTCAAATTTAAATCCAAGAATGAGTCGAGTGAAAGAGCAATGCGGGGAGCCGAGGTGCTCATTTTAGTAGGTGGAGTGTCTACTATGGGAGGTAGCATCGGCATAGCAAGAACTGCAAGTGTTTCCAATGGAGTTGAAGTATCTGGCAGAGGAATGGAGTCTATAAATGAAGCCATGCTGTTTTGAGGCATGGTCAGTATGTCTAATAAAAAAGATATATCAAACACTAGTGATGCAACATGTTTCACAAGATAAGAATGAGCAATCTCCTAAGATAGGAAAATCCTAAAGCAAAGAATTAAAAAAGGAATACCGAATGATCGATTTGGGTCTAAGGCTAACCAAAGTGGGGCATTATTCACCATTCACGAAAGAAGAGAAATGTGTAATAATACAAATCTTGGAGAAGCACGAAACTTCATAAAATCTATATTGCAGCAAAAATAAAATTTGCATATGGTAGATATACATTATAAACATGACTCGCGAAACAGCAAAAGTAAAGGAATTAAGTAATCAATGTCTATGGCATTAACTACTGTGTATATATTAGTGGGTCTTGAGACTAGTGCATTACCTTCCTCCACTAGAGTGCCTACAGGAGAGACCTGGTTGCCGTTGTCACTATCACTTTCCTCAATTAAGATAGCCTTTCCCTTGTCAATGGCTAAAGTAGAAGCCATCTGGCCCTCACTCTCACCATCTTCTTCAACCTGCATCAACTATTTGGTCTCTTGGCAGGTTCTGGAGATTCTCATGGAGGACTAGAACCTTGTATAATAGCAGTTTTGCAAGCAATAATAAGAGGAGCATCTAATAAATGTTGTGAATCTTTAATTCTTCATCTTCACCCATAGCCACTACAACAACAAATGTATCCTTTCTCATATTAGCTATGGCTCCCTCAGATAGAGATGAAGTAAGCCTCGCAACCTGAAGATTGGATAGCAAGAGAAAGTGGTAAGGGATTCAAAGTCATAGAATTTAGGATAGTTAGTACCTTCTCCCTTGCGGAAGCATTTGCTCATGTGGCCTCTTCCAAAGCCACATCCATACTCGATTGGGTTGCCTTATCAAACCTACCTAAGGCTACAATCATGGCCGACATAGTACCCAACTACAAGACCTATCCCTATGAACAGGTCACTCGCTTCTTCTTCGGCTGTTGTGACAGTAAAACGATAGTAGTAATTGTCACTAATAACTGCAATAATGTAGTTGGAGGAACAGAAGGTGGCAAAACAATAACATCACCAGAAGCTTGTGCTACATCGCTTGAAGGAATTGCTGATGCATCCTTGGAAGCACTAGCTGGTGGAGCTTGATCCTCGGAATTATCGATTATCCCCATCTTCCTTTTTCGAGAGTAAGGCGCACCAAGAGTTCATCATCAGAATCTCCCTCCAGTGCATCACCCTCGTCCCTACAAATTGAACCATGGTAGGCATAGCTTTGTCTTCTGATTCTTCATACTCTTCCTCATCCTTGGTGGAGACTTCCTCCTGGAGTTGTTTAAGCATCAGTAAATTCTCTAAATACTCCATAAATCATGCGATCTTAGAAGCTAGCACCTATAGAAGCCATAATGAAGTGCCTCCAAGCCTTGGCACCATCCACTAAGCTATCTTTATGTGCCAAAGCTCTACAAGGATTGCCTACATAAAGTTGACAAAACAAAATTGCTTGGCAAAACTGACTAGGAAAGTATGGCAATAATTCATATGTATTGCAGATTCGGCACAGAAAATGTGAAGGGCAAATACAATGATAATTCATACGCATTGTAGCTTTGACACAGAAAATATGAAGTGCAAATAAACTAAAGCCACCATAATATTTCTGTAGGCAATGAACTCATATCACAGAAGACATTCCCAAGATAGACAATGTCCATATCAGGAAAAAATTTGAAGTATCTATAGGTGCTATAGTGATCGACAGCTTTCCTATCCTCCACTATATACTAGCATTTTCACTGTCTCCCTTCAAATTGACAGAAAGTAGGAAGACCATCTTATCGGCATCAGCTCCTCCAAACATCAACCCTTTGCAGTGGGTCACGAACCACGCCATCAAATAGGCGTAGGCATTTAATCCCTTGGACTTTCTTTTGCCCACCTATAAAATGCTAGTAGAAAGCTCTCAATCTCTCATGGACCTTTTAGACCAGGGCTAAAAGTAAACCTAAAGATCACCCACTTGCTAGAAAAATAGCAGGGTAAAGATTCTTCAGAGTAAGGCACTCTCTTAATGTTGAAGGAACTGAACATCTCTTCAATACAAAGCCAAGTAACACCCTTCGGTCAAGTGTCATGAACTCACCAAAATCGTGCCAGGTGTCAACCGTAGATGTATAGTGCCTGAAAGATGACTTTTTTTGTCTTCACTTAGTACTCTCTTTGGAATTTTATGTTGTTCCTAGAGCCTCTTCAATTTCCCTACTGAGAGTGCAATAATGATAATAGCTAGCCCTGGTCCAACAATATTGATGAAGAAATATTATGCTTATTTCTTATGCCAAACAAAGGTTCCTTTTGACCCAGTAACTTTGATGCTAATGTGAAAGTGACATACTAACTTCCACAATATCATGTACACTAGGGTGTTCTAGTCCTTGAATATACTGAACTCTTGAGAAGTATTCCTCATATGAAAATTCTCCCATTGGTTATCCATACACCATCCAAATTTCAAGGAGCCCTATACCAAGTTCGTCATTGAGCGTAAAGAAAGTACCGAAAGATGGGATATAAATTTCAAGTATGGCAAAGAATTGGGCGGGATTATTATTGATCCCGCATTGGGTAGCCCTTATTGCTCTGTGCAAACTGAGTTCGTGCAACTAAATCTTGTACTTCTCAAGAATAAGTAAGGCTTGCCCACCAATCTATTTTGCCAGATTTGATCCATCCAGATGTGTGAAAATTCGTAGCTGGGTGATTGCTCCCCTTCCTAATCAGTTCATTCATAAAACTCATGGCTATCACTAGCTCTTCGGTCACCAGTATGTCTCGGATACTCACTCCAGGAAGTAAGCCCATTACCTTCATTAGGGAGCCACTTTGAATAAAATCACTTCCTCTTTTTGTTAGTTGCCCAACTGGAAAAGATTCCTGCTTTGGCATAAGATCCCACTTCATCAACTAATCCTCTATGCAAAGTCCTTAAGTACAATAGAGGATAATAGTGTTCCAATGGAAGAAGGGCATATACTACATCCTCCCGTCAGTAATACCATGGCTCAATGCTTCACATATTTTTAAGACTAATTGTGTTGCCAAAGACAAAACTGGGCTGAAATAGTTTCCATCCGTCAGAACCAAAGAACTTGATGCTGGTAATGATTTGCCAATGAGTTGTAGGATCACCCTTATAGATCAAGTTAAACCTATCCGAGACATCGGGGGTCCCTATAGAAAGAGATATCCCCTTCAAATTGAAATTCAGCATCACCTCTCATGCTAGCAGAAGTTCCAGCAGGCTGTTGTGTCGAAGGCATTCCCCCAAATTGATAGATTGCAAACGAAATAATATAAAGGGGAGAAAAAGGAAAAAATAACCAGTACTGTATCAACAATCAGATCAATGTTAACAATAACAAAAATTAAAAGAAGAAAATTCACCATCTAAACCAATGTGAAGAATTATCCACAATGGAGAAAGACGAAAAAAATAATCCCTACCAACAAAAGGGGTATCATTGCAAGTGAAGATGGAAATTTCCCTCTGAGCTAGTGAAGGACCTCATCACCAACATTAATGGAAATATCCCCTGGCAAGCGACATTCAGGACCACAATCAAGACAGAGAAGGAGAATCTTAACAATGGTTTCAAGACTAGATAGCCACTATTAGAACAAAGAATCATAAAAAGTTTTGACCCCAAAAGGGAATTCAATCAAAGTTGATTAGAAAATTTTTATCAATTGGAAAAAGGAAAACTCACAAGTAGAAGGTGGAGGAGCCGTTACCATCCATATGTCAGCTACGGCCTACAAACTACTAGCAGCCTTTTTGCACTTTAAAGTCTCCTTTCGGTGTCATGGATAAAGTTTTCGAATTCTCAAAGTAATTCAAAGGATTGAAGAAGAATAATGCCAAAGAAATTCTAACTCAAAGTAAAGAGGAAACATGGCCATCGTTTAGATTTCTTTTACTCTTTGGGTGAGGCTTGAGATGTAATTATCTCACATGGTTGGCGAGATGATCACTTTAAATAAAGAACAACTATTTCAACCATACGACGGCTATCATTTTTTGTCGAAGAAGGAATGGTGATCAGAGCTTTCCTTCTTAAACCAATGACAGTGATTTGAGGCTCACAGAAGAGGTGGGGGCCCACTAAAACTGTAACGGCCACTTTTCATTGTGTTATTTCACTTCAAAATAAATAAATAAATTAATTAATTAAACTGAATTAAATTAAAAATCTGAAAAAAAAAATAATAATAATTAAAATATAAAAAAATATAATGGGGTTGTTGGAGGGAAATCTAAACAGTCGGAGGGATATCAATCTCATCCGAAAAAGATTCGTTTGTTGGATCTCAACCAAATAGATTATATCCTAACCTAAAGATAAATAAGGATCTAAAAATCTGTTCTCACCTCTCTTCTATTCTGGAACGCTGGAAATCTCAGGACGTACGGGAAGAGGAAGAGGAACGCAGGTCAGAAAAGAAAAGGGAAGGGGGAGGCGACTCAATTAAAGGTGAGTTTTTAAACTCACTTAACATGCTATGCTTGCTTTTTATATAAGTTCCTATTTTATTTAGATGCATAAATATTAAATAAGAAAATAGTCCCATAGATTTTGTTAAAGTTAGTCATATGAATTTTACAATTGTGATTGACTAGAATATTTATATTAATTTGTTCCAGACGAAGGTATATTTGACAAAAATAAAATTTGAATTTTTACCATTGTCAGCTTGCTTGATTAGACAGTCAAATAAATTGTCATTAGGATAAATTTCTTCGATGCCTATAAGGTTTTATAGATTGGAGTAGAGCTAGGGTTTGGTACGCGCACTCAACTCTTCCTCTCTGGTGAATTGTTCCTCTCTGGTGAATTGTGTACGACCTCCTCTTTGACGACGGAAGCATTAGTGCCTCTGGCTGCATGATACTGTCTCCATATGCTTGCAATCTATTTATCTGCTTCTTCTTCTTATTGTTGTTCCTTTAATTTTTTTGTATGGATGCAATTATGTAAATCAAACATTCATGTTACTAGCAAACACTCATCTCCCTGTGCTTCTTCCGTTTTCATTTCCGCGTCTGCTTGTGTTTCTTTTTCACTTCCACTTCCACTTCCACTTCCGTATCTTCTTGTACTTCCTTTTCCACTTCCGCTTCCTCTCCCACTTGCGCATGTGCTTCTTCTTCTTCTTCTTCTTCTTTTCTAATTCTGCGGCTGCTGCTCCTTCTTTCGCGCCTTCTTCACCTTCTTCTTTGGCTCCGCTTCCGCATCTTCCTCTTCTTCTTCGGCTTCCACTTCCGCACCTAGTTGTGTTTCTTCTTCTCCTTCTCCTTCTTTTCCTTTCTGCTTCTGCGCCTGCTGCTGCTTCTCCTCTCCTTTCCCTGTTTGGCTGCAGTTTCAAGGAAACTTAGGAAATCCTAAGTGAGCACCCATTTCACTAGTGAACACTATTTCCCCTATGTTGTAAACCACTTTATTATCTAGTATGTGGTGCGCATTTAGAATACCTGCAGCAACTTTTAGGAGATTCTAACTGAGCACCCATTTCACTAGTGAACACTATTTCCCCTATGTTGTAAACCACTTTATTATCTAGTATGTGGTGCGCATTTAGAATACCTGCAGCAACTTTTAGGAAATTCTAACTGAGCACCCATTTCACTAGTGAACACTATTTTCCCTATGTAGTAAACCACTTTACTTTCTAGTATATGGTGCGCATTTAGTCTACCTGCAGTAATTGCAGCAACTTTTAGGAAATTCTAAGTGAGCACCTATTTCACTAGTAAGCACCATTTCCCCTATGTTGTAAATTACTTTATTAAATGGGTTGTGGTGTGTAGGTAGAACTACCTGGTTGTAGTGCAGGAAACTCTTGGGAGTTCTAAACGCGCACATCTCTACTAGTGGGCATCATTTCCCTATGTTGTAATTCCCCTTAATTATATAGTATTGGGTGCGCATCTAGAACTACCTCAATATTGCAGGAAAACTTTAGGGAATTCTAAATGCACACATATTTTACTAGTGAACACTACTTTCTCTATACTGTAATTTACTCTACTATATAGAATGGGGTGCGCATTTAGTAATTCTACTTTTTCTTCTTTTTTTGCCTGTTTCGGCTACTGCTGCTTCTCTTTCTCCTTGCAATGATAAGTCAACTTTAGGAAATTCTAAATGCACACATATTTAGTAGTGAGCCCCATTTTTCCTATATTGTAAATCACTTTGTTATACATCATATTGGAAATAAAGCCCGAAAAGACACCGTATAAATGCAAATTGTTATTGTATAAGATTGGTGATAGATAATTAAATTACCGCAACGTTATATTGTCACTGATATTGTTACTGTTCACCGAACTCTAATTATTATTACCGATCTACATACTGAACTGAAATTTACTGAAATCATAAATTATATTGAAATTGATAATTAACACCGAACTTGATATACACTGGGGACTTGGGAAAAATTGAGGTTTGTATGAATTAGATGGCTGAACGTAACTGTACTGTGCCACTGTTTCCCATTGTTGGGAGGATCGGGATAGGCTCCGATCAACTTACTGCGCCACTGTTTCCCATTTTTGGGAGGATCGGGATAGGCTCCGATCAACTTACTGTTCCGTTTTCCCGGGGGTAGACGGGGATACGTTCAGACCAGCTATATTCATATTTCCTGAATTTTCAAATACCATAACTAAAAGACATTACTGTAAAAATTTAAAAGATATCGATTAAAATAATAGTAATGATAAGCATAAATACGTAAAACCTTCTGTCCTTCATTTGCATGATTGTTCCTGACATTGAGATATTATTATTCATTATTTTTTTATTGTTCGTTATTATTTAATATTGGATCGCTTTGCTGACGATCCTGGTTATGCATGACCAGATGCAGACCTCTATCAAGAGGTAGATCCACCAGTGGCAGGACAGGATATGTTGTACTTCCAGGAACAAGCAGATCTGCAGGAGTGATTACTTCCTTTTGTTAGCCGCTTTCTTTTTAGAGAAATGTAATAAGTGCACATGGTGCTATAATTAGTTTCATATGAGACAGTCCTTTTCTTTCCAGAAAGAATTTATCTATGGAGACATTTGTTAATTTTAATTGGAGGAAATTTATTATCGCTTTGTTTTGATAAAGAGAAATCTCATTTAGTTTCTGCATGTTATTCATATTAAATTGTAAATGGTGACTGTAATATTTTGTTTGAGGCTCGTCGAGTTATCATTCGACGCCGAACGTTCCAGCTTTCCACACTACGGGAAGTGGGGCGTTACAAAAACAAAAATTTAAAACTTCAATTTGTATCCAAATCCTGAGAGGATCAAAAGATATGAAATTCAAAGTATTTCGAGAGGACAAATCGCATGGCTCTCGAAAACTTTGAAAGAGGTCTTGTAGGAGGTAAAAATTTGCTTATCGCCGATTATGACTGACTGAAGAAAATTGAAGTATCATCATATCGAGTTGGCAAAGGCACAAGTCAGACCAATGACTATCCTCATCATACAAAAGACCTCAGTCTTGCCACACAAATAATTTCAGCTTGATCGCATCAAAGACAATCAACTTCACCAATAGAGTATCCCAGCTTTACCAAATAGAGCAAATTTTCTTGCCAAGTAGGACCAATCTAAATACTTCAAATGATAAAGTCCTCCCCACCAGCGAAGACGTCCCATCCTTACTAGACCAAAGAAAATAAAGATGCCCAAGACAGTCATGACAAGCGACTAAATTTAACTCTGCCAAGGAAGATATCTCAACCTTGCCAACTTAAGGAGTCAGCACCGCCAAACGAAGGCATCTTATCGTTGGTGGTAGGCGGTTATTCAAACTGATAAAATCCTTATACAGTTCCACAATGATCCTCCGAGTTAGATCATGGTGCAATTCCATCACGATATTCAGTAAATCAAGGGGCAGTGCAATTACAACCGCTCAAACTATAAAACCACTCGAGTACATGGATAAAAGAGATTGAAAAATCAATTCTAGATGATCATATAGAGAGAATTCTCACTCAACCCAAATTTCTTGCTGCATAGTAAGCAAAAATAAGCAAGCTCACTCTGATCATACTTTCATCATCACACTCCCTAAAAATCTAAATTGCAATAACTATTGATTAGTAAAAGAACATTCTGAGTGTTACAATCTTCAAATTCAATAAAACCATTTTTATTTTGTTTTCACAATAGCCGCATTCTCTAACAATATTGCAAATGATGGAAAAAGTCGTTATTAATTGTGTTTTGATTATTGGTGTTTATGTTTTGAAGGATTGATAGATAGATAGTAGTCTTAGATAGTATAACCTGACGAGCTACTATTAGATGTTCTCCTCAACTGGTCATAAAAATTCAGAGTCACAATTATTAATGACATAGAAACTGTGATCTATAGTAAAGTGTAGAATATAATAGTACAGATCCATGGCAGAGGTGCAAAAAATTTGATGAAATCTGAAACATGTACCCCAAGCATTGGAGATCGACAAATAGTACTTCGCCTACTACTTGTCCGGTAAACCCAAGATCCTTCCCTCAAGAATACAATACTTTGTGATTATTCTAACACTAAGAAATATAGGTTATGGAACTAAAATTATGAGTTGATTGAAAAATAACTAACTAGACATAAATTGTAATATAAACAAGATAGTTGTATTAGCTAGATAGGTTAATGATGAGCGTCATATATTGCATATTTATAACCTCCATATTACCTATTTTTGTATATAAATAATGTTGCTTGGGTATTTTAAGTGTGTTTTTCAAGTTAATCCTATTCCTATAGGAGATGGCTTGAACTCAGAGACGGATTAAGAAATCAAGTGCAAAAAAGAGTTAAAAGTGAATAAAACTATGAGATCATGAAGCTTCAGAAAATAAAAATCCATTACAGTCATTCAGATCAAAGGGAAAAAACTAGAGACTCATGAAGAAGAAAAGAGAGGCCAAGTATTCACTCTTTTGTCGCTATTTGCTGCCATTTGGTAGCTCTTTGGGGCCAACTTATCATGAATTTTTTATGAGGTTTTTTATATAATTTTGTAGTTATTCAGTTATGATCAAATTAAGGTTTGGTTCTCCAAGGCCTATATATTGGCCGTGTCCTTGTAACCTAGGGCTTTTTATGTAATTTTGTACTCATGATTATCAATAATGATTAGGGTTTTGCTGAAGGGGTGACAGCCGGCATACCGCATTTCATAGTGACTCCATTATTTTCAGGGACTTTCTACTGAGTAAAAATATTTAATTTGCTTTTTAGATGGATTTAATTGCTTTTGCGTATAGATCTCAAGTGTATTCATTAATAAAAATGAAATTTTGATAATTAAAAGTATGGGTAGCTAACTTAGTTTAGCTCTAAGATGTAGAAGAAACTAGGAATCAACTATGTAATTATTTTTTATTATTTTCTTCCTAAAATAAAATAATAAAAATATGATTTTTCAATGAAAAGATTAAAATACAATAAATCATAGATTAATACTTTGATAGGTTATACTTGAGTTAAGTTTCTTGATTGCCTACACTTAGTTAGGATTTGGAGATGTTGATTTTCGTCTTCTTTATAGAATTATCTAATAATTTAGTTTATTTTTATGAAAAGTATTATCTTTGATTAGTTATGCTTCCACGCCACTTGATAGCTCATGTTTAGAACACTTTAATTAAAAAATTAAAACTAAAAGATTAGTTTTTATGATAGGAAGATGATAATAGAAGTAATACTTGATTGTGAGCTAGTGGATTCTATATCTTAGGCTAATTAGAATAACTCGAAATCACTTTAGAACCCCTAGTTAGCTCGTTAAGATAATAGGATTAGTAAGAACACAAAACACTCTAAATCCCAGTGGGAATGACCTACAAAGTGCTACAACCAACATTGTGTGCTTGTAGTAGATTTATTACGTCAAGTTTTTTGTGCTATTGCCGAAAATCGACGGTGTTGCATACTTTTTCAAATATTTTATGGGTTAATAGTGTGTGTTGAGGGACCAGAAAGAGCAAATACAGGAAGGCAAAAGGGATCAAAAGAGCTTTAGAGTTATATAGCAGAAACCAAAGAGATAATCTCTCTGGTTTTGCCACTAATTGGAGGCAAGAATTCCAAATAGCGGTAGCCCAGGTGACTTCTCACCCCAATTTCTTTCTTGTTTTGTGTTTTGGTTCTCTGACTTTGTAAAAATATTTTAAAAAATAAAACAATAGGAACAGTAGGACATCACATTCTTTTTTTGATCATATTTCTTCCACAGTTTCATCTTCACCACACCCCACTACTTGCATTAGTTTAGGAAACTCATGCATCCACTCATGATCACTAGTTCATGCCACATTGGACCCATGATTAATTTAGTCACCTAGTGATATGATAATTTAACTGCAAACGTACAGAGTTGGTTGTAGCGCTATACAGGTCGTCCCAAAGAGATCTCAGGTGTTTTGCGATTCTTACTAATTCTATAGAATAATGGACTAATAAAGAGTTTCTAAATTGAAAGGATAAGTTTTAAGTTCTAAAGATTAGCCTAGAATTTCGAATCCATTAGAATAATAGCCTAACAATGAATTATCTCTTTCTTCCTAATTTTTTAATTATGCACAGTTAAGTAACATATTAAAAAGGTGATCTTTTTAATTTGATTTTAATTAAGTGTCCCTAAGTATGACCTATAAAGTGATGTGCAAGTATATACCATCAAAGATAACACCTTTCTTAAAAACAAATTATATCAAGTAGAAAATCTTATAAACAAAAGCAAAAAAATAAACTTCAAATCCTAATCTAAGTATAGGCTATCAAAAGATCGAACTTAAGTATAACCTATAAAAGAAATTAAATTTACAAGTTTATTCAAGTCAATTTATTTATAGGAAAATCTTGTTAATGATTTTAGAAATAAATAAAGAATATGAATTCCAAATTTCATCTAAGTATAGATTATCAAAACATTAATTAAGCATAATCTATCAAAGAATTATGATTTACGAACTCTATATTTTATTTATTCATAGAAAAATCATAACTTTATTTCTTTTTTCGGAAGAAGTTGGAGATAAATCCTGCTAGATCTATTAAACTAACTTTATCTACATTCTAGGGCTAAGGAAACTTAGTTACACATAGTTCGAGTAAGCAAAATTCTATTTTTATTCCTGAGCGAAATTAAATCTAATCTAGAAAGTAATAATAACCTAAACTAGGAAGCAATTAACTCTATCTAAAAAGCAAATAAAAACTTCAAAGCAATGGCGTACCTCTGAAGCACGATATTGAGGTGGTCATCACTTTAGCAAAACTCTAATTTTATTAATGAAAAATTCGAGTACAAACTACTGCTTAAAAACCTAGAATACAAGCATACGACCAATATATAGACTTCGGAACTCAAACCCTAATTCTAATGCAACTAAAAAACCACAAAATTACATTGAAACCACCAAAGAAAAATCAGCCCATGTCCCACTTCTTGGCCGCTATTTGGCGGCTAAAACCGCCATTTGGCAGCTAATGAATAGCGAATGGTCCTGGTTTTTCTCCTGCATGAGTCTCTGTCTTGTACACTTGATTCTCCTAACTGTATTTGACTTTGACTCTCTGCAGTATTTTAATCTTGTAGCTTTGCTTTCTTTGAACTCTTTTATAGGATTTGTTTCCTAATCCCGCTCTATCATACGATCTCCTTGTATAAATCGGATTATCTAAAAAAGAAACTAAAAATACCCAAGTAGTATTTATTTTTATATACAAAAATAGATAAAATATGGGAGAAAAAAATACAATATATGATACTTATCACACCCCCACACCTATATTTTTCTAGTCCTCGAACAAAACCTAAAAAGAAAAAGAAAAATCCTAACTCACTTTCGTAGGATCGTGATTGCATTTAGCATGTGCAATAAATGTTTAAACCCCTAAGTTACCCTAGTGGACGAGTGGTGTCTTGTGACGGTTTGTAGCGAATATGTCCACAAAATTCATGAAGAAAATAGATTAAAGAATAAAGACAAGAAAATTAAGGATAACAGAAAATCAAGAAAAATAAAAATTTTATACAAAAGAAAGAAAAATACTTTTTTGTTTAATGATTTTTTCATCAATTAATCTCGCTAATATACAAACTCAAGAACGCATTTAGATTATTAATTTTCAAATTGAGTGTCGTATCAGATACACTTATCATTTTAATCAAAAAATCAAATCCTATCTATCAATACCCGCTAACAGATAATCCATTGGCTCCTATACATCTACTTGCACGTGTGATAGTCCGGCTTTTGATTCCAACTCTAACTCATGATTCATCTCCTCTATCATAACAAATTTTTTTCTTTTTTTTCTTCTTTTTTAAGAATATTTCACGTTTCATGCAAATTTTCACACTTGCTTAAGTGCAAAGTACCCGATTACTCAGTTCATACTCTTTTCTTTTTCTTTTTTATTTAGAATATTTCACCTTTTATATAAATATTCACGCTTATTTAGACGCAAAGTACCCAATTACTTGGATCATACTCTTTTTTCAATCTTGAGGCTATTGTCTTAATACCAGGCGCACCCCATAATTTTATCACTCTCGAGCTATTGCCTTAATTCTAAGCTCACCCTAATATTTTATTCTCACTTGTTTTCTTTATTTAGAGAGATAAGACTTACTCAATCGTTATCATTTTTGTTCTTAACCAATAAACTATTGTGAAGTAAAAAATAGATGTATATTTGGCACAAAACTACTGTTAGCGGTATTTATTTTTCAGATTTTAATCTTTTTTCATCAAATTCAAACTGTATCATCCAATCTACTCCCATATCCAACTTTAAATCTAAATTTGTCCCTTTATCTGTAATTAGGTTGATCTATTGATGAAAATAAATAAATTTTCTGGTTTGTTTTGTTTTTTTTTGTTAATTGTTACCCTAAAAACTACCCAAAGTACAAAATAAAGAAACCTAAAAATCATCTAAAAATAAAATAAAAACTCTAAAAAAACTAAAATCTAAGAAAAATACAAAAAATATCCTAACCCACTCCCCCACACCTAAACTCGTGTATGCCCTCACACACAAACCAAGTGTGGTGAAATAAATATGAAAACTATTAGACAAATACTATACAAATAATGAGAGTCGTAAAATTTACGATCTCAATATCATCACCCTATTAACGCATAAAAATGGTTACGACCTCTCAATCGCTTCCCATTTTCATAGTGTGTGCATTTTAAATGTGAAGTGGGTGCATTATTATATCTCATCAACCTCCTACAAGTCACGAAATTACCTGTCTGCTTCTTATGTCGTCCTCACTTTTTCTTTGCCACATATAATCATTAATAATTGGGTTAAAAAATTGTTCATTATAAACCTGCCAATCATCATTAGTAACAAGCATACATGTAGAAATATCGTAAGGTGAGAAGAGCGCTATATGATCAAGTGAATGTGGTGGTGGCCCTTCTAACTCATGAAGTAATGCGAGATCCTCGGCAAACAAATCCTCAAAAATTTGCTCATAAATCAATGGCAGATTTGTACAAGTATCATCATACATAGAATCAGTATGTGCCAATTTATCTAATAATATGAGCTCATCTTTGAAAATTTGCTCAAATGAGGGCTCATCATCAGTGCAAGAGGTCGAATATGAGTGCAAACTGTGAATCATGTTACCTCAATGAGGGAACTCGTTGTATGCTCATCCATATTGAATATGTTTAGTGCCACAGTCATATTCCCAAATGATAGCTTCATGAGGCCACTCCTACAATCAATTAATGCATTTGATGTTGCAAGGAATGGTCTATCCAAGATAACAGGAATTTGATTCCAAGGATTGGAGATCGGCTCAGTTTCTAAGACAATAAAGTCTACAGAAAAGATAAACTCGCCAACCTTAATGAGCACATCTTCAACCATACAAAGTGGTCTCTTGATCGAGCGATGAGCTAACTGTAATGTGACCTTCGTAGGTTGAAGTTTTCCTAACCCCAGTTACTGATAAACTGTGTAAGGAAGCAAGTTGACACTTGCACCTAAATCAAGCAACGCCCTATCAAATGTAGTATTCCCAATGGTACAGGAGATTGTAGGCGAACCTGGATCTTTGTACTTGATAGGTAAGGAGTTAGAGAGGATTTGTAATATATTTGCAACAAGAAAAACTTTCTCAGGAACGTTTCTTGCTCGTTTCTTAGTACACAAATCCTTGAGGAACTTAGCATAAGTAAGAACCTATTGTATAATGTCAAGGAGTGGAATATTAACTTTCACCTGCTGAAATGTTTTAAGAATCTTTTCTACTTGCAGTGAAGACTTCCTTAGTCGATTGGGATATGGTACTTTCGGCTCAAGAATAGCTTCTTCTGAATGAGTATGTGACGGTGCTGGAGGTGATAGAGATAGTCGTGGAGAAAGGGGTTGAAGAGATGGTGTAGCCTGCAAAATAGTAGGAGTATGATCAGGCAGCATGGCTACATTATTGTCCACTTGCTTGTCATATCTGAGCATGTGAATGGCATTACATTGGTGGACATGCGGCTGATTGGAGTTTGAGGAACTGGCATTAGGGTTAAATATAAGTTGACTTGGAAAAGTACCCTTGCCACGTTCACTCATCTGACTCGCTAATTGTCCAACCATGCTCTATATTTTTTATAGATTGAGAGTTCGCGAGCAGTTGCTGAACTGTACTTTGAATAAAATCAGTTGACACTTTCATAAGATTTTGCATGTGTGTGTCAAGATTGGACATATGCGTGTTAAACTTTGATTGAGATTTGAGAAGATTTCCAACGTTCTTCCCAAGTGACTGCAGTCGTTTTTCTTGACATTATTAGACCCCTGTTGTGAATGTAAGTGGTTTTGTGCAAGTTGTTCCCATAATTTGAAGTGTTTGGGTGTTGATAAATACCAACATTTGGTCTTGGGAACTAACCATTGGCTGGAGGCTACATGTTAGGGTTAGGAGCCCCCTCATATTACTCCTAACCCTATGACAGATTTGGATGGTTTCTCCAGCCAGGATTGTATGTAGGAGCGTAAGGATTGTTCATGGGTTGTTGATACAAGGCGTTAGCCTGCTCAAGTGTGGGACCCATGTGATTCATTAATAATGGACACTCCTCCATAACATGATTCGGAGTTCCGCAATTAAAGCATATGGGACTTTGGATTTGATTCACTTGACCCACTTGTGGAGCATTATGAGTCTCCAATGCCTCAATTCTCCTCATAAGGGCTACAATCTTAGCTTCGGCAGCTATATAGCTGTCAATGCTATGGATCCCTCCTTATGTGCAGAAGTTGATACACTGGGTTTCTCAGCGGGACTCTCCCACTGCATAGTCTTCCAGGATAGATCCTCAAGAAAGTCCCATGCTTCATCCTCATTTTTCCTCATAAACTCCCCCTGACACATGGACTTAAGAAGAGTTTTGGATATATAATCGAGTCATTTGTACACGATATGACAGAACCGCCACTTTTCTGTCGCATGGTGGGGGCACTGAGCTAAAAGATTCTTGAACCGTTCTAAGTATTTTCAAAAGGGTTCTCCCGGCACTTGACGGAATTGATTGATTTGATTTAGAATCCTTGCCGTCTTATGCATGGGATAATACTTCTTGAGAAATACTTCAACGAATTCATCCCAAGTAGTTATTGAAATAGTAGGCATACTGTACAACCACTTCTTTATATTATCCTTGAGTACAAAGGGGATGAAGCAGAGCTTAATTACGTCCTCCGATAAGTGTTGTAGTTTTATCACCATGCATACTTCCTAAAATTCACTGATAAAGAGATATGCATTATCTGAATCAGAACCAGTGAAATTAGGCAGCATACTGATGTACTGCGGCTTCAACTCATAGTGATTACCCGCTGCGTGTGAAAGTTTGATACATGATGGTAATGATGTATGCAACGGGTAACACGATCCTGAAGGATCGAGATCGATTGGTCCATCTTATCCCTCAAGAACAAATCTGATCTCACTAGTTGATCAAATTGATCATGGTTCCAATGTGACATGAACTGGTAACCGTGAGTGTATGCGTGAATTTCCTAAGCTAATGCAAGACGTGGGGTGTGGTGGAGAGGAAAACGGTGGAATAGATATGATCAAATAGAAACTGTGATTCCTACTGTTCCTAAATGTTTTTTTTTTTTGTATTTTTTTTACAGAACCAGGGAACTAAAACATTGTATTGGAGAAAATTTGGATTCAGGACTTACCTTTACTTCTGCCAAATATCGATTTTGGCCGCTAAATAGCGGATAAACCAAAGAGTTTGACTCTCTGGTTTCTGCTACATAGTTCATAGGCCCTTCTGATCCTTTTTATCTTCCTGTATATGCAATTACTATTCCTGCACACTCAACACACACTGTTAATCCGTAAAACGTTAGAAAAAGCAAGAAAAAATACCATCGATCCCCGACAGCGACGCCAAAAACTTGATGTGATAATTTAACTGCAAGCGTACAGTGTCGGTTGTAGCGCTATATAGGTCGTCCAATAGAGATATCAGGTGTTTTGCGATTCTTACTAATTCTATAGTCTAACGGACTAACAAAGAGTTTCTAAATTGAAAGGATGAGTTTTAATTTCTAAAGATTAGCCTAGAATTTCGAATCTATTAGAATAATAGCCTTACAATGAATTATCTCTTTCTTCCTAATATTTTAATTATACATGGTTAAGTAACATATTAAAAAAGTGATCTTTTTAATTTGATTTTAATAAAGTGCCCGTAAGTATGACTTATAAATTGATGTGCAAGTATAAACCATAAAAAATAACACCTTTCTTAAAAACAAATTATATCAGGTAGAAAATCTTATAAACAAAAGCAAAGAAATAAACTTCAAACCCTAATCTAAGTATAGACTATCAAAAGATCGAACTTAAGTATAATCTATCAAAGAAATTAGATTTACAAGTTTATTCAAGTCAATTTATTTATAGGAAAATCTTGTTAATGATTCTAGAAAAAAAAAAGAATATGATTCCAAATCTCATCTAAGCATAAATTATCAAAATATTAATTAATCATAATCTATCAAAGAATTATGATTTACGAACTCTATATTTTATTTATTTATAGAAAAATCATAACTTTAATTCTTTTTTTGGAAGAAGATGAGATAAATCCTTTAAGATCTATTAAACTTACTTCATCTACATCTTAAGACTAAAGAAAATTAGTTACACATAGTTCGCATAAGCAAAATCCTATTTTTATTCATGAATACAATTATATCTAATCTTGAAAGCAATAATATCCTAAACTAGAAAGCAATTAATTCTATCTAAAAAGCAAATAAAAACTTGAAAGCAATGGCGTACCTATGGAGCATGGTATTGCAGTCGTCACCCCTTCAGCAAAATCCTAATTTTATTAATGAAAAATTTGTGTACAAATTACTATTTAAAAATCCTAGAATATAAGGATACGGCCAATATATAGGTTTCGGAACTCAAACCCTAATCCTAATACAACTGAAAAATCACAAAATTACATCAAAACCACCGAAGAAAAATCAGCCCGTCGGCCCACTTCTTGGCCGCTATTTGGCAGCTAAAACCACCATTTGGCAACTAATGAATGGCCAATTGTCCTTGTTTTTGTTTTGCATGAGTCTCTTATCTTGCACTTGATTCTCCTAACTGTATTTGATTTTTTCTCTCTGCAGTATTTTAATCTTGTAGTTTTACTTTCTTTGAACTCTTTTATAGTGGTGAGTATTCAGTGGTGAGTATTCATGCCTGTCACTCGAGTGACCCGGATTTGATCCCTGGTAATGTTGCCAAAAATTTGATGTGATAATTTAACTGTAAGCGTACAGTGTCAGTTGTAGAACTATACAGGTCGTCCCACAGAGATTTCAGTTGTTTTGCGATTCTTACTAATTTTATAGTCTAACAGACTAACAAAGAGTTTGTAAATTGAAAGGATGAGTTTTAAGTTCTAAAGATTAGCCTAGGATTTTGAATCCATTAGAATAATAGCCTAACAATGAATTATCTCTTTCTTCCTAACTTTTTAATTATGCACAGTTAAGTAACATATTAAAAAGGTGATCTTTTTAATTTGATTTTAGTTAAGTTCTCTTAACTATGACCTATCAAGTGATGTGCAAGTATAGACCATCAAAGATAACACTTTTCTTAAAAACAAATTATATCAAGTAGAAAATTTTATAATTAAAAGAAAAGAAATAAACTTCAAACCCTAATTTAAGTATAGGCTATCAAAAGACTAAACTTAAGTATAACTTATTAAAGAAATTATATTTACAAATTTATTCAAGTCAATTTATTTATAGGAAAATCTTGTTAATGCTTCTAGAAATAAACAAAGAATATGAATTCCAAATCTCATCTAAGCATAGATTATCAAAATATTAATTAAGCATAATCTATTAAAGAATTATGATTTACGAACTCTATATTTTATTTATTTATAGAAAAATTATAACTTTATTACTTTTTTTGGAAGAAGATGAGATAAATTCTGTTAGATCTATTAAACTAACTTCATCTATATCTTAGGGTTAAAGAAAATTAGCTACACATAGTTCGAGTAAGCAAAATCTTATTTTTATTCATGAACGCAATTAAATCTAATCTAGAAAGTAATAAGAACCTAAACTAGAAAGCAATTAACTCTATCTAAAAATCAAATAAAAACTTGAAAGCAATGACATACCTCCAGAGCACGGTATTGCGGCCGTCACCCCTTCAGCAAAATTCTAATTTTATTAATGAAAAATTCGAGTACAAACTACTGCTTACAAACCCTATAATACAAGGATACAACCAATATATAGACTTCAGAACTCAAACCCTAATTCTAATACAACTGAAAAACCATAAAATTACATCGAAACCACCAAAGAAAAAATAGCCCATGGGCCCACTTCTTGGCCGCTATTTGGCGGCTAAAACTGCAATTTGGCTGCTAATGAATGGCCAGTGGTCTTCGTTTTTTTCCTGCATGAGTCTCTTGTCATGTACACTTGATTCTCCTAACTGTATTTGATTTTGACTCCCTGCAGTATTTTAATCTTGCAGCTTTGCTTTCTTTGAACTCTTTTATAGGATTTGTTTTCTAATCCAGCTCTGGTTTCATTCAATCTCCATGTATGAATCAGATTACCTAAAAAAAACAGTAAAAATGCTTGAGTAGCATTTATTTATATACAAAATAGATAAAATATGGGAGGAAAAATATAATATATGATACTTATCACCTAGTGAGATCAGATTTGTCATGGGAGATAAGATGGACCAACTAATCCCAATTCCTTTAGATCGATGTTGCATGTTGCACATATCACTACCAGCATGCATCAAACTTCCACACGCAAGAGATAATCACTATGAACTGAAACCAGAGTACATCAGCATGCTCCTTAAATTTACTAGTTCTGTGTGAATTTCAGAAAGTGTGCATGTTGATTGAACTATAACATTTGTTGGAGGATACAATTAAGCTCTGCTTTATTCCATTCGCTCTCAAAGATAATACCAAGAAGTGGTTATACAGTATGCCTATTGATTCAATCACTACTTGGGATGAATTTGTTATAGTATTTCTCAAGAAGTATTACCCCACGCACAAGACGATAAAAATTTAAAATCAAATTAATCAATTCTATCAAATGCCAGGAGAACCCTTCTAGAAATACTTGGAATGGTTCAAAGATTTGTTAGTTTAGTGCTCCCACTATGCGATAGAAAAGCAGTTGTGTCAAATCATGTGCAAAGGACTAGATTACACATTCTAAAACTCTTCTTGAGTCTATGTGTCAGAGGGAGTTTGTGAGAAAGAATGAGGATGAAGAATGGGACTTCCTTAAGGACCTATTATGGAAAGCTATACAGTGGAAGAGTCCTGCTATACAAAAGGGTGTGACTCATAGCATCGACAACTCAATAGCTGCCAAAACTTAGATTGCAGCCCTTATGTGGAAACTGAGGCGTTGGAGACTCCTAGTGCTACCAATAGGTCAAGTTAATCAAATATAAGGTTCCACATGCTTTAATTACGAAACTCCAAATGAAGTCATGGAGGAGTGTCCATTGTTAGTGAATTCCATGGGTCTGACAGTTGAGCAAGAGAATGCCTTATATCCAAGACCCATGAATAATTCATACACTCCTACATAAATCTATGGTTGGAGGAACCATCCAAATATCTCTTAGGTCAGAAGGAATATCAGGGAGCCCCCAACTCTAACATACAGCCTCTAGCTAATAGTCAGTTTTCAAGACCAAATATGGATGCTTATCAACACCTAAACGCTCCAAATCTAGGGAACAACCAGAATAGACCATCTTCACATAATCACTCATATCCACAAAAGCGATCTAATAACGATCAAGAAAAGCGACTCCAGTCACTTGAGAAGAGCTTTGAAAATCTTCTCAAATCTTCGTCCAACCTTGACACACATATGCAAAATCTTATGAAAGTGTCAACTCACTTTATTTAAAGAATAGATCAGCACTTGCTCGTGAACTCTCAAAATATTAAGAACTTAGAGTAGCAGGTTGGACAGTTAACAAGTCAAATGAGTGAACATGACAAGAGTACTTTTCCAAGTCAACTCTTAACAAACCCTAATGCCAGTTCCACTAACTCCAATTAGTCGCATGTCAACCAAGTTAATGCCATTCACACATCTCGTTCTGGCAAGCTAGTTAACAATCATACAACCATGCCACCTAATTCCGCTCCTAGTGCACGGTAGCCCACATTCTCTGATTCCATGATCCCACCATCACCTCATAATTCATCATCATCATCACGATCATTCCACAATCCATCCTTTAGCACAACAAAGGAGTTTGACCCCTTTGAATCTGATCCTCCTATTGACCACGCTTATAAGCCAAAGGCTCGCTATCAAATTCGATTAAAGAAAATTTCTCCTCAGGTTGATCATATCCTTGAGTTATTCAAGCAAATTAAGGTCAATATTCCTCTTCTTGATTCAATCCAGCAAGTACCTGCTTATGCAAAATTCATAAAGGCTTTATGCACTAAGAAGAGAACAACAAATATTCCAAAGAAAGTCTTCCTAACTGCTAACCTCTCTAGCATCCTCTCTCAGTTAGTACCTATGAAGTACAAAGATCTTGGAAATCCTACTGTCTCTTTCACCATAGGAACTACAGTGATTGAAAGGGCTCTACTAGATTTAGGAGCGAGTGTCAACTTCCTTCCTTATTCAGTGAACTAATAGTTAGGACTGGGAGAGTTAAGACCTCCAAGAATTATGCTATAGATAGTTGATTGGTCTTTGAAGAAGCCTATAGGAGAGATTGAGGACATTTTGATTAAGATTGGGGAGTTTATTTTTCCAGTCAATTTCATAGATTTCGAGACTCAACCTGTGGTGGATCCAATACATTATATCGTAGTTATTTTGAGATATCCATTCCTAGCCACTTCTAATGTTGTTATTAATTGCCAGAGTGGATCAATGAGACTTTTCTTTAGAAACATGACACTTGACTTGAATATATTCAATCGAGGGCACCAACATAGTAATCCACATGACGAGCCCCTAAAGATGAATATGAACCAAGAGGAGGAATTCTTTGACAAGCTGAAAAGTTTGGTTGATGAGAGCTTATCCTTGGATATGCTCGATGAGTCATCTAATTATGTGCCTTTTACTCGATGGGAACTTCCACCTGAGCCATTGATAACTGAACCACGAGTTCAATTACGACCATCTATTGATTGTCTACGTGAGGTTGAGATGAAGACCCTTCTGAGTCATCTCAAGTATGCTTGCTTGGGTGAACACGATACACTACCAGTCATTATCTCCGTAGATTTGACTAGAGCTCAGGAGAAAGCACTCATATCAGTACTGAAAGCACATAGGGAAGCCATAGGCTAGAGTATGGCCAATATAAAGGGGATTTGTTCATCTATAATGCAGCATAGAATTCATTTACTGGATAATGCACGACCTACAAGAGATCTCAGCATAGGCTGAATCCAGTAATGAACAAAACTGTGAGGAAGGATATTCTAAAGTGCCTTGACAATGGAATCATCTATTCTATCTCTGATACTACATGGGTGAGCCCGGTTCAAGTAGTGCCTAAGAAGTCCAAAATCACCGTAGTAAAAAATGATGCAAATGAATTTATTCCAATGTGCATGCAGACGGGATGGCGAGTATGTATCGATTATAGGAAGCTATATGCTGCAACTAGGAAGGATCACTTCCCCTTGCTTTATATTGTTCAGATGTTGGAACAGTTAGCTGGACATGAGTTCTATTGTTTCTTAGATAGATATTCTAACTACAACCAAATTTCCATCAGTCCGAAGGATCAGGAAATGACCATGTTCACATGTCCATTTGGCATCTTTGCATATAGATGCATGCCCTTTGGGTTATGCAATGCATCCGCCACATTCCAAAGGTTCATGGTGAGTATTTTCTTCGACATGGTTGAACGATTTCTCAAAATCTTCATGATTGACTTATCCATCTTCGGAGATTAATTCCAAGAGTGTCTACATCACTTAAAGTTAGTTCTCACGTGCTGTCATGAGAAACACTTGACACTCAATTGGAAAAAATGTCATTTCATGGTCAAAAATGGCATAGTGCTAGGACATGTCATCTCGAAGGATGGTATCGAGATTGATAAAGCCAAGGTGGAACTCATCATGAATCTTCCATCTCCACGATCAGTGAAATATATATGATCCTTTCCTGGCCATACTGGATTCTACGGAAGATTTATTAAACTCTTCAGTAAAATTGCTAGGACTTTAACACATCTACTGGCTAAGGATGTGCCATTCAATTTTGCACCCGATTGTCTTAGAGCATTTGAGCAGTTTAAGACGGACCTTACTACCACTACTATCATTCATGCGCCAGATTGGAGTTTGTCCTTTGAGCTTATGTGTGACACATCTGATTATACTATCGGTGTCGTCCTTGAACAATGTATTGATAAGCAGCAATATGTGATTTACTGTGCAAATAGAACACTCAATGACGCCCAGTTGGCTCTACCACAAAGAAAGAGCTTCTGGCAGTCATCTTTACACTTGAAAAGTTTTGTTCTTACTTATTGGATCACGAATTATAGTATAAACTAATCATACTGCTTTGAAATATCTGTTGACTAAGAAAAATGCAAAAGTAAGGCTCATTCAAAAGATCCTCTTGTTACAAGAGTTTGATCTTGAGATTTTATACAAGAAAGGTACTGATAATTTAGTAATTGATCACTTGTCTCGCTTACCCAATGCTCCAAATAATTCTTACCCCATATATGAATCATTTCCTGATGAGCAATTGCCTGAATTAATGCGTGAACCATAATTTGCCAACATTGTGAATTATCTTGTGACCAAAGAGATTCCATCCCATTGGTCCAAGGAAGATCGATATAGATTTTTGTCCCAAGTAAAATTTTTTTTATTGGGATAAGCTATATCAGATTAAATGTTGTCCAGGCCTGATCATACGTCGATGCATACCTGATGATGAGATACAAAGTGTTCTCTTATTATGTCATAATCTTGCTTGTGGAGAACACTTTGGTTCAAGAAAAATGGCTGAAAAGGTATTGCAGAGTTGCTTTTATTGGCTAACTCTTTTCACAGTTGCTATGGAATATTGCAAAACATGCACACGATATACGATGTATGGGTTATAAATTTTATGGGACTGTTACCCAACTTATTTAAAAACCAATATATATTGTTCGCTGTCGATTATATTTCCAAATGGGTAGAGGCAATTGCCGCAAAATCAAATGACAACAAACATGTTGTCAAGTTCTTGAAAGAAAATATCTTTTCTCGATTTGGCATTCTTCGAGCTATCATTAGCAATAATGGTACCAATTTTACTAACAGTTCATTTAAGGCGCTCATGCAAAAATTTTCCATTACCCACAAGTTAGCTACACCATATCATCCACAAATTAGTGGGCAAGTGGAAGTTTCCAATCACAAAATAAAACTAATTTTGGAGAAGACGGTGCAATATAACAGAAAAAATTGGTCATGTAAACTAGCGGATGCATTATGGGCTTACCATACCACTTACAAGATCGATCTAGGTAAGTCTCCCTATCGGCTGATATTTGGAAAATCATGTCATTTACCGGTGGAGCGTGAGCATAAAATTTTATGGGCAATTAAGTTCATTAACTTTGAGCTCGAAAATGCCAACGAGCAGCAGAGGCTACAGCTTAATAAGCTAGATGAGATTAGAAGGGATGCATATGAGTGCTAAGATTTAAAATGTTTCATGACAATGCGATTATTCACAAGTCATTTACACCAGGGCAAAAAGTTCTCTTTTATAATTCGAGGCTACATTTATTTCTAGAAAAATTGAGGTTACGATGGAATGGACTGTACGTAGTACGGGCTGTGCACCATCATGATGTCATTGATCTCGAGAACCCTAAAAAGGGTAATTTAGTTAAAGTAAATGGTCAAAGATTAAAACCATTTTTAGAGACTCGAGCAAGCGATAATGCAAAGATCGTGATACTTCACGACCCAATCTATGCATAGAGATATATATTCATTTGTATAATAGAGTGTATATTATGTATATTATGTATTGCTAACATGATGCAGGGTAGAATGTAAAGTTGAGGGTTGAAAAGCAAAATTGAAGTAAGGAGAGGGGCTAGTCAAAATTTGCATCCCCTATAAATTCCCCAAAACTAGCCCCAAGCCAACCCCACCTTCCTTCATCTTCCCGAAAACTCCCTTTTTCCTCTCTCCTTCCTTTCTCAGATCAGCAGCGATTCTCGGGTCCAAGTTCACTCCAAGATGTCCAAAGGACTCCTCTCCACCATAGCTTCCACCTGCAAACAACTGTGCCCCAGATCCATCACCCAAGCTGCTAATCGACAGCATTAACTGCTAATTAGCGGCAAGAGTTTGTGTTCTCCCCGTGAAACTTTAGGGGAGGTAAGTTTCTAAGATCTTATACTTAATATTAAATCTAAAAAAATTTCCATGGTCTCTGAAACAGAGAAATGGCATAGTTCATTTGTGAGAAACATTTTGGTTAGATTTTTGCTACTTTTTTCAGTGTATTTTATGGCCACCATAGGCACTTTGGGTTGGAAATATTTATTGTACACACCCACATTATTTTACATCCTAGAGTTGGTAGAAGAATTTTATCCGAGTTTTGCAAAATTCGATATTTCGGAGCATCGCAAAAAAATTAAACTCTACTGGTGTGGTGAAATTCTTGATGTGCACACAGCGACCATCTCTGCATCTACCAGTATCCTTCTTCACTCTGGAAATCAAATCTCATATGCGATTGAGGAATATCTTACATTGATGGGTCCTAATTGCACATTGACACATGATAGAGAGATCAGCAACAAGACACTTTACCGTAATGTGCACGCGACTTGCTGCTGGATCAACACCAATGTAATGGGGATTACACACATGTCTTCATTTTACACATCCACGTTACATATTGTTGATTGCATCATGCATCAGGATACTCATTTTTGTATGTGCACACAATTAGTTGACACCATTATATATGCCAAGATGTGATCAAGGATTAGTTTGCCTCTACCGTATCTAATTACATAATTGTATTGCAGTTTTATGTCTGATGAAGAATTTGATGCATAAGCATCCTCACATATGTCTATAGCCATGGAGCACATATCGGTGACATATCATGCTGCTATTTCAGAGGATTGGAACATAAGCATAGTTGAAGAAAATATACATGCCACCAATTTAACACAAGAGGAAGAGAATGACGTCTTCTTTGACCAAGACTTAGTAGCGGATCCCGCTGAGCAGATAAATGTTATCTGGCGTGGTCTTGAAAAAATATGGCGTCGATTAAAATAAATTAACCATGGAGAGAGTTCCATTGCATGTGAACGTCGTGCAACCAAAGAATCAAGTGGAGGCAGAGAGGACGACACCAATGATTTGTGTATGGGGCATACACGAGTTTAGGTGTGGGGGAGTAGGTTAGAAGAATTTTATGTTTTTCTAAGATCTTTAGTTTTTTTTTTTTAGGGTTTTTATTTTATTTTGAGATTTCTGGGTTTCTTTATTTCACACTTTTGGTAGTTTTTAGGGTAAAAAAGAAAAAAAGAGAAAAAAATCTGAAAAAAAGTTAAAAAAAAAGTAAAAAACATATTTTCTTCAATAACTCAACCTAATTTCAAATAAAAGAATAAATTTAGATTTGAATTTTGATAGGAGAGTGGATTGGATAATATACTTAAAATTTTATGAAAAAGATTAAAATCTAAAAAATAAATACTACTAATAGTAATTTTAATGTAAGTATATATCAAATTTTTACTTTACAATAGTTAATTAGGTTAAGAACAAAGATTGAGTAGTCTTTTCTCTCTAAACATGAAAAAAAGAATAAAAAAGAATAAAAAAGGTGAGCCTGGTATCTAAGGCAATGATCCTTAAAAAAAATGAGCCTGGTATTTAAGTTAGTGATCCTTAAAAAAAAGGTAAACTCGATATTTAAAGCAATGATCCTTTAGAAATAAAACAAAAACAGAGTATGATCTGAGTAATCAGGTATTTGCAAATATTCATGCAAGAATGAATATTTGCATGAAAGGTAAAATATTCACAACAAAAGAAAAAAGTAAAAGAAAAAAAGAAAAAAATTGTTTAAGGAGAATAGATGAATCATGAGTTAGAGTTTGAGTCTAAAACCGAAGTAGACTATCACACGTACACGTAGATGTATAGGAACCAACGAATTATTTATTAGTGAGCATTGAAAGATAGGATTTGAATTTTTTATTAAAATGGCAGGTGTATTTGATATGATACTTGACTTGAAAACTGATAATCTAAATGCATTCTTGAATTTGTATATTAGTGAGATTAATTGTAGAAAATATCAAAAAAAAATGTTTCTTTTGTATAAAACTTTTGTTTTTCTTTATTTTTAGTTATCTTTATTTTTCTTTTCCATATAACTTAATCCACCTTCTTCACGAATTTTGTGGGTATATTCACTACAAATCCTTACAAAACACAACTTGTCCACTAAGATAATCTAGAGGTTTAACGGCTTGTTGCACATACTAAGTGCAATCACGATTCCTATGAAAGTGAGTTTGGATTTTTCATTTTTCTCTTAGATCTAGATTTTGCTCAAGAACTAGTAAGAAATGGGTGTGTGGGTATATTGCATATTTATAAGCTCCATATTATCTATTTTTATATTTAAATAATGTATTTTTAGTGTGTTTTTCAGGTTATACCTATTTCTACAAGGAGATGGCTTGAACATAGAGACGGATTAGGAAACCAAGGGTAGAAAAGAGTTAAAAGTGAATAAAACTACAATATTATGAAGCTTCAAAGAACAAAAGTCCATTACAGTCATTCAAATCAAATGGAAAAGATTAGAGACTCATGTAGAAAAAAAGAGAAGCCAAGTATTCACTCTTTTGCTGCCAATTGGCGGCATTTGCTGCCATTTGGCAGCTCTATGGGGCCCACTTGTCATGAATTTTTTTTATAAGGTCATTGATTTAATTTTGTAGTTATTCAGTTGTACTCAAAATAGGGTTTGATTCTTCGAGACCTATATATTGGTCGTGTCCTTGTAACCTAGGATTTTTTATGCAATTATGTACTCTTGCTTATCAATAAAGACTAGGGTTTTGCCGTAAGGGTGATGGCCGCCATAATGCGCTCCAGAGATGACTCCATTATTTTCAAGATCTTTTTAGTTAATAGAAATATTTAATTTGCTTTTTAGATAGATTTAATTACTTTCTCATATAGATCTTCAGTGGCTTTCATAAATAAAAATGAGATTTTGATAATTAGAAGTATGGGTAGCTAACTTAGTTTAGCTCTAAGACGTAAAAGAAACTAAGAATTAACTATGTAATTGCATTTTATTATTTTCTTCCTAAAATAAAATTATAAAGATATGATTTTTCAATGAAAAGACTAAAATATAACAACTCGTAGATTAATACTTTGATAGGTTATACTTGAGTTAAGTTTTTTGATAGCCTATACATAGTTAGAATTTGGAGTTGTTGATTTTCATTTTCTACATAGAATTATCTAATGATTTAATTTACTTTTATGAAAAGTAGTATTTTTGATGAGTTATATTTGGATGCCACTTGAATTATCTAACAATTTAGTTTATTTTTATAAAAAGTAGTATTTTTGATGAGTTATGTTTATACACCACTTGATAGTTCATACTTAGAACACTTTAATTAAAAAATTAATACTAAAAAAATAGTTTTAATGATAGGAAGAAGATAATAGAAGTAATAATTACTTGTGAACTAGTGGATTCTATATCCTAGACTAATTAGAATAACTCGAAATCAACTTAGAACTCCTAGTTTGCTCATTAGAAAAATGGGATTAGCAAAAACATAAAACACTCTAGATCTCTATGAGAACGACCTACAAAGTGCTACAACCGACACTATGCACTTGTAGTAGATTTATCATATCAGTTAATGCTATCAAGAGTGAATCAGTGAATGACTTAATTTTTTTTTTTATATCTTAGTTGTATAGATCACATAGTCAAATACAACCATAAAAAAAAATTATTGAAACACAAAATTAAATAAAGTTATGATTTTGATAATTAGCTAAATAAACTCAATTAATCATATATAAATTTTCGAGATAATCCTAAACATGATCTATGAATAACAAGTAAAGTGTAAGTATACACTGTGCCTAAGAGTCTGATATATCAAAAACTAAGTAACGAATATATTGTCAAACTATAAACCATCAAATGCTCAAAAATCATCAAAACCCATACTGGAGTTTGCATTTCGTACTTATGTGTGATTCATCCAATTTTGCTATTGGTGAGTTCATGGTCAATGCATTAAGAAGCAGTCTCATATGATCTATTATGCAAGTAGAACACTAAATGATGCATAGTTGAATTACTCTAATACAGAGAGCATTCATGCATTACAGTAATACACCGGTCATGCTACTTTTAAACACCTGTTGACCATGAGATATGCGAAAGCTAGGCTCATTTGATAGTTTGATCTTGAGATACAAAACAAGAATGATACTGATAATCTAGTAGCTATTCATTTGTCTCGCTTGCCCAATGCTCAATCTATTACTCACTCCATAAATGACTCTTCTCTTGTCAAGCAATTGCTACCATTACTTCGAACTCTGGTTTGCAAATCTTGTGAACTCTCTTATGATCAGAGATGTTCCATCTCATTGGTCAAAGCAAGACAGGAAAGATTTCCATTCCAAGCAAAATTCTTCTATTGGAACAATCTATACTATTCAAATTTGTCTAGACCAAATCATGAGATGATGCATACTTGAAGAAGAGATACAAAGTATCCTCTCTTTTTGTCATAATCTCGCTTCATGGAGGACACTTTGGTCCTTAGAAACAAACAAAAGAGGGATTATGGAGTGGTTTTCATTGTCCTACACTTTTTAAAGACATTGTGGAATATTGAAAGATTTGTGTATGATAACAACAAGTGGGTAGAATCATACTGCATAATATGATGCCTCTACCGTCAACCCTTAAGGTTGAAATATTCGATGTATGGGTAATAGACTTTATGGGTCTATTACCAAACTCGTCTATCCTATCTATATTGGTTTTTGTTGGTTATGTTTCCATAAGGGTTGAGGCGGTTGCCACCAAATCAAATGACAACAAAGTGATTGTCAAGTTCTTGAAAAAAACATCTCTTCCAGATTTGGCACCTCTCATTCAATTACTAGTGATAATTGTACCCACTTTTGCAATAGGTCATTGGAAGAAGTAATGAGTAAATACTCAATTACCACAACCTAGCCACAACATACCATCCACAGACTAGTGGGCAATTTGAAATTTCCAACTGCGAAATCAAACAAATTTTTGAGAAAATGTTGCATCAAAACTAAAAACACTGGTCTTGAAAATAAGTGTATGCATTATGGGCTTACTATACCACTTACAAGACAAATTTAATCATGTGTCCATACCATTTGATTTTTGGTAAAGCATGTCATTTGCCCATAGAGCTTGCGCAAAGGGCTTTATAGGCTATCAAATTTTAGAATTTTGAATTTGACAAAACTGGTGAGTAGTGGAGGCTGCAACTCAATGAATTGGATAAGATCAAGAGGGGCATGTATAAAGGTGCCACGATTTATAAAGAGAACAAAATTGTTACATGACCAAACAATAATGCGCAAGTCATTTAAACCGAATCAAAAAAATTTCATATGTAACTTGAGGCTTTATCTATTCTCGAAAACATTGAGATACGGTGGAGTGGATCATATAATGTACGGACGTTGCACCATCATGATGCGTTAAATCTTAAGAATTCAAAAAATGGTAATATATTCAAGGACAATGGGCAAATATAGATGCCATTTTTAGAATAGTAACCGCACGATAACATCATGGTTGTGACTCTTCATGACCCGCAATATCCTAATTTCTAGTGTAAATAAACTTATGTGCTCGTTACGGTCATTTGAAAATTTTTGGGGCCTACAGAGCACTGTTGCTGTGTAGAGGGTGCTGAAATAAATTTTCATCTCTTATCAAATTCCCTACCTCCACCAACCCAACCCACTTTCTCCAAAATCTACATTTTCAGATCCCTCACAACTGCTGCATCCAAACTCCAATCTAAGAAGCCCAGAAGCATCATCTCTGTGATTCTATTCCAGCCGGCTAGCACCAATCAGCCCCACCACCACCGCCGATCATTGGCAAAAATTGCTAATTAGTGCCAAAACCAGTGGATTCCCCTTTGTAGCTTCAGGTGCAGTAAGCACAAATTCTCCCTCTCTTCTCTCTAACAAATTATGATTAATCTAGTTAGTTACGGCTAATATTTTTCCTAGGAGAAGTTTTCAAGAAATTTTTTGAACTTTAACTATGTATTTTGTCTCTACCATTACATTGATAGGAGGGGAATATTTAATCTCTGAACTAAAATCTTATTATCTTCTCACATTAGTTGAAGAATTTTAATATGGATTTTTTGTAAATTTGATATATCCGACGACCACAAGTAATTGAAAGTTCAATGGTTGGGATGGATAATCACTGTTCACGTAGAACTATCTCTGCAAGCACTGGTACAATCCTTGATTTAATTAATGACAACTAGATTCTCCATGCAACTGAGGAGTACATTACAAAGATGGGACCTTGCACAATTACACAAGATAGAGGGATTAGCAGCAAAACAATGTATCCCAATATTTATGCTATTTGACACTGGATCAACCAAACATAATGGGTGTGTCTCATAATTCTTCTTTTACATAGTCACTCTACATATTAGTGATTATCTCATATCTCAGGACCCTAATTTTCTCATTTGCACATAACTGTTTAAGACGATTGTTGACACCAAATGTGGTCTAGGCCCACTTTACCTTTTCCATGTTTAGTAACATTAATATACAACAATTATAAATCGAAGTCTTAGTTTGAAGAATATGAGTGGGATTGTGTATACATAGGAAGTGAGCAGGTCACAGTGGCTTACAATACCGTTTTTGCTGAACATTGGAACCCAACCACCACTGATGAAGATGTGCCATCCTCAGGTCAATTTGTTTTTCAAAAATATGTTAAAATTTTAAATATTATCTTCTACAAGATATTTAGCTAATTACAAATGATAGAATAAATTTTGATTTGAGATTAGATAGAAAAGTAGATTAGTTAATACATCTAGAATTTTATTAAAAAAGTAAAATCTGAAAAATAGATACATGGTAATTTTTAGATAATTATACACTGATTTTATTCACTTCATAATGGTTTATTAGGTTAAGGTTAAAAACAATAATAATTTAATAATCTTTTCTCTTCATAAAAAATTTTAAAATTAAATAACAAAAAAAAGGAGAACAAAATGGTGAGCCTTGTATAAAGGCAATGATCCTTTATAAATAAATAAAAAATTCTTAAAATTCTAAGTAGTTAGGTATATATGCCTTATGAAGTATATGTATTCATACGAATGGTGTTTTAATGAAATTGAGGATATCCGAGTAATTGGGTATTCATGCCTAAGCAACTATGAATATGCGCAAAAAGGTTAAAAATAAAAAATTAAAATATATAATATAGCGAAAAAGATTACTCAAGAGTTTGAGTTTGAGTACAAAACTGAACTAAACCATCATACATATATGTAATTGTATAAGAACCAAACTTTACTAATTTGTGCATATCAAGAGATAGGATTTAATCAAATACACTCTTATATGGCAATTTTGATCTGATCGTATTCCGAAGAACCATCTAGAAAACAATAATATTCTTACCCTGCAATATTTTCAGAACCTGGTCTAAGAATGGTAATGAAAACTTTTTTTTTTAACTATTGGTTTAGCTTCATGTAATTAATATTCGTGTGCCAGCTCGTAGTAGTACGAGTGGCACCATCTTGCCTTTCTCAATTTGAATCACCATTACTTCACTCCTCTTTTGGATTATCTCGGTTATAGACTTACCCACATTTTGTTGGAGATAGGGTAAATGATGCTTGCATCCAAAAATTTCAAGATTTTAGTTTGAACAACTCCTTCATAACAGGGTTCAACCTACACTGCATCTATTTGGTGGGCTTAGTGACATCTTCCAAAACTTTTGGTGCGTGCATCTAAGAGGGTCCATACCCTCAATATCCGCCGTGTTGCATCGTAGAGGTCTCTTATGCGTGAGAAGCACATAGAGCATGAAAATAAGTATAATGCAAGATTATTAACTCAAAAGGCCCACAACCCATCGGAGACTCAAGAGAACATCTCAATCATCTCTACTAAGTACATCAAGTTTTAACTACAGAAATTGACCCACTGGTACGACCTTCAGTATTTAGCCGGTTATCTGAATTTCACCCCCATACTTTGCTCAGTGATCACTAACCCTTTGAGATTACAATACCGAATGATGAAATCCCAAAAAGAAATGAAACTCATTCATAAACCTATAAATATGGTAGGACATGGTGATAAAAATACGACTTATAACCACTAGGATAGGGGGTTCCTTTTATCCTATGGAAAGTCAATCTAGCACCAAGGCAGAAGTAGCATACACTATAAATAATCTAGGGTTAGTTTTAAGACCCAAGTCTTCTCGATTAACATTTCCTTAGCTATTAGCTGGGGGTAGACAGTGACGATAATGGTCATTCTATATATGCTTCTTCGAAAATGACGAACACTTCACAAACAAGTAACATCTCCACTGATATGGTTGGGAAAGTTCCAGGAAGCTTGTTACAATGGCTAAAAGCCCATGAAGAGTTGTCCAAGTAATATAAATTCATATAGAACAACAAAATATTACCATGTATGCATATAGGCAAAAATTCAGGTGGTTACAAAACTCAAGCTCACGAAAATCAGAACACTGCTAAAGGTTCTTATGTGTGTGCTTCTGAATCAGGAAGCAAAGTGGTACAAAACACTAATGAGAAGGGAGAAAACACTAGTTTCCACATCAACTTGGAAAATAAAACCATCTCCGACGTACCTAAAGACAAAGACAAAGTGTTGGAGAACATTCAAACCAAATTGGAAGCTCTTGTCTATAAAGATATTTTCCAGAAGGTGGGTATAGTATGCCCATATCTATGTGGATGGGATTTGATACCTTTTCCTGATCAAATCCGGGGCTCCATAATAGAAAAATGTCATGAAAAAGGTTCTCTTAATCAACACATATCATTTCTAGTTTTTAGTGGAGAATGTGATGGGAAATGGTCCTCTAATGATCTGACCATTCGTGGGGTCTCTAAAATGAATGACTTTTGACTTATTCAGAACATTACGGGTTAGGTCCATTAAATCTAAAGCCAAGTTGGCAGCTCAATTTCTAGCATTTCTATGAAGATGATACCGAGATAACCATGTCCAGATTCATTAAAGAGAAATAGAAAAGGGTGAGTCTATGAAAAACTTCATCAAAAAATTCTGAAAACTTTCTTTTAGGTGCCAATGCCCTTCTCCATGTTACAACTAATATGTCATCACAATCTGTTGACGAAGATGAGTCCAATATGGAAGCAGTCAAGGCTCAACATGGAAAGACCTCCAGGGACAAACTGCGGTGATGGAAATGTCAATCTCGACATTAATAGCGAATGAGAATGGTAAATGCTATGTAGAAAACATTAACCCTCAACTTCCATCCCCCAAGTAAAAAGGAAAAAAATATGTTAGCGGTGGAAACCCCAAAAGAACCATAGAAGAATCTACAACCAAGGCAAACTACTACTCTAGCCCAATGAGCACAAAAGCAATACTCATTCAAGGATGATTGGGTGGTCGACATCTTTAATATGCTGGTGGAAAATAATAATATTGAACTATCTGAACCAAAGAGGTTAAATAAAGTAGAGAATACTAACGAGCCTAAGTATTATTTGTTCCACTATAATATTGGCTATCCTACAAAAGATTGCTTTATTATGAAAGACAAACTTTAGGCATGGTTGAGATTTATGTTCTACGCCTAAGTACCGAAATACAGAAGGTAGAAACAAACATAATTTGCTGCTATTTGTTCAAGCTCAAAAAGGAGTTATTGTCCCAAAAAACAAAATGAAATTAGTTAATATGGATGTGAACAACCAACAAGTTAAATGATCTATCTCCTACTGCAAGTATTCGAGGTGGCATGATGTGGATCTATCCAGATGTCTAAGAAGAAGAACAGAGGGCAACTGTTATTTCTAAAAGAAAACAGAAATCAGTAAGGAAGAATCTAAATTGCAACTTCATCTCACTAATTAGGGATGATAATGATGCTTCAACTAGTCTTCTGACCGATTTCGAGAAAGTACAAATAGTTATAATTGCAGATCAATCCTCGCCAAGGGGAACCAGATCGAGAAAATAGTATCTTAAACAGTATGGTACGCTAGCTCCTGGTACCCAGCAACAAATTGCATCCAAATATGTTGCTCTACCTTCTTCATCCTAAAAGAATCTGAATAGTAGATCAAACCTGAACCATCTCTGGACAAATACAAGCCTAAGGAGATCATGTTTCATAAATCATTATAGACGAAGGTTGCATAAGATCTCACCACTTGATTTAAATTTGACATCCTTGTGTGGCTATGCAATATTCTAGTGTGTAACACCATGCGCAAAATGCTTTGCCCCTCTAAAGAGACCAGATATGCGCTAAGGGAAGCTTTGGTTGATTATAAATCTTTCTTGAAACAACTCACAAGCTAAGGAAGAAGAGTTCTAGTATTGCCACTACCACCAAATCTCCACCTTACTAAGAATAACCTTCACTCCAGAGGATATCTTAATCGAAAAACTAAATAACAATAGACTATTGTAATACGTAGACTACGTGGGTCTATAAAGGAGGAATGGGTACTAATCGATCCAGATTCAACCTTGAGCATCATGCCTATAAGGTTGACACAGTTCTCAAGACTTCGAAGTTAAACTTGCATCATGCACTCAAAGAATGGATGCTCAATGGAAGTTACGTTTTGAATAGCACGAACATCCAACTAAACAAGTTGTTTAAATTAATTTTGATGATGATCATATTTATAAGCAAAAACTTTATGCTAGAAGAATTATAAAGTCTAATTAAGTCACTAAATAATATATGGATCTCCTTGCAAAAAATTACAAAGATATGACAAAATTAGATCCAAAAATCATTCAATATTTCTTCAAACAAAACTTGCTGCAAAAACGGTGAAACAACTACAAAAGTTCAAACTAGAAATAAGAATTAATTAACGTTGAGGTTAAAAGTTGATGGCCTGCAGATTTATTATGGAGTACAACATCCAAACTGGTTAGTCAATATTGTGTTGGTCATGAAGGAAAATTAGAATGTCCACATATGCTTAGACTTTAGAGATATGAATGATGCATTCTCAAAAGATAAATTCTCTCTTTCAATCATAGATGTCATAGTCAACAATACTTATTATTTTGAAAGGATTTCTTTCATGGATGGTTTTTCGGAGTATAACCAGATAAAAATATTTCTCGTAGATGAAAATAGTATTTTTCTAAAAACTGCAATGGATATACTATTATATAGTGATGCCCTTAGGATTAAAAAATGCAGGTGCCATGTATCAATATGCCATGGCCATAACTTTTGGACCATCTATACAAAATCGTAGAATGTTGCAAGGACAATATTGCAATCAAGAGTTGACATAGAAGTGATCACATCAAAGACCTATGAATAATCTTTGACATGATGCAAGCTTATCAACTAAAGATGAAACCAAAAAAATCCTTCCTATGAGTTTCTATTGGGAAATTTCATATTTGTAGTGACTTCTAAGGGAATCCATCTGGATCCCGATAAAGTGAAGGCAATTCAAGATATATAAACTCTAAGGAATACTAAAGAACTCATAGATCTACAAGGACATTAAGCTTACATCAAAAGGTCTATAACTAATGACACTAGAAAATGCTAGCCCTTTTCTAATTTTAATGAAGAAAGGGGTGTCTTTTGTTCGGGATAGCAATTACTAGAAAGCATTTGATGATGTAAAATAATAGCTTACCAACCCACCAGTATTAATGGCATTGGTGTCCCGAAAGCCATTCCTCATCTATGTGAGGGCCAAGACCACGCTCTTGATGCATTGCTAGCTCAAAATAAGGACTATATGCACAAACAAGCTATTTACTACTTGAGTAGAAGAGTTATTGGACTGAACAAAGTTACAATCCTCGTGAAAAGGAGTAGTTGAGTCCAGATTTTCTAAAACAAAATAGAAAATTTTATGGTGACTCATAATAATTTGATATAATTTCTACTCAATATACACAGCATATGCACATGACTGAAACCAGTACAACTTAGAAAATCTTTAATTTGAGATCAAAATCTAAATCAATTAAAATGAAATTCTTATATAAGTGTCAAACTATACTCCTAAAATAGAATACAAAATCTTATATGGTCCATGATGATTTGATACAACTTCAAATAAATAAAGTACATATCTCATGCACCGGACTGATACTGGTGCAGCTAAGAAAATGTTTTAGTTTGAGGTGAAAATATCAACTCATTAAATAATTTTTTTAAATTTACGGTGAAATATAAACTCATTAAATGAAATTTTTATGAAAGTGTTATAACATACTCTTAAAAGATTATACCAAATTTTATGATGATCCATGGTGATTTGATAAAATTTCTACTTAATATAGAACAAAACTCATTCATTAGAGTGATACTGGTACAATTGAGAAAAATATTTAGTTTAAAATAGAAATGTCAAGTAACCAATGTAAATTTTTTATGAGAGTGTCAAAATAAACTATTAAAATAAAATACAAAATTATATGACGATCCATACAGATTTGATAAGATTTTCACTTAATATAGTACACAGCTCGCACACTAGACTGATACCGGCGCAGTTGAAAACATTTCTTAAATTTGAGGTCAAAATGTCAATCAATTAATGTGAAAATTTATGAGAGTGTGTAAACATGATTCTAAAATAGATTGCGAATTTTTATGCAGATCTATGATTATTTGATATAATTTCTACTCAATATAGTATAAAACTCATGCATCGGACTAATGCCGGTGTAGCCGAGAACAATTTTTAGCTTGAGATCAAAATCTAAACCAATTAAAGTGAAACTTTTGTGCAAGTGTCAAAGCATACTTATAAAGTTGAATATAAATTTTCTATAGTGATCCATAAGGATTTGGAGCATTTTTACAAAATATATTACATAACTCACTCACTGGACTGATACAAGTGCAGCTGAAAAAGATCTTTAGTTTGAAGTCAAAAGCTCAATAAATTAATAATTTTTTTAATTTTGTGTCAAAATATACTTTTAAAACAAAATATAAAATTTTATATTAATTCATAATGATTTGATGCAATTTCTATTTAGTATAGTACATAGCTCATGTATTGGACTTATATTGGTGCAGCTGAGAAAAATTTTTAGTTTGCGGCCTAAATGTCAACCAATTAATGTAAAATTTCTATGAGTTTCAAAACATACTCCTAAACCAAAATACAATTTATATATTGATCAATAATGATTTGATATAAATTCTGCTCAATATACTACACAGCTTATGCAGCAAACTAATACAATGCAGTTGAGAAAAATCTTTGGTTTGAAGTTGAAATATCAATCAATTAATGAAATTTTTTATATGAGTTTAAAAATAAACTCTTAAAAAAGAATACAAATTTTTATAATGATACATAATGATTGGTTTTAATTTCTACTTAATATAGTATACATCTCACTCAATAGATTAATACCAGCGCAGTTGAGAAAAATTTTTAGTTTGAGGTTGAAATATCAAGAAATTAATATAAAAATTTTATAATAGTGTAAAAACATACTCCTAAAATATAATATAATATTTTATTATAATGCATGATAATTTGATACAATTTCTATTTAATGTAGTACACAGATCATGCGTAGGAATGATACTGGTGCAGTTGAAAAAAAATCTTTAGTTTGATGTCAAAATATCAATCAATTAATGTGATATTTTTATAAGAATGTTAAAACATACTCCTAAAAATAGAATATAAAATTTTATGGTGATCCATAATTATATGATATAGTTTATACTTAATATAATACACGGCTCATTTATCGAACTTATACCAATGCAGCTAAAAAAATCTTTAGTTTGAGAAGAAAATACAAAACAATTAATATTAAATATTTATGAGAATGCCAAAGCATATTTATAAAATATTATGCAAAATTTTATGGTTATTCATAGTGATTTAATATAATTTCTGCTAAAATAGTACATAGCTCATGCACCAAACTAATACTGGTGCAGCTAAGAAAAATATTCAGATTGAAGTAGAAATGTTGAGAAATTAATATGAATTTTTGTGATAGTATAAAAAAATAATTCTAAAATAGAATATAAAATTATAGGGTGAATCATGATAATTTGATAAAACTTCTACTTAATATAGCACACAGCTCATGCACAGGACTAATACTGGTGCAGTTGTGTAAAATTTTTAGTTTGAAATCGAAATGTCAAGAAATGAATATGAAATTTTTATAAGAATATCAAAACATAATCCTAAATTAGTATACAAAAATGCTGATTTATGGTGATTTAATACAATTTTTACTCGATTTAATACAATTTTTACACAACTCATGTACTGGACTAATACCAGTAGAGCTGAGAAAAATTATTAGTTTGAAATCAAAATCTCAACCAATTAATGTGAAATTTTTATAAGAGTGTCAAAAAATACTCAAAAAACATAATACAAAATTTTATACTAATTTATGGTAATTTGATATAATTTCTACTTAATAGAGTATACAACTCATGTATTGGACTGATACTAGTTCATCTTTTCAATCTAAATAATTTTTTCTTTGGTTTTTTCACATTTTTATTTTGTGAATATTACACCTTTTATGCAAATATTCATGCTTGCTTAGGCGCAAATACCTGATTACCTGAATCATATTTTATCTCTTAAAAATGCCATTCATATGATTATTCACACTTATTTAGGCATAAATACCCAACTACATAGTAATTCTTAAGAAATTTATTTATAAAGGATCATTACCTTAATACCAGGCTCATCTCTTTATTCTTTTTTATATTTTTTATATTTTTTTAGAGAGAAAGACTACTCAGTTATTATAATTTTATTCTTAACTAAATAAACCATTGTGAAGTGAAGAATAGATGCTTATTTATCTCAAAATTACCCTTAGTAGTATTCATTTTTTATTTTAATTTTTTTTCATAAAATCCTAAGTGTATTACCAGTTTACTTTCCCATCAAATATCCAATATATATTTATTTTTTTTATTTGTAGTAGCTTAATTTATTGCAAAAATATTTTTCAAAAATTTCAACTCCCTTTTTTTTAAATATCCTAAAAACTACCCCAAGCATAAAAGAAAGAAATCTAAAAATCCTAAAAACTTAAAAAATAAAGAAAATAAAAAATCCTAAAAAGAAATTATAAATAGTTCTAATCCTCTCTCACACCTAAACTTGTGTATACCCTCATACACGAACCAAGGATAATAAAATAAAGGTGAAAACTATTTTACAAATAATATGCAAATAACAGAAATACATATCGATTTCGATTTTTTGATCACGTTCCACTATCATAATATGTCATTTTATATCTTGAAATGGATGAACTTAGCCATCTTGTCAATTTTGCATTTAATCTTTCTATCTTATTTTTTATTATTTTTATTTGTGTCTACCTTTCTTTCTTTTAGTCACTGGTAAAATTTTAAAGTTGGAAATAATACTTTTATCATCGTCTATATTCCACCCTCAAGCATCTTTCGTGTTAGTAAGCATTTTGGTCTTATCAACATGTGAAATAATATACTCACTTTAATTTGGTGGAATTATGAGCTTGGTTTTGAATGAATCTTTCAAGTCATCAAATACCATGATCTCTTTTTTCTGTGGTTCCATCAAGTCTTCTAGTGTTTTGGGGTCGTCATACAAAATTTCTTCAAACTTGTTATCAAAATTCTCAAAAGAAAATGTCATACTAGTGGACTTATTATTTTTCAAGTTATTATAAATGAATAAAAATTCTCCTTAACTAATTTCTTCACAATGTTCATCAAAAGAATAAAAAGATAGTATATCACTACCAAGCTCGTCATGGTACAAATCATCAAACAAAATTTATTCTTATCACCATTTTCTCCATAATTATTTGCACAATAGTATGAATAAGGTTGATCACAATATTGAAGTATGGACTCATCATGCACAAGATTATTTGAGTCTTTAGAAAATGATTGAAGTGGTTACTTGATAGAGTTAAATAAGTTCAAATATTTAGATAGTTGATTTTCAATATGTTCACCATGGGAAGATATTTTGATTAAAACTTCTAGATAAGATGCGGTTTGAGAGCATGATTTTAGTAAAACTTCTATGCATTCCTCTATTCTACGTATTCATTCCTCAATCTCATGATTGTAAGCTTCCTTATTTTACTCGGATGATTGCACCTCAAGATCATGAGTAAAATTTGAAGTTAGATATAAGGGATCCACATGCAAATTTGCTGACATTTGTGAAGTAGTTGTAGGTAAATTCTCTGACATCTTCTAGACTTTTTAATCTTGCATCTAACATGTTCAATTGATTATCTTCTTCATGATTGAATTTAGAATATGGAGATGATTGGTCTATAAAGAATAAATCTGATGAGCGACTCTCTTGAAATAACTCTTGATTGTATGTAAAATTAGAATAATTTATCCTTTAACAATTGTAATTTGGTGAGTAGGAAATGCTTATGGGTTAAGGATATGTAGTGTACATTTGATCATGACCTAGTCCTAATGAACTTTCTCTCCATGGACACTGATAGTAATCACGGTATGGATCACAACATTGATGACATCTAGATATGGAGAATTAATTTGGAAGCATGATTTTTAAGTTTTTTTTTATTGAAGAAAAGGGGGAGGGGGAAAGAGATGGAAAAAGAAAAATAGAAAAGTGTTTTTATGTTTTTTATAGAAAAATCAGGAACTAAATACTGGAAATATGAAAACAAATTGGTAGCTTACCACAACCACTGATTAGCGGCAATTTCCGCTAATTAGAAGCAAAACCAGGGCCTTTGACTCCCTGATTTTTGCACCTAATTCCTTTTGCTCCTGTGGTCCATTTTGGCTTTCTATACTTGTCCTTTAATATCTTTGCACGCTCAACACTGTTAACTTGTAAAAATTAAAAAAAATAAATAAAACACCATCAATCCCCGGTAAAGGCACCAAAAACATGATATAATAAATCTAATGAAAATGTACAAGTCGGTTGTAGTGCAAGCAAATCGTCCTATAGAGATCTCAAGTGTTTTACTATCTTACTCTTTCTATTATCTTAGCAAGCTAATTAGCAAGTTCTAAATAGGTTTTAGTCTATTCTAATTAGTCTAAGATGTTGAATCCACTAGTTTACAACCACGTATTTTTTTTTACTATCACCTTCCCATCGTTCTAATATAAATAATTACGATTATATTAAAAAGTTAATCTTTTTAATTTAACCTTTTATTCAAAGTACCCTAAGCATGAGATGTTAAGTGATGTACAAGTATATCTCATCAAAGATGTGACTTTTATAAAAGCAAACTAAAACAAAAGAAATTTCTATGAATAAAATCAAAACCAATAACTCCAAACCCTAACTAAGCATAGGCTATCAAAAGAAATCTTAAGCATAACCTATCAAAGTATTAGATTTATGAATTATTGTATTTTAATTCCTTTATAGAAAAATCCTGTGTTTTTTAGTTATTTTAGGAAGAAGGCAAATAAAATAAATACCATCATTTATCCCTAGTTTCATCTGTATTCTAGAAATAAACTAAATTATCTACTCATACAATTATTTATCAAGTTCATATTTTTATACATGAAAACTAATAAAGATCTAAGTTTTTCCTAGAAAGCAATTAAATCCTTAAAATAGAAAGTAATAAAAAAAATTGTTTAGAAAGCATGTAAATTATGTTACCTACGAAGAACATAATGAATAACAAGAATAAGAAATTGTCCAGATTTGGAGTTCCTAAAGTTATGATAAGTGGTGGGGATTCCCATTTTTGCAATAAAGTATTTGAAAATTTGATGAAGAAGTATAACATCATGCACAAAATTTCTCCATCTTATCACCCACTGTCAAATGGACAAGTTGAGCTAGCCAATAGAGAAATCAAGCAAATTGTAGAGAAAATGGTTAATCCGTCTAGTAAAGATTGAACATAGACTAATCGATGCTTTATATGCTTACCATACAACATACAAAACAATCTTAGACATGTCTCCATATTGAATAGTTTATGAAAAATCTTATCATTTGCCTATTAAGATAGAGCACAAGACCTATTGGGCAATCAAATCAGTTAATCTGGATCTCAATTTAGTTACCCCATTACGAAAACTACAAATACATGAATTGGAAAAGATAAGAAGTGATGCATATGACAATTCATGCATTTCAAAGGAAAAAGTATAAACATGGTATGATCACCATATCACAAGCCGTATTTTCATCCTTTCGATAAAGTGCTCCCATACGATTCACGCCTTCATCTATTTTTAGAAAAATTACATTCACAGTGGATCGGATCCTTCATAGTTAAAACTATGTATCCATATAGTGCAATCAATATTGACAATCCAAAGAATGGTCATAGAAATAAAGTAAATGGAAAATGATTAAAGCATTACTTAAAATTTCCAAAGCACTCAGAGGAGTCTCATGATCTAGTAGATCCTCAAATATCTCAATGATTATGAGCTAAACAAAGACACAATGTATATTATTGTATATAATGTACTAACAATTTTGTTTTGCAGTTGTTACGTTATAAGTACTGAATATAGAAAATTTCTAAGCACTCTTTGTTAAATTTTACTTGTTCTTGATTAGTTAAATAAATATTTCAATTCATTGAGGACAATGAGTATTTTAAGTTGGGAAGATTGCTTCTAAAAATAACTTAGTTTTGATACCCATGATGTTTCCAATGATTTTGTTTTAAAATTTATTCTTTTTTCTTCACAATTTTCTAATTTTCAAAACAAAAATCTTACATAGTTACTGACTTTAGAATTAGGAACTAACTTTTAATTAGAATTAATTTTAGAACTAGGAATTAACCACTAAATATTAGCAATAATATTAGTCTAGGAAGTAACAATTAGAAAAAAATTAAAATTAAAATTTTGGCTTGACGGTGTTCTCAACATAGGGCGATTCTTGAAGCCAATGTTGAAGCAACTATCAACAGCCAACCCCTGCTTAGCAAATTCTACTCTGTTTGTGAGTGACTGTTGAAGCTGCTGTGGAAGTGGCTGTCAACAGGTGTCGACAGGAAGTCCCAATTATAAATAGATCTTTGAGTTTTTGTTTCTCCTTAACCAAACCTTAGCCTCCTTTCTACAGTACCTGAGAACAAAAATTCGTCCTTTCGATGACTAAAATCATCTTTGTGCAATTTCTTTCAAATTTTCAAAGATCTTCAAGTAAGTCTTCTTCTTTTTTATTTCTCTTTGAATTGTTCTTTGAATAAGTAAATTTTTGTCTCAAAAACCTAGATCTCCGATTTATATGAACAAACTTGAGTAACTTAAAGTTAGATCTTTACTTTCTAGTAGATTTGGAGTGGTTTAGAAATTTTTTAAGTATTTTTGACAAATTTCATAGAATAATTAAAAATACATGCTAAATCAAGGTAAAAGGAACAAAATTTCAACTTTTTAGCATGATACTTCATGAGTTGCTTGAATAATTAATGTAAATCAAATTCACGCATTAGTAGTAAAATTAAAGTAGAGTTTGATTAATTTTTGAAAGAGGATTTCGGAGTTAGGTAATTATAAACAAAAGGGGAGGGAAAAAATTAAATTTAAAAAGCATAGAAATGTATAATATGAGTGTTAAATTCATGAATAACTTTAAGAAATAATGATATTATATTAAGATGTATTTTTTGTGATTAATTGTGCAGAATGGGACCATGGAAGCAAATGATTTCCAAGCGACTGAGAGTAGAACCTTCAGGCCCATCTTCTCCATAAAGGCACAGAGCTGCAAAAACAAACAAGAAGTTCTTAGAGAAGTATGAGAACTTTAAGTTTTGGCCCAAACGTGTAGTTGATGACTTGAAGATACATGAGAATTTTGCCTTAAGAGTACATATACAGGCTGCAGAATTGGAAGCATATATGATGTATGCACACATGCTGGCATGCAATGATATCGTGCATGAGTTCTGCTACGATCGGCACCTGCGGATCAACATGGATACTCTATAATAAGGGGCAGGGAAGTGCCATTCACCAGGTAAGAAATCTTAAGAGCAATTCATACACCTGATGTGCGTGAGGAGCATCCATTTTTTGTGGATATAGTGAATGAGATACCAAGCAACTCCTGTCGACTCAAAGAGCTCTGTTAAAACCTAATGGATGTTTCTTACATTGAGAGCTTCTTAAAAGTCAGCTTCATTAGAAGGGAGTATGTTTTGGTAAGCCTATTTATTAAATATAACATCTTACCATCCTCCGCAATTCAAGAGATGTGGTATTATTGAATATGATTTCGGAAAGGTGCCCATTCGATGTCGCATCTATCATGTACTTTGCGAGAGTCCAATGCATGAATCAAGCCCATGAATGTATCCAGCATCCGAGATTGGCAAAGCCACACTTAGTCCTGCCATTCTTATAACAAAAAATTGCATAAACAATGTAGTCAATCCGTTACAAGATGATGCATTGGAGAAACCCATACAACCATTTACGGATACAACCATTTGAAGGAGCACGAGCATTCGACATGCCCAGCAAGAACAACAAGTACAACAAAAGCAGCATCAAGTTGTTGCTCCGTTGGTCGGTCAAGAAGAACAAGATCAGGAATGTGATGAGTAACAGAGAGAACACAGAGATGCAATAGCTGTGGCGGGACAATTAGAAGAGATAACACTCCAAATGATAAATGAGTTGATTATAAGGATGAAAAACACATTTAATGAGAGCTTGCAAGTCATTGAGAAATGGCAAGCCTGAACCGAGTATCGTCAATAGTGTCAATATCGACTTCTTACCAAAGTATTCAAATGATTGGCTAGTGAGGATGCCCACATTTCTCCTGATGAAGACGAAGGGATGAGTTAAGGGACCATAGAGTTCTTCCGATGTCAAAGATGCAAGCGACAAAAAAATTCTTCATCAGAGGTATCATTGACATCGACTACTAGTGGGGGTGAATATTTTTGAAGAACCAACAAAATCAGGCATTTTCTAACTCCAAATCCTAACGCCAGTTCCTTTTACTCCATGTTAATGCCATTCACACATCTCGTGTGAATGCCATATTAATGCCATTCACACATCTCGTTATGGCATGTTAATGCCATTCACACATCTCGTTATGGCATGTTAATGCATTCACACATCTCGTTATGGCATGTTAACCATGTTAATGCCATTCACACATCTCGTTATGGCAAGTTGGTTAACAGTCAAACAACCATGCCACCTGATTGCACTCCTAGTGCAGGTAGGCCACACTCCCTGATTTTATGATTCCATCATCACCTCATAATTCATCATCATCATCATGATCATTCCATAACCCATCCACTTGCACAACAAAGGAGTCTGACCCCTCTAAATCTGATCCTTCTATTAACCGCACTTATAAGCCAAAGGCTCCCTAACCAAATTGATTAAATAAAATTTCTCCTCAGGTTGAGCATTTCCTTTAGTTATTCAAGCAAGTTAAGGTCAATGTTCCTTTTCTTGATGCAATTCAGCAAGTACCTACTTATGCAAAATTCATAAAGGCTTTATGCACTAAGAAGAGAACAACAAATGTTCCTAAGAAAGTCTTCCTAGCTACTAACCTATCAAGCATCCTCTCTCAGTTAGTACCTGTGAAGTACAAAGACCTTGGAAATCCTACTGTCTCCTGCACCATAGGAACTGTAGTGATTGAAAGGGCTCTAGTAGATTTAGGAGCTAGTGTCAATTTGCTTCCTTATTCAGTGTACCAGTAGTTAGGACTGGGAGAGTTGAGACCTATAAGAATTATGCTACAGCTAGTCGATAGGTCTGTGAAGAAGCCTATGGGAGAGATTGAGGACATTTTGATTAAGATTAGGGGGTTTATATTTCCAGTCGATTTCATAGTTCTCGAGACTCAACCTGTGGTGGATCCATAATATTATATCCTAGTTATTTTGGGGCATCCATTCCTGGCCACTTCTAATGCTGTTAGTAATTGCCAGAGTGGATCGATGAGACTTTCCTTTATAAACATGACATTTGACTTGAATATATTCAATATAGGGCATCAACCTAGTAATCCATATGACGAGCCCCTAGAGGTGAATATGATCCAAGGATTGTCCAGTGAGCACCAAGAGGAGGAATTCTTTGATGAGTTGGACGGTTTAGTTGATGAAAGCTTGTCCTTGGATAAGCTCGATGAGTCATCTAATTATGTGTCTTCCACTCGATAGGAACTTCCACCTGAGCCATTGATAATGAACCATGAGTTCAGTTATGACCATCTATTAAGTGTCCACCTGAGATTGAGATGAAGACCCTTCTGAGTCATTTCAAGTACGCTTTCTTGGGTAAACACGATACACTACCAGTCATTATCTCGATAGATTTGAATGGAGCTTAGGAGGAAGCACTCATGTCGGTATTGAAAGCACATAAGGAAGCCATAGGCTGGAGTATGGCCGATATAAAGGGGATTAGTCTATCTATAATGCAGCATACAATTCATATACTGGATAATGCACGACCTACAAGAGACCTCAGAATTGGCTGAATCCAGTAATGAAATAAACTGTGATGAAGGATATTCTTAAGTGCCTTAACAGAATCATCTATTCTGTCTCTGATAGTGCATGGGTGAGCCCGGTTCAAGTAGTGCCTAAGAAGTCGAACCATAGTAAGAAATGATGCAAATGAGTTTATTCCAATGCGTTTGTAAACGGGATGATGAGCCTGTATCGATTATAGGAAGCTAAATGCTGCAACTAGGAAGACCACTTCCCCTTACCTTTTATTGATCAGATGTTGGAACTGTTTACTAGACATTAGTTCTATTGTTTCTTAGATAGATATAAAATTCTGACTACAACCAAATTCCTAGAGCTCCAAAGGATCAGGAAAAGACACGTTCACATGTCCATTTGGCACCTTTTAATATAAACACATGCCCATTGGGTTATGCAATATGCCCGCCACATTCCAAAGGTGAATGGTGAGTATTTTCTCCAACATGCTTGAACGATTTCTCAAAATCTTCATGATTAACTTATCCATCTTCGAAGATTCACTCCAAGAGTGTCTACATCACTTAAAGTTAGTTCTCACATGTTGTCATTAGAAACACTTGACAGTGAATTAGAAAAATAGCATTTCATGGTAAAAAATGGCATAGTACTAGGACATGTCATCTCAAAAGATGGCATCGAGGTTGATAAAGCCAAGGTTACCTCATCATGAATCTTCCATCTCCACAATTAGTGAAAGATATACGATCCTTTCTTGGCCATGCTGGATTCTATAGAAAATTTATAAAAAACTTTAGTAAAATTGTTAGGCCTTTGACACATCTACTGCTAAGGATGTGTTATTCAATTTTGCGCTCGATTGTCTTAGAGCATTTGAGCAGCTTAAAAAGGTGCTTACTACAACTCCTATCACGCATGCGCCAGATTGGAGTCTTCCCTTTGAGTTTATGTGTGATACATCTGATTATGCTATCAGTGTCGTCCTTGGACAACGTATTGATAAGCAACAATATGTGATTTACTATGCAAGTAGAACACTCAATGATGCCCAGTTGACTCTACCATAGAGAACGAGCTTCCGGTAGTCGTCTTTACACTTGAAAATTTTCATTCTTACTTGATTGGATCATGGATTATAGTATACACTGATCATGCTGCTTTGAAATATCTGTTGACTAAGAAAGATGCAAAAGTAAGGCTCATTTAATAGATTCTCTTGTTACAAGAGTTTGATCTTGAGATTTTAGACAAGAAAGGTGCTGATAATTTAGTAATTGATCACTTGTCTCGCTTGCCCAACGCTCCAAATAATTCTTACCCTATATATGAATCATTTTCTAATGAGCAATTGCTTGAATTAATGCGTGAACCTGGTTTGCCGACATTGTAAACTATCTTGTGACCAAAGAGATTCCATCCCATTGGTCCAAGTAAGATCTATATAGATTCTTGTCCCAAGTAATTTTTTTTATTGGGATAAGCTATATCTGATTAAATATTGTCCACGCCGGATCATACGTCGATACATACCTTATGGTGAGATACAAAGTGTGCTCTCATTTTGTCATAATCTTTCTTGTGGATGACACTTTGGTCCAAGAAAAATTGCTGAAAAGGTATTGCAGAGTGGCTTTTATTGGCCAACTCTTTTCAAAGTTGCTATGGAATATTGCAAAACATGCATATGATGTCAATTCATAGGAAAAATTTCATGGTGCAATATGATGCCTCTGCAACCTATCCTTGAGGCCGAAATGTTTGATGAATAGGTTATACATTTTATGGGACCATTATCTAGCTCATTTAGAAACCAATACATATTGGTCGTTGTCGATTATATTTTCAAATGGGTAGAGGCAATTGCTACAAAATCAAATGACAATAAAGTTTTTATCAAGTTCTTGAACGAGAATATCTTTTCTCAATTTGGCATTACTCGAGTTATCATTCGCGATAATGGTACCCATTTTACTAACCGTTCATTTGTGGCGCTCATCCGAAAATATTCCATTACCCACAAGTTAGCTAAACCATATCATCCCCAAACTAGTAGGCAAGAGAAAGTTTCCAATCACCACATAAAACTAATTTTGGAGAAGACGATGCAATATAACAGAAAAAATTAGTCATGTAAACTAGCGGATGCATTATGGGCTTATCGTACTGCTTACAAGACCAATCTAGGTATGTCTCGGTATCGGCTGATATTTGGAAAAGCATATCATTTACTAGTGGAGGTTGAGCATAAAGTTTTATGGGCAATTTAGTTCCTTAACTTTGAGCTCGAAAAAGTCAGCGAGCAGTGGAGGCTGCAGATTAATAAGCTAGATGAGATTAGAAGGGATGCATATAAGAATGCTAAGATTTATAAAGAGAAGACTAAATGTTTCAAGACAATGTGATTATTCCCAAGTCATTTACACCAAGGCAAAAAGTTCTCTTATATAATTCGAGACTATATTTATTTCCAAAAAAATTGAGGCTACGATGGAATGGACTATACTAGTATGGGTTGTGCATCATCATGGTGCTATTGATCTTGAGAACCATAAAAAGGGTAATTTATTTAAAGCAGATAGTTAAAGATTAAAACTATTTTTAGAGACTCAAGCAAGCGATTATGCAAAGATCGTGATACTTCACGACCCAATCTATGCATAGAGACATATATTCATTTATATAATAGAGTGTATATTATGTATTGCTAACATGATGCAAGGTAGAATTTGAAGATGAGGGCTGAAAAGCAAAATTGAAGTAAGGAGAGGGGCCGGTCAAAATTTGCATGCCCTATAAATTCACCAAAACCAGCCCCAAACCAACCCCACCTTCCTTCATCTCCCCCAAAACTCCCTTTTTTTCTATCTCCTTCCTCTCTTAGATCTGCAGCAGTTCTCAGGTCCAAGTTCAGTCCAAGGTGTCCAAAGGACTCCTCTCCACCATAGCATCCACCTACAAACAACTGTGCCCCAGATCCATCACCCAAGCCGCCAATCAGCAACATTAACCACCAATTAGCAGCAAGAGTTTGTGTTCTCCCCCTAAAACTTGAGGGGAGGTAAGTTTTTGAGATCTTATATTTTCTATTAAATCTAAAAACATTTCTGTGGTCTTTGAAACAGAGAAATGGGATGGTTTGTTTGTGAGAAACATTTTGGTGAGATTTTTGTTGCTTTTTTCAGTGTATTTTATTTCCACTATAGGCACTTTGGGTCGGAATTATTTGTTGTACACACCCACATCATTTTACATTCCAGAGTTGGTTGAAGAATTTTATGTGAGTTTTGCGAAATTCAATATTTCGGAGCATCACAAAACAATTAAACTCCACTAGTGTGGAGAAATTCATGATGTGCACACAACGACCATCTCTGCATCTATTAGTATCCTCCTTCACTCTGGGAATCAAATCTCGTATGCGATTGAGGAATATCTTACACATGTGTCCTAATTGCACATTGATACATGATAGAGAGATCAGCAGCAAGATACTTTACTGTAATGTCCATGTGACTTGCCGCTAGATCAACACTAATATAATGGGGATTACACATCTATGTTACATATTATTAATTGCATCATACGTTAGGATACTCATTTTTGTATGTGCACACAATCAATTGTCACCATTATATATGCCAAGATGTGATCAAGGATTAGTTTGCCTCTACTGTATCTGATTACACAATTGTGTTGCAGTTTTATGTTTGATGTTGAATTTGATGCATATGCATCCTCACGTATGTCCATAGCCGTGGAGCACATATTGGTGACATATCACACTGTTATTCTAGAGGTTTGGAACAGAAGCATGGTTGAAGAAAATATATATGCCACCAATTTAACACAGGAGGAAGAGAATGACACCTTCTTTGACCAAGATTTGCTAGCGGATCCCACTGAGCAAATAAATATTGTCTGGCGTGGTCTTGAAAAAATATGGCATCGATTGAAATAAATTAACCGTGGAAAGAGTTCCACTGCGTGTGCGTCATGCACCCGATGAATCAAGTGGAGGCAGAGAGGAGGATACCAATGATTCGTGTATGGGGGCATATACGAGTTTAGGTGTGGGGTAGTGGGTTAGAAGAATTTTGTATTTTTCTAAGATCTTTAGTTTTTTTCTAAGGCTTTTATTTTATTTTGAGATTTTTGGGTTTTTTTATTTCACACTTTTGGTAGTTTTTAGGGTAAAAAAGAAAAAAGAGAAAAAAATCTGAAAAAAGTTAAAAAAAAAGTAAAAAACATATTTTCTTCAATAACTCAACCTAATTTCAAATAAAAGAATAAATTTAAATTTGAATTTTGATAGGAGAGTGGATTGGATAATACACTTAGAATGTTATGAAAAAGATTAAAATCCAAAAAATAAATGCCATTAATTATAATTTTAAGGTAAATATACATCTATTTTTCACTTCACAATAGTTTATTAGGTTAAGAATAAAGATTGAGTAGTCTTTTCTCTCTAAACAATAAAAGAAGAATAAAAATGGTGAGCTTGGTATTTAAAGCAATGATCCTTAAAAAAAAAAAAAGATGAGTCTAGTATTTAAGATAATGATCCTTAAGAAAAAGGGTGAACTTGGTATTTAAGGCAATGATCCTTTAGAAATGAAACAAAACTAGAGTATGATCTGAGTAATTGAGTATTTGTGCCTAAACAAGCGTGAATCTTCACATGAAAGGTAAAATATTAACAAAAAAAGAAAAAAAATGTTTACAGAGAAGAGATGAATATGAGTTAGAGTTTGAGTCTAAAACCGAAGTAGACTATCACACGAACATGTAGATGTATAGGAGCCAATGAACTATTTATTAGTGAGTATTGAAAGATAGGATTTGAACTTTTGATTAAAATAATAGGTGTATTTGATATGATGCTCGACTTGAAAACTAATAATCTAAATGCATTCTTGATTTTGTATATTAGATAGATTAATTGTAGAAAATATCAGAAAAAATTCTTTCTTTTGTATAAAACATTTGTTTTTCTTTATTTTTAGTTATCCTTATTTTTCTTTTATTTATTCCTTAATATATCTTCTTCACGAATTTTATGGGTATATTCACTACAAATCCTTACAAAACAGAACTCATCCACTAGGATAATATAGGGGTTTAACGACTTGTTGCACATGCTAAGTGTTGGCAGTAAAAATTTCTAAGTAAAAAAGATTTTCTACAACAGAACGCGGAGCTAACCTATAACTCCGCGTCTAGCTATTTTTAGCCTCGCGTTTGAGTAAAACGCGGTGATATTCAAATAGTTTCGCGTTAGCTCCGCATTCTGGTTATTTAGCGCCGCGTTTTGATGCGATTAAAGCTCCGCGTGAGCAGATAACCAGAATCTCAAATTGATTGAGATTATGATTTGGGCTTATCCAAATATCCAAACCAAGTCTGATCAGAATTCTAAATCAAGAGATTTAAATCAAAACTAAGATATTTGATTGGAATCCTTGATGAGAGCAAATTCTATTTAGATAGAAACTCTCAGATCTTCCCGGGACTATAAATACCTTCTCGGTGAAACCCTAGGGGTTTTTTTTCCTTCTTTTTGGATTCGGCAGGTCTTCTTTTTGATCCTTTGGCAATTCAAGTACGTGAGAGAGCCTTGAAGCCTTTGGTGATCATCTTCTTTTCGGCATCTTAGAGAATTCAAGTTACGCACAGAGCCTTGAGTTCGGGAAAGACCAGAGAAGATCGTCTACAGTCGGCCGATATCTTCAAAAGAGAAGAGTTCGACGTTCGATCGTCCAAAGAAGCTGCTCGACAGATCCCATCGCCACAGATCCTACAAATTATTGTAAAATAGAGAGATTGAACTATAAAATCCTCTCGTTTGTTCTCTTTTCATCTTGTTCACTTCCGTTGTAATCTAAATTGCATTCAATGGGAGGAAGCAAAGAAACTTTTGCGGCGAACAAACTGGTGACCACAGTGGGAGCCATCTCTTTCACTGATGAAGAGATTGTGGCGCAATCGGACGTTGATATAATCGGATCCGAAGTAGACACGCTGGTCGTTGAAATTGACTAGCAGAAGTATGAGGAGTTCCTCTCCTCTGAATCAGGTGACTTGGATGAGACACGACACTATCGTCGCATGTACTTTAGTACCCGAGCAACGGGTAGAAAGGTATCCACCGAGAGACGGGGATCCTTGGAGACTGCAGCTATAGGGCCAGAGTTTGCACAAGAAATCCTAGCAGAGGATGAGCTTCCGACTGCCGAAGAAAACCTGGGAACTGGATTAACCAGAATCCAACTCCGAAATAGGAATCGGAGAGCGAGGCGTAAAGCCCTCAAAGTCCGCCTTAGACGCGGAGCTAACACCAGAGGACGCGAGGCTACGGTCCCTTGCAACCTGGCTCGCGCTAATCGCGAGACCAGTCACTATCGCGTTAAACGCGAAGTTACATTTTGCCTTAAAAGCAAGGAAAAGCCAGCGTGTGATATTCCACGCGAGGCTATTACTGAGCTGAGCGAGAAACACGAAGCCAGTAGGATTTGCATTAATCACAAAATCTCTGACACTCGCGAGGAACGCTAGTATAAAAATTCTTTAAAGCCAGCGCGTGATTCTTCACGCGAGGCTGATACTAAGCCAAGCAAGAAGCGCGAGGCTACTTGCGAGAAACGCAAGACTTCTGACACTCGCGAGAAACGCGAGTATAAAAATTCTTTAAAGCCAGCGTGTGATTCTCCACGCGAGGCTGATACTAAGCCAAGGGAGAAGCGCGAGGCTACTTGCGAGAAACGCAAGACTTCTGACACTCGCGAGAAAAGCTAGTATAAAAATTCTTTAAGGTTAGCGTATGATTCTCTGCGCAAGGCTGATACTAAGCCAAGCGAGAAGCGCGAGGCTACTTGCGAGAAACGCAAGACTTCTGACACTCGCGAGAAACGCGAAGATGATTGGCAAATTGTTGTCAGTAGTAGAAATCGAGCTAGACGCGAAGTCATAACTTGTGATAAACGCAAGAGCAAGCCAACGTATAGGAATTTTATTCCACGCGAGGCTAAGATTACAGGAGAGAAACTTCTGAAGACACGCCAAGCCAGCGTAAAACGCGAGACTAGCGTAGATAAATGCGGAGCTATTCTTCAGGCTCGCAATACTAAACGCGAAGCTACTCTTCAGGCCCGCAATACAAAATGCAGAGCTATTCCTGAACTTCGCGACTACAGAATTAGAGCTGATCCTCGCATTAGTAGATCAGAACTGGGCTCCATTAGTCCAAAGAAGCCTCAGTGGGTCCCTAGACCCTCTCAAAAGTTGGATGGGTCCCACGACTCCATGGCTAAAGGCGCTGATCTCAGGGAGTATCTGTCCAAGAAGAGAGGTATAGACCAACTTCAAGCTGAACCTGTCTGTCATTGCCAGCAACTTATGACGGCAGTATCTGCCGTAATGGACAACTGTGACTGCAGCAAGAGCAGGGTATCAGTGTTCGACCGGTTATCTGAGTCAGACAAGAACCCTGCCAAGAAAACAAGAACCGCTTCCCTGAAAGAATGGAGAGCTGTGACCTTTAATATGGTGGGAAAAGGAAAGAAGATTATGGAGACGGATGATGATTTGGAATCGAGTGATGAAGAACCTTCTCATATCACTCGACATAAATCAGGAGCCGTCCCGCCTCAAAACTATAAGAGGCTTGCAAAGGGTTCTTATGACGAGAACAGTGATAATTCACTATAGCTTCGCCTCCATCCTTTACATCATCCTGATTACAGAAGTCAGCATCGCACATGGCGGATAAGTCTGACGACATCAATCAGTGATTTGAAGCTGAAGAAAGAATGATTCGCGAGCAACAAAAGACGATTGAAGATCTTAAAGTCATGCTATCGAGATTTGTTGAGGATAATGCCAAAAAGGGCAAAGAAACTCCAAACGAAGAAGAACAGGAGAAGAAAGCCTACTCGATGCACGAGGACGAGGATAAATTCTCTTTTCATGATCCACATGGAGAGAAAAAAGAAAAATTGCAAAGTCAACTCGAAGCGCTCATGCGTAAAAAAAGTTGAAAGAAGCAGGGGTCTCAAGACCGTTTCCTCCTGAATGGGATATGGTACCATACCCTCAGAAGTATAAGCCGCTCAAATTAGAGCCATATGACGAGAAGGGATTACCCAGTCAGCACATTTATTACTTCTTATCCCAAGCAAGACATTTGATGGGTAATGACCCGATTATGACCAAGGTATTTGCAAGTACTTTGCGAGGGCCTGTCTTTACTTGGTTCATGCAGCTGCCCCCATGTACTATTTATACCTGGTTGGATGTAGAGAAATTATTTCTCTCACGTTTCTTCGAGAATGATACCGAGATTACGGTTCATTCCCTCCTTGCAACTAAACAAGGAGAACAAGAGACGGTCAAAGATTTCATAGAAAGGTTCTGGGAGAAGTCCGTGCATTGCAAACACGGAATGGTCCAGGAAACTCTAGTCGAGACTTGTCGACACAATCTTAAGACTAATGTGCTCCTAAAAATGGGGGCCGTAGAGACTAAGACATGGAGGGATTTGCTCAAATAAGGAGAGCAAGCTGAAGACTTGATTCGTCGGGTTGAAGAATCTCGTGGATCAAAAAGTACTCGGGGTAGTAAGTTATATAACCAGAATAGCAGCAATAAGGTTAAAGCAAAAGCGGTGATGGCATCAGAAGCTGCTCCTCAGAAGTCAAATCCTCCACCAAAACCGAAGCACCAAAATCAGCAGGGCTCAAGGCAGAATAGACCTCAGGAGGAGAGAAATTATACTTTTAAGGCGGAACAGACGCCTATCCTCTTTCACCTACTCCAGAAGAAGGGAATGTTAAAACTTCCGGAGAATAGGAACCCAGAAGACGCTAGCAAGACCAAAGATCCCAATTACTATCTCTATCACCGGAATGTTGGGCACCCTACTAAGGATTGTTATCCCCTTAAGAACAGAATCCAAGCACTAATAGAAGCTGGAGTTCTGACGCTTAAGGAAGAGCAGAAGAAGGTCACTGCCAATATGGCAACCATAGTGGTTGGAACCCATAAGTTCCCCGCGGGAGTGACCCCAATCCCAAAGGGTAAGATGGTTACAAAGAACCTTGATCCTCACAACAAATCCCAAGAAGGACTTGTCCCTGTAACAACCCAAAAGGGGAAAGTTATGTGGGTTCACCCCGATTTGCTTGAGGATGAGCAGTGGACTACTACAGGGAGTCAAGGGAAAAAGCAGACTATTAATGCCATTTCCGCAGATATAAAGGAAGAATATATAGCTTCGAGAGCCTTCACAGATTCTGAAGAAGAGCCCGAAACTATGGCCACTCATCAAGATAGGGCAGGCCCTTCCGGTACTCGATCCGGAAAAACATATCTTAAGGACTATACTAGAGTAGATCCGAAAGATATATATGCGGAACTTGCAAAACCCGCGAAGCAGAAAGGACTTCGTTTCCAGAAGAATCCTATTAGAGATGAAGGAGCCAAGGAGACTACCTTCAAGTTTTACATAATTGCTCAGCTGGCTAACATTCCATCACGAGTAACACTTTATGAATTGTTGAGACTGTCAAAATCAATACGTGAAGCATTAAGAGAGGCTTTGGCAGACTCTGAGTCATTTTTAGCTTAGATAGTCGAGCCGGCCAATGAATAACAGGACTCTTGCCCCCGCTGTCACCAAGTGAGGAGGCAAGTTCCGCAAATTATCTTCTCTCCAGAAGATATGCAGGTGAGGAATATAAAGCATAACAGGCCCTTATATTTTACCGGATATGTCGGATCCACAAAGGTGGACCGAATTCAGATTGATCCGGGTTCTACGCTAAGTGTCATACCCAGAAGGTTGATGCAGCCGTTAGGGATTTCTCTCCATCGTCTGACACCGACCAATACAATGATATATGGGTTTAATGCCAATAATAGCCGTCCCCTCGGAAAAATCCGACTTCGATGTCAGATCGGGGATTTGAGGACAGAGGCTACATGTTACGTTATTGATACGGATACATCATACAACATTTTATTGGGGCGGCCTTGGATCCATACTCACATGATAGTCCCGTCGACTCTTCACCAATGCATGAAATATTGCGATGAGGAAGGAGAGATCCGGACCCTAATTGTCGATAAGCAACCATTCAAAGGGCTGGAGAATTACTTCACAGATGCTGCACTTTATAAACTAGCCCATGAAGTCTCCATTGATGATTGCAGTAAGCCTCCAAAGCCCGATGACAGTGGCAATGAAGCAGACACTGAGTACGAGCTTCCTGGAGAAGACGACGGGGGTGACTATGAAATCAATCCTCACTTTGACTTTAGTTTGAGTCTTGATAATATAGTGGATGTAATAGAGAGTGAATGGGTTATTAATGAAGATATAAAGTTAGTCTACGAGCATGCTGTAGCTACTGAGTCTGAACCCTCTTGTACTTCCACTGAAGTGGATGGCCTGTCCGAACTTGAAGTTCTGGCAGCATATTATTTACCCCTCAGGTCATCCCTCCTCTCTCAATCAAGAATAACTAAGGAACAAGGACACTTCTTTGAGGTGCCTCCTCGACAGAAGTCTCAAAGGCCGATTATGTTCGGCAGGGTAATCACGTCACCTCGATGAAGACAAAGTAGTGAAAGTGATGAACAAACATCACCCCAATTTCACCTGTATGAACAATTATTACTCAGTTCTTCGGCCAAGGAAGATACATCTTCACCCAATTATTACTCAGATCTAAGTACCGGCGCTTGGTTTTAATCCTTAACAGCCAATATGGTTTCAGCCGCATCAGAAAGCGACGAGGAACCAATTGATGTTCAGGATGATACCTGGGCTAAGCATATGGACACTCTCTGGGACATCCGCTTTGAACAACGTGACCCGCCCACAGAAGACAAATTGGTTCAAGTTAACATGGGAATGGAAGAAAACCCGAAACTCATCTTCATAAGCGACACGCTAACCCCATTGGACAAGGAGGGACTTATATCTCTTATTAAAGAGTATATAGACGTGTTCGCATGGAATTATGAAGACATGTCTGGGCTTGACCCTCAAATTGCCACGCACCGGTTAAATATAAAAGAAGATGCCAAACCTGTTAAACAACAACAGAGGCGTTTTCGACCGGAATTGATGGAGGCAATAGTTGCTGAGGTCAACAAACTTATAAAATCTGAATTTATCCGTGAAGAACAACATCCTGATTGGGTGGCCAACATAGTGCCGATTCGTAAAAAGAACGGCAAAATCTGGATATGCATCGATTTTAGAGATTTAAACGCTGCATATCCTAAGGATGAATTTCCACTTCCCATCACCGATGTGATGATTGACAATACTTGTGGTTACAAGAGGATGTCCTTCATGGATGGCTTCTCAGGATATAACCAAATTAAGATACACCCGGATGATGAAAAGCATAAAACTTTCAGAACACCGCTGGGGGTATATTGTTACACAGTGATGCCATTCAGATTGAAGAACGTCGGCGCCACTTACCAACGTGCGATGAGCACTATATTCAAAGAACATCTACGCAAAACGATAGAGTGCTACATGGATGACTTGGCGGTCAAAAGTAAAAATAAAGAGGACCACCTTCATGACTTAAGAATGGTCTTCGATCTCATGAGGAAATATCATTTGAAGATGAATCCCACTAAGTCATTTATGGGGGTGTCGAGTGGGAAATTCCTTGGGTTCATAATAACTTCAAAAGGAATTTTTCTCAACCCTGAAAAGGTAAAAGCAATTAGCGAGATATCGCCTCCCCGGAATCTTAAAGAGTTGAGGGGGTTACAAGGGAAGCTCGCCTATATTCGGCGCTTCATTTCCAACCTATCTGGACGATGCCAGCCATTCTCCAAACTTATGAAGAAGGGAGTTTCTTTTGTATGGGATGAGACATGTCAACAGGCCTTTGATAATCTTAAAGAATACCTCACCAAACCTCCCGTTCTTATGGCACCGGTCCCTGGGCAGCCCTTCCTTATATATGTAAGGGCCATGGATAATGCTTTAGGAGCATTACTTGCTCAATATAATGAGCACGGCCATGAACATGCCCTCTATTATTTAAGCAGGACAATGATCGGGGCCGAACAGTGGTACACCCCGATTGAAAAGAAATGTTTAGCCCTAGTGTTCGCTATTCAGAAAATGCGACACTATCTTTCGGGGCAACAATTCATGTCATATCACGGGTTAATCCCTTGAAGATTCTGATGACAAAACCGGGATCCTTAAATGGCCGGTTAGCAAAATGGGCAAAAAGCAATGAAGGGACAGGCAATTGCCGATTTCTTAGCAGACCATCCAATCTGGTCCAATTCCAAACAGACGTTAGAAGTTAACAACGTTAGCAAAGAACAACAATGGCAAATGTTCTTTGATGGTGCTGCCAGTCGATCTGCTGCTAGAGCTGGGGTTGTACTGATCTCCCCACACAAACATATATTGCCTAACGGTTACTCATTAACAGAACCGTGCACGAATAACGTGGCTGAATACAATGCGCTCATTATCGGCTTGAAAATGGCTCTACAACTGGGGGTGAACTATCTAGAGGCATATGGAGACTCCAAACTCACTGTCAATCAGATGACGGGCGAGTATGAAGTCAGACATGATGCCCTCATCCCCTATCATCAGCTAGCCATTGAACTAGCAGGGTACTTTGAGCAATTTTACATCTCTTATATATCTTGGAATGAGAATGTATATGCAGATGCCCTTGCCACATTAGCAGCAACATTGGCGATCCCGCCAGGTGAAGCGAAAAGCATTACTATTGGAAGCAGAGAGCTCCTCCATCCAGACACTATCTTTCAAAATAAAGAAGTATGCCAAGCTGGCTTAACTTTGGAACCCCGTGATTGGCGATTTTCGTTTGTGGATTATACTTTGCATGGGATATTACCGGAAGATCCAAAGAAACCCACCTCAATAAAGAGGAAGGCCCAGAGATTTTATTATGACCATAAGCTTCAGACTTTGTATAGAAAGTCAAGGGATGGTCTGCTGCTACGCTGCATATCAAAAGCAGAAGCAGATGAAGTGCTGAGGGAAACACATGATGGAGTATATGGAGCTCATCAGCCCGGTCCAAAACTCGGAGACCGCATTAGAAGGCTGGGATACTACTGGCCGAATATGATTACGGAAGCAATGGCATACGCTAAACGGTGCCATGCATGCCAAATACATGCCAATTTCATTCATCAACCCCCAGAATACTTGCACAATACCGTTACTAGTTGGCCATTTGAGGCATGGGAAATGGACATTGTGGGGCCTATAACTCCCCCGTCATCCAGAGGACATCTGTTTATTCTTGCAATAACCGATTATTTTTCAAAATGGGCCGAAGCTGTGCCCATGAAAGAGGTGAAAACAACAGATGTTATCAAATTCGTCAAGCATCATGTCATTTACCGTTTCGGTATTCCCCGACGGATCATTCATGATAATGGTCCGCAATTCGTCAGTCAGGGATTATCCAGATTCTGCAATAAGTTTAGAATCAAAGATATCGCTTCAACACCATATAATCCCACAGCTAATGGGTTAGCCGAAGCCTTCAACAAGACGATTATTAAACTCCTTCGGAAGTTCGTCTCTTCTAATAAACGAGATTGGGATGAGAAGCTAGGAGAATGCATGTGGGATTATCGCACCAATGTTCGCACCCCTAGAAAAGTTACCCCATTCTCTTTGGTCTATGGAATCGAGGCCGTCTTGCCTCTCGAAGTCTAGATAACTTCATTAAGAGTGGCTTTAGCCACAAAGATGACGACAGAAGAGCGCCATCATCAAAGATTGAAAGAATTAGAGGCGTTGAATGAAAAGCGTCTCAGAGCTCAACAACAAATTGAGTTGTATCAAGCCCGAATCTCACAAACGTTCAATAAGAATATTAAACCAAGGACCTTTAAATAAGGAGACTTGGTTCTGGCAGTTAAAAGGCCAATGGTGCTAACCCACAAGACTAAGGGTAAATTTGAACCCAAGTGGGAAGGACCGTTTGTTGTGGAGATAGTATACTCCAGTGGAGCCTATCGCTTAATGAATCAAAATGGCGACAGGATGATGATGCCGATCAATGACAAATTTCTAAAGAAATACTATTCTTAATATCCCTGGAGGTACGCGTCTCCTTCTTTTTAGGCATGTGCAATTGAGCGCCTCTGACCTAAAACCCTGGCATATCCGGTTCTCAGTTTGAACAGTCTCCAGTCTTCTTCTTAGACATACGCAATTGAGCGCCTCTGACCTAAACATGGTGTGCTCAGTTCAGTTACGCGAGAGAGCCTTGTACCGCCTCCAGTCTTCTTCTTATGCATGCGCAATTGAGCACCTCTGACCTAAAACCTAGTGTGCCCGGTTCTCAAGTTTGAACCGCCTCTAGTCTTCTTCTTAGGCATGCGCAGTTGAGCGCCTCTGACCTAAAACCTGATGTGCCCGTTCTCAAGTTTGAACCGCCTCCAGTCTTCTTCTTAGGCATGCGCAATTGAGCGCCTCTGACCTAAACTTGGTGTGCCCGGTTCTCAAGTTTGAACCGCCTCCAGTCTTCTTCTTAGACATGCGCAATTGAGCGCCTTTGACCTAAACTTGGTGTTCTCAGTTCAATTTACTCGAGAGAGCCTTGAACCGCCTCCAACTTCTTCTTAGGCATGCGCAGTTGAGCGCCTCTAACCTAAAACCTGGTATGTACGGTTCTCAAGTTTGAACAACCTCCAGTCTTCTTCTTAGGCATGCGTAGTTGAGCGCCTCTGACCTAAAACCTGGTATGTCCGGTTCTCAAGATTGAACCGCCTCCAGTCTTCTTCTTAGGCATGCGCAATTGAGCGCCTCTGACCTAAACTTGGTGCGCTCAGTTCAAGTTACGCGAGAGAGCCTTGAACCGCCTCCAACTTCTTCTTAGGCATGCGCAGTTGAGCGCCTCTGACCTAAAACTTGGTATGTCCGGTTATCAAGTTTGAACCGCCTCCAGTCTTCTTCTTAGGCATGCGCAGTTGAGCACCTCTGACCTAAAACCTGGTATGTCTGATTCCCAAGTTTGAACCGCCTCCAGTCTTCTTCTCAGGCATGCGCAATTGAGCGCCTCTGACCTAAACTTGGTGTGCTCAGTTCCAGTTACGCGAGAGAGCCTTGAACCGCCTCCAACTTCTTCTTAGGCATGCGCAATTGAGCACCTCTGATCTAAACCTGGTGTGCCCGGTTCTCAAGTTTGAACCGCCTCCAGTCTTCTTCTTAGGCATGCGCAGTTGAGCGCCTCTGACCTAAACTTGGTGTGCTCAGTTCAAGTTATACGAGAGACCCTTGCCGCCTCCAACTTCTTCTTAGGCATGCGCAGTTGAGCGCCTCTGACCTAAACCTGGCGTGCCCAGTTCTCAAGTTTGAACCGCCTCCAGTCTTCTTCCTAGGCATGCGCAGTTGAGCGCCTCTGACCTAAACTTGGTGTGCTCAGTTCAAGTTACGCGAGAGAGCCTTGAACCACCTCCAACTTCTTCCTAGGCATGCGCAGTTGAGCGCCTCTGACCTAAAACCTGGTATGTCTGGTTCTCAAGTTTGAACCTCCTCCAGTCTTCTTCTTAGGCATGCGCAGTTGAGCGCCTCTGACCTAAAACCTGGTATGTCCGGTTCTCAAGTTTGAACCGCCTCCAGTCTTCTTCTTAGGCATGCGCAGTTGAGCGCCTCTGACCTAAAACCTGGTGCGTCCAGTTCTTAAGTTTGAACCGCCTCCAGTCTTCTTCTTAGGCATGCGCAGTTGAGCGTCTCTGACCTAAAACATGGTATGTCCGGTTCCCAAGTTTGAACCGCCTCCAGTCTTCTTCTTAGGCATGCAAAGTTGAGCGCCTCTGACCTAAAACCTGGTATGCCTGGTTCTCAAGTTTGAACCGCCTCCAACTTCTTCTTAGGCATGTGCAATTGAGCGCCTCTGACCTAAACCCTGGTATGTCCGGTTCTCAGGTTTGAACCGCCTTCAGTCTTCTTCTTAGGCATGCGCAATTGAGCGCCTCTGACCTAAACTTGGTGTGCTTAGTTCAAATTACGCGAGAGAGCCTTGAACCGCCTCTAACTTCTTCTTAGGCATGCGCAGTTGAGTGCCTCTGACCTAAACCTGGTGTGCCCGGTTCTCAAGTTTGAACCGCCTCCAGTCTCCTTCTTCTTAGGCATGCGCAATTGAGCGCCTCTGACCTAAATCTAATGAATTACCCAACGCCGACTAGGCAATGGGAAGAGAACCAGTTTCTCGCTAACCCCTTCATGCTGGGGGTAAAAGTATGAATTACCCAACGCCCATAAGGCAAAGAGAAGAGGAAAAGTTTGGTATTTAAGCCCAAACGAAATTCTTGACAACTCACCATGTTGAGAGAAATAACATGGCTAGCCCAACTCAAACGGTAGCTGGTAAAGGCTAATCAAATCCGTTGATAGTTGGGGGTTTGCTAAAAATCCCATAAACCCTATCATGTTAAATTCTTACCTTTGACAGTATGATTCAGAAAACTGTACCTAAACAACTAAATCATTTTGATGACAAGTTATTTGTTGTGCAAACAAATTTTGTAGCCAGCAGGTAAAAGAATCAAATGATTATCTTTATTTCATCAAAAGAATGAAGTTACAAAAATTCTTTCTTTTATTACAAGTTCTTATTACAAAAAGAATGAAGAATAAAAGAATAGAAGAAAACTGTGGATCTCCTAGATGCTTCAGCTTGTGCATCGCCTCGTCAATCACCTGACGACGAGTTGCTTCTATGGAGTGTTGAGCCTGCTGAAGTAAGACATCGTCATTCAGACGTTGACGAGAGTCTTATATAGCACGGCTCCTTATTCCCTCCTCCTGTTCAACCTGCTCCCGTTGGAGGATTAGCACTTCCCGCTTTTTAACGAAGTCCAATAATTTAAGCTCGTTGGCCGCTATAACCGCCCGAGCTTTAGCAATGGTCTCCTGGGCTCTAAGGATTTCGGCCTAACTTCCCCCAATCTCAGAGTCCACCATCTCCAAGCTCTTAAGAATGGACTCCCGGCTAGCCTGAAGCTCTGCCAACTCGCGAGACCATACTTCTTCCTGTCGTACCAGTTCTTCTCGACGTGCCGATAATTCCACCCGGAGCCGCGCTACCTCTATTGCGGTGATCGCTTCCACGTCCGCTTGACAAACTGTGTTTAGCGTGTTCACCTGCTCTTCTAAGGCATTAAAGCGGGCCCGATAGGGAGCTGCTCGGTCCTGTCACCCGATTCTTTCAATATTATCCAAATAGCTGGATAACATCGGACGACCGAGACTAAAGAAATCCATGCCGCCAGAGATCATCTCGGTGCATCTTCTGAGCAACCGCATAAAGTCATTAACGCTGTAGTTGAAGAGCTCCTCAAAATGATTCACGGCGTCTGTATTTAAAACAGGCAGCGCTAAAGAGGATGTCGCCGGAGGAAGAATGGTACCTGCTGGAATTGAAGAAGAGGAAGCCTGTCCCCGCACCAGGTTCATAACATGTCAAGCCAGTAAGGCCAAAGCAGATCTGGGAACCTGAGGAGAAGCAGTGCTAGTACAGATCACCTGGGCAGCGCCATCGACAGGGGAAGATGAGGGAGTGTTTCTACCAGAAGCTCCTCCGGTGGTAGAAGTAGCTTCAAATGAGAACCTCAAGTTTTCCTCATCCCCTGTTGGAACGCTTGGAGCTAGAGAAGTTGCAGAGGTCTCAGTAGCCACAATGGTAGATGATGTTAAAATCGCCGACTGAGGAGCAGAAGGTGCACCTGAGACCACTGGGAAGGTTTCTGTGGAGCAAACCGGTGGCGTTGGTGACGGCATACTTGGGGACGGTGTAGCCTCTTTAGCAGCAGCTGCAATGACAACTTCTATTCTCTCATCGCTTCCTAGTTCATCAATCGGAGGAACTGAAGAAGGAACAGAGGCAGGAGCGGGCGTGAAATAATCAGCGTCAAACTCGCCGGCAGAGCTACCCAAACCACCCACTGAGCCAGTAGCGCCCGAATAGTCCACCCTATCATCGGACTCCACCTGGGTAGTTGAGTGCATTGGCGAGAGGAGCTGACCACCTACATCAGGAAACAAGCAAATGGTGTTATGCATAATGATAAAGTAAAATAATGGGCAAAAGATAAAACACTAAGAGCCATACCAGGGGATACAAGTCCAGTTGTCGGACTTGAAGGGGGAGCCACTGTTGTTTCCAACAGCGTACCCATATCGCTACCCAGCGGTTGCGCCACAGGATGTACAACAGGTTCTACGATGAGAGGAGCCGGAACCTCGGGAACATTTGGAGCTCCAACAGGTTCATTCTCCTCTACCGGCGCTGGAGGCAGAGCTGAAGCTAGCAGGTCCGAAGCAAGCTTGATAGCCACTTCTTGGGGGGCTATTAAGGTTCCTGGAGCCAACTTCTACTTCTTGGTAGGCCTTTTCTTTAAGGTATCGTGGCATTTGAGAGTCGGGCACCAGGGGCGAATGACAACAGGTTGGGGAGCACGTTCAACATCAGGGCTGTTATCGTCATTGTTATCATCGTCAGACTCGCTGACGTCTGAGGGTTCAGCCGCGGCGCTAAGGAATTCCTCCATTCATTTTATTCTCACTCTCGAAGCACCCTAGCGACTAATATAGAAAGCCTCAATCTCCTAGCAACAGCTGCGGTTGATGGAGAAGCGAGACACATCAGCATTTGCAATGCGATACCATGTGCAAAAGCTGAGAGTCATAACCAACTCTGGCGACTTCTGTGGAAGAGCAAATTCAGCTCCGGTTCCACCAGCTGTGAAATGAAACCAGCCCCGGGCACCCTCGTACAAGTTCCCCTCATAGACAAGACTCTTGCTTGGATTACCCACATAAAGTTGGGAGTATCCAAATTGTCGAGCAAAACGACTCGGGATATACGGTTCGATAAGACATTTGCTGTCTTGACAGTACACCAGATGTCCAGGTCGGATATTGAGAAGCCACCAGAAAGCTCCTGAGGATAAGGCAGTAAAATTGTCTGCTCCTGCAGTATCCTTTAACTTCAATCCGTACCCTCCACCAGGGAAGTCGGGGAAGCACCTGAAAATTTCATAGTTCTTGTGTTGCCGGAGAGTCTTGCGGATTTGGGACATATAGTGCTGCTTCCATGTGGAGCACTCGTATAACTCCACAAAGTAACACTTATCACCTGAGCGGCGTGAAGCAACACTCATCAGAGATAGGCAGTGTAAAACGAGCCATGCCATTAGATAAGTGTAAGGAAGCTCCACCCTAGGGTTCGGAGTCTTCACCGGAGCGATCTCTTTCGACTTGCCCTTCCCTTTTCCTTTGCCCTTGTCGGCAAGGATGAAATCATTGCAGAGTGTTCGCAATCCATGCTGTAGATTGCACACCATAGCGGGAAGAAGTCCGAAAGGTCGGCCGTATGCGAGGAGGACTGCAGGATATACCACAGTCATCGTAATTGCCTCTTTTGGCAATGACGGCACGACACATCTCTTCAGCCACAATATCAAGAACCCAGCAATAAGGCCTTTGTTGGACACCGGGGACTGAGCCTGATAATGGTAACTCTTGAAAGAGATACCAGGACCAAATCCACCTTCATTGGAAACAGTGGTATAAAATGATAGCCGGGTCTTGGCAATGCGGCGCTCAATCTCTGTGATGTAGACAGGAGTATGGCCATGGACAGTCGCTAAACTATCCTTAGAAGTCAAGTTGGCGAGGAGGTAATCAGCCCATTTCTTGTGGCCGATACCTTGATTATGCACACCTGCTAAGTCAGCACAGATGCGGTAGTGGCACATCTTCTCCCAATATGTAGCATGGATGCACTCGTCTTTCGCCAGCAGCATGTTCAACTCCTTGGTGGTGGGGATATACTCCTCATAGGGGACTTCGCCCATTAAGAGCCCAGAGACTTCTAATATCTCGTGCAGAGCAAACCCTAGCTCACCCACTGGCGTAAAAAGAGTGCAGGTTTCGGGATTGTACATCTCCAGAAAGCAGAAGAAATGATAAGCACTCTGAGGGAACCCGAATTGAACGTTTCTGATGGCCTTATACAAGCCAATCTCCTTCAGAGTGGGTTCATGGGAATCCAACATGTACTGAACGAGGCGGGCCCACCACATGTTGCCAGAAGAATAGACCCAGCCAGGCATCCTAAAGTCGCTAGCCGGGTATTGACCATCTTTCATCAGGAACTCACTTAAGAAAGTTCTTGCGCGAATGGAAACTTCTCCTACTGGGAGCTCCTTGCCAAAACGGCCTGGAAGCAAACCAGTAATGCATCTAGGGGGACCATCTTGTTAAACCCCTTGTGCACCAAATTTGCCCGTTGGGACGCCATCTTGCTCTGGAGTTAGTCCCCATTTTAACTCCCGAGGCATCGCCAGCTTCTGAAGATAGATCACGGGATAGCTACGAACCATTCCAGGCAGAAACATTAAAACTTCGCCAGAGTTATATAGCCACAGCAGTCCTCTTCAGATAGAATCGCGTCTGATTGCCCCATCTGGTCCCCAAAGAGAAATGCGGGCTTCTCTAGTGCATCTCTGTTCACATCTTCAAAGGCTGCGTCAGTGATAATCTCGCATGCAGTAGTAGGATGATATTTGATCAATTTCTCCCTATGATCTCTCAAGTTAGGGTTATATGCAGACAGAATGGTGGTGAAGGGAAATTGAGCTGATGGATCAGAACTACCAGCAAAGCCAAAATAGTGCTTATGGGGAAGAAATTCCGCTGAGTACCCTACTGCAAAAAGAAGCACCAGAGTTAAAAAAGTTTCTACAAAACAGAAAATTTTTCTAAGTATGGACGCGCGACGTTAAAAATTAGACTGCGCGAAGTTAAAAGTAACGCCGCGCGAAGCTAAAAGTAACTCCGCGCGAAGCTAAAAAAATTAGACCGCGAAGAAGTCAAAAAAAGAGCCTCGCGTTTCAATGCGACTGCTACTTAAAAGAGGCTCGCGTTTCAACGCGACTGCTAATTCAAATAGCCTAGCGTTTCAACGCGACTGCTAAATCAAATAGCCTCGCGTTTCAACGCGACTGCTACTCAAAATAGCCTCGTGTTTCAACGCGACTACTATTCAAAATAGCCCCGCGATTCAAAACGTGAGGATGACGCGATAGCTTCGCATAAGAAGAAAGCCAGAGGCTTTTCCTCTTCTCCAAGCGTTACGGCCGGAGTACGGTAATCTCGCCGATAAAAGAAGTGATCGATCGGTTAGAATCAAGCCAAATTACTTTAAAAATTTTCTAAAGATTCTCGATAGAGAGATTCTTACCCCCAATAGGCGAAGCGTGGGCTGGTGCATGACTGCCATGGCCGCTGCCACCACTGCTTGCGCCAGTCGCAGACGATGGGGCTGCACGAGAAGTAGCACGAGTCTTGGGCGCCATTTCTCAAAGAGTTGAGGAAAATCAAAGGGAAATTGGGAGAGAATCGGTCGGAGAACGCTCGGGTCGTCTGAGCTCTGATCGCCTGAATCTTTAGGGTTTCTGGAAAATTCTCAAGTGAAGTGAGAAGAAAAGAAATAGAGATTTCATTTAAATGAAGGAAACCGCCTCTTAGAGTTTGGCGCGAATTTCGGAGAAAATGACTGATCAGTTACTCTCCAAATACGCGGAGCTATTAGCCTCGTGTGATGATAGAAAATGCAAATTTATTAACTCCACGCAACTCCACGAAACGCGAGGATAACTTGGTATTTTAGCTTCGCGTTCTCATGAAGAACTTGGATTTTTGGCTAAGTTAAGATGATCATCATCCGATCATTCCAAGTATTAATGATCTAAGTTACGCAAATGAGCCTTAGATTATTTTACCAAAATTATAAACCGTCTATTTGTTGAGCAAGTAAGATTCTTGAAGCCGACAGATAGAGAGGAAAATAATTTGCCTTTATTCATAAAGGAAAAGATTACAAAGAAGAAGGAGTTATAGCTCTCCAAAAGCAATTACATATTCATCGACTCATCAATAACCTAACGACGTGATTCCTCCACGAGGTGTTGAAGCTCAATTCTATGGTTCAAATACAAGAGATCTCCTCTGCAAATGTCAACCATGATCTGTCATCTGAAATGAAGCACAAGTTGAATTTGGAGTGCTGCAAGCCCTTAGATGATCATCTCTACCGCTTTGGAAAGCAACAGAGATTGCCATCTAACAGGAATGATCCTCAAGAAAACTTAATGGGCTGCCGCAGAGTTCTTGTAACTCCTTCAAAAGGAGCCAAAGCTTAAAAACTGTAACTATGTTGTAAAGCATATGCTTCTGGCTTCCTTAGAGTTACTTTCGTTGATGAAGATCGGTGCACAGCTAGCTTTTGAAGATATATCAGGGAAAAGCTACACTCCACGCTGGCTAGAGATATCAGCGAGTCATCAGACTGAATCTGGTTTACTGCAAAAGAAGAATCAGGAGTTCGACAAAATTTGGAAAATCTTCTAAGTATATGAACGCGGAGCTAAGCTAACTTCGCGTGCAGCAGCTGAAATAGCCTCGCGTTTTAAAACGCAGAGGATGATGCGATAACTTCGCGTAACAGAGTTTCTCTATGCCTTCTCTTTAATAGCCTCGTGATTAAAACGCGATTGCTAATTAAGATAGCCCCGCATTTTAAAATGCAGAGGATGACGCGATAACTTCGCGTAGAGAAAGATCAGAGTTCCTCTCTGACTTCTTCTTCAAGCCTCACGACTGGAGAACGGCGATCTCGCCGGTGAAATAACAATTGGCCTGTTTGAACTGAGCCAAAACATCTCAGAATGGTTCTAAGAAGATCAAAAAGTTAAGGTTTTTACCTTCAAGAGACGCTGCATTGACTGGTTCGCCACTGCGTCTACTTCCACGGCAGCTGCCATTAACGCCGGCCAACGTGCATAAAGCCAAACTCTTCTGGAGAGACATCCTAATGATGAAAATCTATGGAGAGTTTGTACGCCCGAAAATTTAACCTTTGATTCCATTGCAAAATTGATGAATTACAATAGGAATTTAGATTACAAAAATTCCGAAGAATTACAAGAACGAGAATATTAGTTTATTCCCTTTTTTATGTGGGTTCGGGTGGCGGTGGAGTCTCGTTGCTGCCTCCGTTGACCGTCCGACCAGGAGAAGATGGCTCTGCTCTTTTCTTTGATCTCACGAGCTCGCCCGAAATCTTCCCAAAGTCCAAGAATCCCAAAAATCCAAAGTCCTTTCTCCCGTTAAATTTCTGCATTTTATAGACCGAAGAGACTTGAAATCCGGCTTGATTCCTCCTGAAAAAGCGGATCACGGGATGTCCGGAAAATAAAATAGGAAATAAAACAACGGAAAACAACGAAAAACAACCCGCGGGTGGCAAACTGCGGGATCGCCCCCGCGGGTTGCCACCCGCGGGAATCCTCCCGCGGGTGGCAACCCGCGGGGGCTCCCGCGGGTTGCTTCCCGCGGGGGTTCCCGCGGGTTGCATCCCGCGGGTCCCCGCGGGATGCAACCCGCGGGTGCAACCCGCAGGTGTGCCCACTTAGCAAAATTAGGGTTTTTTTTTTTTTTTTTTATTTATTTAATTATTTTTAGTGTCTACATAACCCCCTCCAAAGTTTTTGAAGTTCTGTATTGAACCGTACTGAATTTCGAAATACTTTGGATTTTTTTTAATTTTGGTTATAGACTTTTTAAAAGATTTGGTCGATAGGGATAACTGTTAATATATTTATTTATTCCATAACAAGCAGATGTATGATTTTAACGTACTCATTAGAGGACAAGCAGAGGTATAATGTTAACGTGCTTATTTTAGGTCAAGCAGAGGTATAATATTAACGTGCTTATTTTAATCCTAACCGTTCAGTGACATCTAGTATGACGAATCAGGAAAAGACAGAGGTGACATTAAACGTGTCTTGGAGCTTAACCTATTCAGAGGATCTGGTCGTGATAGGGTCAAGCTGACTAAACAGAGGTGACGGTTAACGTATTTAGTTTCGGAATCGGACTATCAGAGGTAACTGTTAACTTGATAGGGAGATGATTTTCGTCAGAGGTAATTTTCAACTTAACGATATCAAAAGCACGTTCATCAGAGGTTGTAATGTTGGACTTGATGAAGTGTGAATTTTCTTTTCTGTCAGAGGTGAAATCTTAACGTGACAGGGGATTTAATCGGATCTTATCTCATTTGATTTTGAATTATGATGTCAGAGGTATGATTTTAACTTGACTAATATTTTGGAGTGTTGCTTGCTCTGTTAGAGCAAAATAACAAGAAAAGTTTTGCTGTCAGAGGTGAAATCTTAACGTGACAGGAGATTTATCTGATTAGGATTTTTAGCAAACCCCCAGCTATCAACGGGTTTGATTTGCCTTTACCAACTACCGTTTGAGTTGGGCTAGCCATGCTATTCTCCTCAGCATGGTGAGTTGTCAAGAATTTCGTTTGGGCTTAAATGCCAAACTTTTCCTCTTCCCTTTGCCTTAGCAGCTTAGGGCAGTGATGTATTCTTATATTCGGATAAAAATACTGTTGTGACAGATTTGTCGTGGGATTTTTAGCAAACCCCCAGCTATCAACGGGTTTGATTTTGCCTTTACCAACTACCGTTTGAGTTGGGCTAGCCATGCTATTATCCTCAGCATAGTGAGTTGTCGAGGGTTTTGTTTGGGTTTAAATACCAAACTTTTCCTCTTCCCTTTGCCTTAGCGGCGTTAGGCAATTCATACTTTTACCCCCAGTATGGTGGGGTTGACGAGAAATTTATTCTCTTCTCGTAGCCTTGTCGGCGTTGGGTGATTCATGCTTTTTACCCCCAGCATGGTGGGGTTGGCGAGAAATTTATTCTCTTCCCGTAGCTTTAGCGGCGTTGGGCAATTCATACTTATTACCCCCAGTATGGTGGGGTTGACGAGAAATTTATTCTCTTCCCGTAGCCTTATCGGCGTTGGGCGATTCATACTTTTTACCCCCAGTATGGTAGGGTTGGCGAGAAATTTATTCTCTTCCCGTAGCCTTATCGGCGTTGGGCGATTCATACTTCTTACCCCCAGTATGGTGGGGTTGGCGAGAAATTTATTCTCTTCCCGTAGCTTTGTTGGCATTGGGTAGTTCATACTTTTACCCCCAGTATGGTGGGGTTGGCGAGAAATTTATTCTCTTCCCGTAGCTTTAGCGGCGTTGGGCAATTCATACTTATTACCCCCAGTATGGTGGGGTTGACGAGAAATTTATTCTCTTCCCGTAACCTTAGCGGCGTTGGGCAAATTTTTTTTTTTTTTTTTTTTTTTTTATGGGGGTTTAAATTAACCGTCCTGAGCTCGTCTTGGAAATTGTTGTGAGCCCAAGTAGTACCTTTAGACCACGCACATTAAATGTGTCGGAGTTAGCTCTAACTCCTTTTTTGTTCAGCTATGAGCTGAACTGCTCCAGCGTCAATCAACGCTTGAATTTTATCTTTTAAGATAAAACAATTTTTTGTGGGGTGACCTACAATCCGATGGTACAGGCAGTAGTTCGGATCGTTAGTTTTCCCTACTTCTTTAGGTCTCTTGCTCTCCGGCAATTTAAGCATCTTGCGTTGGTGAGCAGAATGAACATAGTAGCAGTATGTTCATCCTTGAACGAATACTGCTTTTGAAGTCTGGGTGACTTTGCTGTGTTGCTTGTAGTTGGTCATGGTTTCTGCTTCAGTGTACTTTCTCCCGCCATTGCCGTTATGTCTTTCCCTTTTGAACGGGAAAAATGGAATGGAGATTCGTTTGCACCGTCTCCGGTTGCAGACTGTTGCATTTCGAGACGTCGAAGTATTTCTTCGGCCTGTTCGCCCTGCTTAAGCAGATCCTTCCATGACTTGGATTCGACCGAACCCATCTTGTCTAAAATATCGGTCAACAAGTTATGTCTGCAGGTTTCCACAAGCGTATCCTGCGTCATGCCATGTGGGCATCGAACGGAAAGTTCTCGGAACCGCTCGACATAAATTTTGACCGTTTCGCCTTCTTCTTGCTTCGCTGCTAGCAAAGATAATATGGAGACTTCTGTATCATCTTCAAAGAATCGGGCTAGGAACTCACGTTCTACATCAGCCCAAGATTTAATTGTTCCCTGGGGAAATTGCATAAACCAGGTAAATGCGGGCCCCCGTAAAGTGCTCGCAAATATCCTAGTCATAGTTGGATCATTCCCCATGAGATGTCCTGTCTGTGAGAGGAAATAGAAGATGTGTTGCTGCGGCGAACTTTTACCGTCGAATGATTGAAGATTCAACGGTTTATATTTTGCAGGATAGGGTACGGTCTCCCATTCTATGGGATATGGACGGACTACCCCCACCTCTTGTAGCTTTTTGCGATGAAGAAGAGTTTGTAATTGGTTCTCCATCTTCTCTATTTTCTCTGCGTGAGGATTGAGGATAACTTTCACTTCCTCTTCCTCTCTTGAATGAGGAGGCACTTCTTCATCTTCGTTTTCGCTGTCTTCATTTATTTGGACAGGCCGTTTTCCTTTCTGCCGACTAGAAATGGACGGCGATGATTGGTTCTTTCTAGTTTGAGCCAGCAACTCAATCAAAAGTTGTTTCATTTCTTCTATGGTCTCCTCGTGCTGTTCGAGACGTTTTTCTTGTCTCTCAAGCCTTTCAGAGACTTCTTCTAGAAGCGCGCCCTCTGGTTCGATAGAAACTCCTTTTGATCCTGGAGTAATTTCCTTATCCGAAAGGTTATTTCCGACCACCTTTTTGCCTTTATTAACCATATTTGATGAGGTGGCAGGTAGATCGGTTCCAGAGCACACCCTCTTTATTGTCCGTATTCCTTTGGATTCGGTGATCCGCTCAAAAACGGACCGTCTCGGATGGCACTCGCAGTTTGATAGAACAGTTGAGATTAACTGTTCGCATTGGCATTGAGGAGTATTCTGTGCAGAGTTCTTCTTCCAATTGAGGTATTCTCTCAAGTCTTGAGATATCTTCTCCTCTCTATTTGCAACCTGACGCCGCTTGCGTCGCAAACTTGGTTCATAATACTGGAGAGTCTGCAATATCTCAGGGCTGAGCTCTTTTCCAGCATCAGATTGTTCCCCAACTCTCCTGCGGATTCTTCTGGAGTGCACGTTGTCCTGAGTAGTTGTATGGGCCCCAGATGCCTCTGATAGAGAGATTAAAATTTTTGGTGCATGTTGCGTGCTCGCCATAGATGTGCTCGAGGAGACATGAGAGTTGTGTTCATTGAACGTAACCCGTCCGTGGCATCTGCGGGATGCAACCCACGATTGAAATTGCAGATTTGCACCCAGATTTGTACCCGTAGTTGCAACCCGGAGGTTGGCACCCGCGGTTGGAAGCGGCGGGTTGGCACCCACGGTTGGCAACCGCGGGATGCCACCCGCGGTTGGCAACCGCGGGTTGCCACCCGCGGTTGGGAACCGTGGGTTCCCACCCGCGGTTGGCAAGAGCGGGATGCCACCCGCGGTTGGGAACAGCGGGTTCCCACCCGCGGTTGCAACCCGCGGGTTGCCACCCGCGGTTGCAACCCGCGGGTTTGCGCCCATGGAATTACTTCCGGATTTTTTTACTGTATTGGAGTTTCCTGCAATTTTTTCTGTATGATTTAGGCGTGCTCGTTGAGTTTTACGCCTTAAATTTCTCTTTTGGGAGCGGGTCAGGGACTGGTTTGACTTTTGGCTTGACTTTGGAACGGGCGATAACGCCTCGTAAGTTTCAACGGGCGATGACGCCTCGTAAATTTTCATAGGCGATGACGCCTTTTGATTTCCAGTGGGCGATGACGCCTCACCTTTTTTCATCGTCACCCGGCGATGACGCCTAGGCTCCGAATCAGAGGAGGAAAGAAATTCCTCATATTTTTGCTGGTCAACTTCTATGACCAGCATCTCAACCATTGAGCCAATCGGCACCCGGTCGGACTGCGCCACCAAATTCTCTGTGGTAAACAGAGGAGCTCCCACTGTGGTCGCCAGTTCTTGTACGCCCGAAAATTGAACCTTTGATTCCATTGCAAAATTGATGAATTACAATAGGAATTTAGATTACAAAAAATCCGAAGAATTACAAGAACGGGAATATTAGTTTATTCCCTTTTTTATGTGGGTTCGGGTGGCGGTGGAGTCTCGTTGCTGCCTCCGTTGACCGTCCGACCAGGAGAAGATGGCTCAGCTATTTTCTTTGATCTCACGAGCTCGCCCGAAATCTTCCCAAAGTCCAAGAATCCCAAAAATCCAAAGTCCTTTCTCCCGTTAAATTTCTGCATTTTATAGACCGAAGAGACTTGAAATCCGGCTTGATTCCTCCTGAAAAAGCGGATCACGGGATGTCCGGAAAATAAAATAGGAAATAAAACAACGGAAAACAACGAAAAACAACCCGCGGGTGGCAAACCGCGGGATCGCCCCCGCGGGTGGCAACCCGCGGGGGCTCCCGCGGGTTGCAACCCGTGGGAGTTCTCCCGCGGGTTGCTTCCCGCGGGGGTTCCCGCGGGTTGCAACCCGCGGGTGCTCCCGCGGGTTGCAACCAGCGGGTGCTCCCGCGGGTTGCAACCCGCGGGTGCATCCCGCGGGTTTTTTTTTTTTTTTTTTTTATATTTATTTATTTAATTATTTTTAGTGTCTACAGAGTTAAACGGAGATCAATTGAAGATCGCTCATTGACATCGCTCACTCGGTTGCAGGAGTTGAGAACTCTTCAAAATCTCCGGATGAAGAAGAAGATGAGCCGAGAGCTCTATTTAAACAGGATTTCCGCCGCTTGGTATTCGGCATAGAAATTCAAGAGTAATTAATGAAGCAATTACTCATTTCACTGAAAATGAAGTGAAGCTGATTAGCTCCGCGTAGGCGAGCATAACGCGAGGTAAACTTGGTATTTTAACTCCGCGTTTAAAGGTCCAAAGTATTTTAAAATTTGCTAAGTTTTAAGCCATTTTGAAAACTTTGGAGGGGGTTCTGTTGGCAGTGAAAATTTCTAAGTGAAAAGGATTTTCCACAACAGAACGCGGAGCTAACCTATAACTCTGCGTCTGGCTATTTTTAGCCTCGCGTTTGAGTAAAATGCGGAGATGTTCAAATAGCTCCGCGTTAGCTCAGCATTCTGGTTATTTAGCGCCGCGTTTTGATGCGATTAAAGCTCCGCGTGAGCAGATAACCAGAATCTCAAATTGATTGAGATTATGATTTGGGCTTATCCAAATACCCAAACCAAGTCCGATCAGAATTCTAAATCAAGAGATTTAAATCAAAACTAAGATATTTGATTGGAATCCTTGATGAGAGCAACTTCTATTTAGATAGAAACTCTCAAATCTTCCCGGAGCTATAAATACCTTCTTGGTGAAACCATAGGAGTTTTTTTTCCTTCTTTTTGGATTCGGCAGGTCTTCTTTTTGATCCTTTGGCAATTCAAGTAAGTGAGAGAGCCTTGAAGCCTTTGGTGATCATCTTCTTTTCGGCATCTTAGAGAATTCAAGTTACGCATAGAGCCTTGAGTTCGGGAAAGATCAGAGAAGATCGTCTACAGTCGGCCGATATCTTCAAAAGAGAAGAGTTCGACGTTCGATCGTCCAAAGGAGCTGCTTGACAGATCCCATCGCCACAGATCCCACAAATTATTGTAAAAGAGAGAGATTGAACTATAAAATCCTCTCGTTTGTTCTCTTTTCATCTTGTTCACTTCCGTTGTAATCTAAGTTGCATTCAATGGGAGGAAGCAAAGAAACTTTTGCGGCGAACACTAAGTGCAATCACGATTCCTACGAAAGTGAGTTAGAATTTTTCTTTTTCCTTTTAGTTCCAGATTTTGCTCGAGAACTAGAAAAAAATAGGTATGGGGGTGTGATGAATGTCATATGTTGCATATTTATAATCACTATATTATCTATTTTTATATATAAATAATACTACTTATGTATTTTTAGTGTATTTTCATATTAGACCTATTCCTACAAGGAGATGGATTGAACTAAGAGACGGATTAGGAAACCAAGTGTAGAAAAGAGCTAAAAGTGAATAAAACTACAAGATTATGAAGCTTCAGAAAACAAAAGTCCATTACAGTCATTCAGATCAAACGGAAAAGATTAGAGACTCATGCAGAAAAAAAGAGAGGCCAAGTATTCACTCTTTTGCCACCAATTGGGGGCATTTGCTACCATTTCGCAGTTCTATGGGGCCCACTTGTCATGAATTTTTTATATGGTTTAGGGTTTAGTTCTTTTAGGCCTATATATTGGTCGTGTCCTTGTAACCTAAGGTTTTTTATGCAATTCTATACTCTTGATTATCAACAAAGATTAGGGTGTTTTGCCGAAAAGGTGATGGCCACCATACTGCATTCCAGAGGTGACTCCATTGTTTTCAAGGACTTTGTAGTGAATAGAAACATTTAATTTGCTTTTTATGTAGATTTAATTGCTTTCTCGTTTAGATCTTCAATGACTTTCATAAATTAAAATGAGATTTTGATGATTAGAAGTATGGGTAGCTAACTTAGTTTAGCTCTTGGATGTAAAAAAAACTAAGAATTAACTATGTAATTGTTTTTTTATTCTTTTTTTCCTAAAATAAAATAATAAAGATATGATTTTTCAACGAAAGACTAAAATATAACAACTCATACATTAATAATTTGATAGGTTACACTTGAGTTAAGCTTTTTAATAGCCTATACTTAATTAGAATTTGGAGTTGTTGATTTTCATCTTCTACATAGAATTATCTAATGATTTAATTTATTTATATGAAAAGTAGTATTTTTGATGAGTTATTTTTGCACGCCACTTGAATTGTCTAACGATTTAGTTTTTTTTTATGAAAAGTAGTATTTTTGATGAGTTATGTTTGAACGCCACTTGATAGCTCATACTTAGAACATTTTAATTAAAAAATTAAAACTAAAAAAATCAGTTTTTTTGATAGGAAGAAGATAATAGAAGTAATACTTGCTTGTGAACTAGTGGATTCTATATCCTAGTCTAATTAAAATAACTCGAAATCAACTTAGAACTCCTAGTTTGCTCATTAGAATAATAGAATTAGCAAGAATACAAAACACTCTAGATCTCTGTAAGAATAACCTGTAAAGTGCTACAACCGATACTGTGTGCTTGTAGTAGATTAATCATATCAGTTAACGCTATCAAGATTGAATCAGTGAGTGACTTAATCTTTATTTTATCTTAATTATATAGATCACATGGTCTTATACAACCAGAAAATAAATTATTGAAACACAAAATTTAAAAAAGTTATGATTTTGAAAATTGGCTAATTTCACTCAATTATTCAGATATAAATTTTTGAGATAATTGTAAACATGATCTATGAATAACAAGCAAAGTGTAAGCATACACTGTGCCTAAAAGTCCGGTATATTAAAAACTAAGCAACGAATACATCGTCAAACATCAAATACTCAAAAATCATCAAAACCCATACTGGAGTTTGCCTTTCGTACTTATGTGATTTTGTTATCGGTGAGTTCTTCGTCAATGCATTAAGAAGCAGCCTCACATGATCTATTACTCAAGTAGAATACTAAATGATGCGTAGTTGAATTACTCTAATACAGAGAGAATTCATGCATTAAAGTACACCGGTCATGCTACTTTTAAACAACTGTTGACCATGAAAGATGCAAAAGCCAGGCTCATTTGATAGTTCCTCTTACTACAAGAGTTTGATCTTGACATACGAAACAAGAATGATACTGATAATCTAGTAGCTGATCATTTGTCTCACTTGCCCAATACTCAATCTATTACTCACTCCATAAATGACTCTTCTCTTGACAAGCAATTGCTAGCATTACTTCATGAACCCTAGTTTGCAAATCTTGTGAACTATCTTGTGATCAGAGATATTCCATCACAATGGTCAAAGCCGGATAGGACAAATTTCCATTCCAAGCAAAATTCTTCTATTGAAACGATCTATACTATTCAAATTTGGCCAGACCAGATCATGAGATGATGCATACTTGAAGAAGAGATACAAAGTATCCTATCTTTTTGTCGTAATCTCGCTTCATGGAGGACACTTTGGTCCTTAGCAACAAACAAAAAAGGTATTACAGAGTGGTTTTTATTGTCCTACACTTTTTAAAGACATTGTGGAATATTGAAAGATTTGTGTACAATACCAACAAGTGGGTAGAATCATACTGCATAATATGATGCCTCTACAGCCAACCCTTAAGGTTTAAATATTCAATGTATGGGTAATAGACTTTATGGGTTCATTATCAAACTCGTCTATCCGGTCTATATTGGTTGTTGTTGGTTATATTTCCATAAGGGTTGAGGTGGTTCCAACCAAATCGGATGATAACAAAGTGGCTGTAAAGTTCTTGAAAAAAAAAACATCTTTTCCTGATTTGGCGCCTCTCATGCTATTACTAGTGATAATTGTACCCACTTTCGCAATAGGTCATTTGAAGCAGTAATGAGGAAATACTTAATTACCCACAACCTAGCCACACCATACCATCCACAGACTAGTGGACAATTTGAAATTTCCAACTGCAAAATCAAACAAATTTGGAAAAAATGTTGCATCAAAACTAAAAAGACTGGTCTTGTAAATAAGTGTACGCATTATGGGCCTACCATACCACTTACAAGACAAATTTAATCATGTGTCCATATCATTTGATTTGTGGTAAAGCATGTCATTTGCCCATAGAGCTTGCGCATAGTGCTTTATAGGCTATTAAATTCTAGAATTTTTAATTTGACAAAACTGGTGAGCAGTGGAGGCTGCAACTCAATGAATTAGATGAGATCAAGAGGGGCATGTATAAAAGTGGCAAGATTTATAAAGAGAAAACAAAATTGTTTCACGACCAAGCAATAATGCGCAAGTCATTTAAGCTACATCTATTCTCAAAAACACTGAGATATGGTGGAGTGGATCATACAATGTATAGACGTTGCACCATCATGATGCAATAAATATTAAAAATTCAAAACATGGTAATATATTCAAGGACAATGGTCAAGATAGAGGCCACTTTTAGAATATTAACCACACGATAACATTGTGGTTGTGACTCTTCACGACCTGCAATATCCTAATTTCTAGTGTAAATAAACTTATATGATAGTTGGGGTCATTTGTAAATTTTTGGGGCCTGCAGAGCACTGTTTCTGTGTAGAGGGGGCTGAAATAAATTTTTCTTCTCTTATAAAAATCCCTACCTCCACCAACCCAACCCACTTTCTCCAAAATCTAGATTTGCAGATCCCTCACAACTGCTGCATCCAAACTCCAATCCAGGAAGCCCAAAAGTGCCATTGCATTTCCGTGATTCTATTCCAGCCGGCCAGCACCAATCAGCCCCACCGCTGCCGCCGATCATTGACAAAAATTGCTAATTAGAGCCAAACCAGTGGATTCCCCTTTGTAACTTTAGGGGAAGTAAGCACATCTTCTCCCTCTCCTCTCTGGCAAATTATGGTTAATCCAGTTAGTTACGGCTAATATTTTTGCTAAGAAAAGTTTTCAAGAAGTTTTTGGAACTTTAACTATATATTATGTCTCTACCATTACATTGATAGGATGGGAATATTTAATCTCTGAACTAAAATCTTATTATCTTCTCACATTAGTTGAAGAATTTTATTATGGATTTTTTTGTAAATTTGATATATCTGACGACCACAAGTAATTAAAAGTTCAATGGTAGGGATGGATAATCACTGTTCACGCAGAACTATCTCTGCAAGCATTGGTATAATCCTTGATTTAATTAATGACAACTAGATTCTCCATGCAACTGAGGAGTACATTACAAAGATGGGACCTTGCACAATTACACAAGACAGAGGGATTAGCAGCAAAACAATGTATCGCAATATTTATGCTATTTGTTGCTCGATCAGCCAAACATAATGGATGTGTCTCATAATTCTTCTTTTACACGGTCACTCTACATATTGGTGATTGTCTCATATCTCAGGATCCTAATTTTTATCATTTGCACATAACTGTTTTGGATGATTGTTGACACCAAAATGTGGCCTAGGCCCACTTTACCTTTACCATGTTTATTAACATTAATATACCACAATTATATATCGAAGGCCTAGTTTTAAGAATATTAGTGGGATTGTGTATACATAGAAAGTGAGCAGGTCATAGTGGCTTACAATACCGTTTTTGCTGTATATTGGAACACAACCACCACTGATGAATATGTGCATGCCTCAGATCCTACATAGGAGGTTGGTGACCACTTCTTTTTTGACCAAGACCCACTCTCCCTTAGATATCCTTGAGTATTTAGAGCTTACTTGGAACAGTTTAGGTAAAGTCTAGCGTCAGCTTAAAAAGATGAGGGGATCAAGAGCTCAAGTTCACACACAAAACATGGACAAGCAGATGTAGGTAGGTGACAGCGTGATCGTCACCACAGTATAAGGGCATACATGAGATTAGGTGTGGAGGAAAATTGTGTATTTTCATTTTTATGATTTTTCTTTTTTTCTTCTTAGGATTTTTAATTTCATTTATGTAACTATTGGTTTTCTTTACTTTTTACTTTGGGTAGTTTCTAGCTTCTTTTTTATATTTTTGTTTATATTATATATATATATATATATATATATATATATATATATATATATATATATATATATATATATGTATATATATATATATGATTTCTACTCAAAAAAATTTCAAAAATATATTAAAAGTTTAAATATTATTTTCTACAAGATATTGAGCTAATTACAAATGATAGAATAAATTTTGTTTTGAGATTAGAAAGAAAAGTAGATTAGTTAATAGATCTGAAATTTTATTAAAAAAGTAAAATCTGAAAAATAGATACCTCTAATGGTAATTTTTAGATAATTATACATTGATTTTATTCACTTCATAATGGTTTATTAGGTTAAGGTTAAAAACAATAATAATTTAATAATCTTTTCTCTTCATAGAAAAATTAAAAATTAAATAACAAAAAAAAAAGAGAACAAAGTGGTGAGCTTGGTATAAAGGCAATGATCCTTTATAAATAAATAAAATTCTTAAAATTCTAAGTAGTTAGGTATATATGCCTCATGAAGTATATGTATTCATACGAATGGTGTTTTTAAGAAATTTAGGATAATCTGAGTAATTGGGTATTCATGCCCAAGCAAGTGTGAATATGCGCAAAAAGGTGAAAAATAAAAAATTAAAATATATAATATAGCGAAAAAGATGAATATAGAGTTAAAGTTTGAGTCCAAAACTGAACTAAACCATCATACATATATGTAATTGAATAGGAACCAAATTTTACTAATTTGTGGGTATCAAGAGATAGGATTTATATTTTTATTGGCAAGTGTATTTGTTATGAAACTTGTTTTGAAAAATCAATAATCAAATACACTCTTATATGGCAATTTTAATCTTATTGTATTCCGAAGAACCATCTAGAAAACAATAATATTCGTACCCTACAATCTTTTCAGAACCTGGTCTAAGAATGGTAATGAAAACTTATTTTTTTATTGCTGGTTTAGCTTCCTGTAATTAATATATATGCACCAGCTCGTAGCAGTGCGAGTCGGCACCATCTTGCCTTTCTCAATTTGAATCACCATTACTTCACTCTTCTTTTGGACTACCTTGGTATAGACTTACCCACACTTTGTTGGAGATAGGGTAAATGATGTTTGAATCCAAAAGTTTCTTGATTTTAGTTTGACCAACTCCTTCATAACAGGGTTCAACCTGCACTGCATCTATTTGGTGGGCTTAGTGACATCTTCCAAAACTATTGGTGCGTGAATCTAAGAGCATCCATACCCTTAATATCCATCATGTTGCATCGTAGAGGTCTCTTATGCGTGAGAAGCACATAGAGCATGCAAATATCTATAATGCAAGATTATTATCTCAAAAGGCCCACAACCCATCGGAGACTCAAGAAAACATCTCAAGCATCTCTACCAAGTACATCAAGTTTAAACAATAGAAATTGACCCACTAGTACAACCATCAATATTTAGCCGGTTATCTGAATTTCAACCCATACTTTGCTCAGTGATCACTAACCTTTTGAGATTACAATACAATGATGAAATCCCAAAGAAAAATGAAACTCATTCATAAACCTATAAATATGGTAGGACGAGTTGATAAAAATACTACTTATAACCACTAGGATAGGGAGTTCCTTTTATCCTATGGAAAGTCAATCTAGCACCAAGGCAGAAGTAGCGTACACTATAAATAATCTAGGGCCAAGTTTTAAGATGCTAGTCTTCCTGGTTAACCTTTCCATATCTATTAACTAGGGGCAGATAGTGATGATATATATATATATATATATATATATATATATATATATATATATATATATATATATATATATATATATATATATATATATATATATATATATATATATATATATATATGCTTCGTCAGAAATGACGAACACTTCACAAACAAGTAAAATCTCCGCTGATATGGTTGGGGATGTTCCATGAAGTTTGCTACAATGGATAAAAGCCCAAGAAGAGTTGTCCATGTATCATAAATTCATATAGAACAACAAAATGCTACCATGTATGCATATTAACAAAAATTCAGGTGTTGACAATAATCAAGCTCACGAAAATCAGAACACTGCTAAAGGTTCTTATTTGTGCGCTTCCGAATTATGAAGCAAAGAGGTACAAAACACTAATGAGAAGGGAGAAAATACCAGTTTCCACATCAACTTGGAAAATAAAACCATTTCCGATGTACCTAATGACAAAGACAAAGTGTTGGAGAACATTCAAAACAAATTGGAAGCCCTTATCTATAAAGATACTCTCTAGAAGGTGGGAAGAGTATGCCCATATCTATGCGGATGGGATTTGATACCTTTCTTGATTAAATTCGGATCTCCATAAGTAGAAAAATGTCATGGAAAAGGTTCTCTCAATCAACACATGTAATTTCTAGTTTTTAGTGGGGAATGTGATGGGAAATGGCCCTCTCATGATCTGACCATTCGTGGGGTCTCTAAAAAGAATCACTTTTGACTTATTCAAAACTTTACGGGTTAGGTCCATTAAATCTAAGGCCAAGTTGGAGCTCAATTTCTAGCATTTCTATGAAGATGATACCGAGATAACAATGTCCACATTCATTAAAGAGAAATAGAAAAAGGTGAGTCTATGAAAAACTTCATCATTTCTTTGCGGTGCCAATGCCTTTCTCCATGTTACAACAAATACGTCATAACAATCTATTGATGAAGATGAGTCCAACATGGAAGTAGTCAAGGCTCAACATGGAAAGACCTCCAGGGACAAACTGCGGTGATGGAAACGTCGATCTCGACATTAATAGCAAATGAGAAAGGTAAATGCCATGTAGAAAATGTTAACCCTCGACTTCCATCCTCAAGTACAGAGGAAAAAAAATGTTAGTGGTGGAAACCCCGCAAGAACCAAAGAAAAATCTGCAACCAAGGTAGATTATTACTCTAGCCCAATGAGCACAAAAGCAATACTCATTCAAGGATGAATGGGTGGTCAACATCTTTAATATGCTGGTGGAAAACAATAATATTGAACTATTTGAACCAAAGAGGTTAAATAAAGTAGAGAATTCTAACGACCCTAAGTACTACTTGTTCCACTAAAATATTGGCCATCCTACAAAGGATTGCTTTATTATAAAATACAAAATTTAGGAATGGTTGGGACTGATGTGCTATGCCTAAGTACCGAAATATAGAAGGTAGAAACAAACATAATTTGCTGAAATTTGTTCTAGCTCAAAAAGGAGTTATTGCCCCCTAAATACAAAATGAAATTAGTTAATATGAATGTGAACAGCCAACAAGTTAAAAGATCTATCTCCTATCACAAGTAATCGAGGTGGCATGATGTGGATCCATCCAAATCTCTTAGAATCTGACTAGAGGGCAACTGTTATTTCTAAATAAAAACAGAAATCAGTACGGAAGAATCTAAATTGAAACTTCATCTCACTAATTAGGGATGATAATGACGCTTCCCCTAGTCTTCTGATCGATTTCGAGATAGTATGAATAGTTCTAATAGTAGATCAATCATCGCCAAGGGGAACCAGATCATGAAAATAGTATCTAAAACAGTATGATACGCCAACTCCTGGTACCCAACAACAAAATGCATCCAAATATGTTGCTCTACCTTCTTCATCTTAAAAGAATCTGAATAGTAGATCAAACCTGAACTATCTCTGGATAAATACAAGCCTAAGGAGATCATGTTCAATAATTCATTGCAGACGGAGGTTACATTAGATCTCACCATTTGATTTAAATTTGACATCCTTGTGCATCTATTTGAATATTCTAGTGTGTAACACCATGCGCAAAATGCTTTACCTCTCTAAAGAGACCAGAGATGCACTAAGGGAAGTTTTTGTTGATTATAAATCTTTCTTGGAACAACTCACAACCTAAGGAAGAAGAATGCTAGTATTGCCACTACCACCAAGTCTCCACCTTACTAAGAATAACCTTCATTCCAAAGGATATCTTAATCGAAAAACTAAATAACAATAGACTATTGTACTACATAGACTACCTGGGTCTATAAAGGTGGAATGGGTACTAATCAATCCAGGTTCGACCTTGGGCATCATGCCTATAAGGTTGACACAATTCTCAAGACTTCGATATTAAACTTGCATCATGAGCTCAAAGAATGGACGCTCAGTGGAAGTTACGTTTTGAATAGCACGAACATCCAACTGAACAAGTTGTTTAAATTAATTTGGATTATGATCATATTTTTAAGCAAAAACTTAATGTTGAAAGAATTATAAAATCTTATTAAGTCACTAAATAATATATGGATCTTCTTGCATAAAATTACAAAGATATGCCAGAATTAGATCCAAAAATCATTCAATATTTCCTCAAACAAAACTTTCTGCAAAAATGGTGAAACAACAACGAAAGTTCAAACTGGAAATAAGAAGTAATTAATGTCGAGGTTAAAAGTTGATGGCCTGCGGATTTATTATGGAGAACAACATCCCAACTGGTTAGTCAATATTGTGTTGGTCATGAACGAAAATTAGAATGTCCACATATGCATAGACTTTAGAGATATGAATAATGCATTCTCAAAAGATAAATTCTCTCTTCCAATCACGGATGTCATAGTCAACAATACTTGTTATTTTGAAAGAATATCTTTCATGGATGGTTTTTTGGGGTACAACTAGATAAAAATATATCTCGTAGATGAAAACAATATTTTCTAAAAACTTTGAGGGGGTATACTGCTATATTTTGATGCCCTATGGATTAAAAAATGTAGGTGCCACATATCAATATGCCATTGCCATAACTTTTTTGACCATCTATACAAAACGGTAGAATGTTACAAGGACAATATTGAAATCAAGAGTTGACATAGAAGTGATCACATCAAAGACCTACGAATAATCTTTGACATGATGCAAGCTTATCAGCTAAAGATAAAACCAAAAAAAAAAAAAAAATCCTTCCTATGAGTTTCTATTGGAAAATTTCTCAGATTTATAGTGACTTCTAAGTGAATCCATCTGGATCCCGATAAAGTGAAGGCAATTCAAGATATATAACCTCTAAGGAATACTAAAGAACTCATAGATCTACAAGGACAGTAAGCTAACATCGAAAGGTCTATAACTAATGACGTTGGAAAATGTCAGCCCTTTTCCAATTTAATGAAGAAAGGGGTGTCTTTTTTTCGGGATAGCAATTAATAGAAAGCATTTGATGATGTAAAATAATAGCTTACCAACCCACCAGTATTAATGGCATTGGTGTCCGGAAAGCCATTCCTCATCTATGGAGGGCCACAGACATGCTCCTGATGCATTGCTAGCTCAAAATGAGGACTATATGCACAAACAAGCTATTTACTACTTGAGTAGAAGAGTAATTGGATTGAACAAAGTTACAATCCTCGTGAAAAGGAGTATTTGGGTCTAGATTTTCTAAAACAGAATACAAAATTTTATGTTGTCCCATAATAATTTGATATAATTTCTACTCAATGTATACAACATATGCACAGGACTGATACCGGAGCACCTTAGAAAATCTTTATTTTGAGATCAAAATTTAAACCAATTAAACTGAAATTCTTATGAGAGTGTCAAACCATACTCCTAAAATAAAATACAAAATCTTATATGGTCCATGATGATTTGATATAATTTCAAATAAATAAAGTAGATATCTCACGCACTGGACTGATACCGGTGCAGCTAAGAAATTTTTTTAGTTTAAGGCAAAAAAAATCAACTCATTAAATGAATTTTTTTTTTGTTTAAGGTGAAAATATCAACTCATTAAATAATTTTTTTATGAAAGTGTCATAACTGGCTCTTAAAAGAGTATGACTCTTAAAAGAGTATACAAATTTTTATGATCTATGGTGATTTAATAAAATTTCTATTCAATATAGTACAAAACTCATTCATTAGAGTGATACTGGTACAACTGAGAAAAAATCTTTAGTTTGAGATATAAATATCAAGTAACCTATGTAAAATTTTTGTGAGAGTGTCAAAATATACTCCTAAGATAAAATACAAAATTATATGACGATCCATAAAGATTTGATTTTTACTCAATATAGTATACAGCTCGCACACTAGACTAATACCGGCACAATTGAGAAAAATCTTAAATTTGAGGTCAAAATGTCAATCAATTGATTTTATTTCATGAGAGTGTGTAAACATGATTATAAATTTGAATGCACATTTTTATGCAGATCTATGATTAATTGATATAATTTCTACTCAATATAATATACAGCTCATGCATTGGACTAATGCCAATGTAGTTGAGAAATGTTTTTAGCTTGAGTTCAAAATCTAAACCAATTAAAAGAAAATTTTTATTCAAGTGTCAATGCATACTTATAAAGTCGAATATAAATTTTCTATAGTATAGTGATCCATAAGAATTTGGAGCATTTTTAGTAAATATATTACAAAACTCACGCACTGGATTGATACTAGTGCAACTGAAAAAGTTCGTTAGTTTGAAGTCAAAAACTTAATAAATTAATAATTTTTTTATTTTGTGTCAAAATATACTTTTTGACCAAAATATAAAATTTTATATTGATCCATAATGATTTGATGCAATTTCTATTTAATATAGTACATAGCTCATATATCCGACTTATACTAGTGCAGCTAAGAAAAAAAATTAGTTTGCGGTCTAAATGTCAACCAATTAATGCAAAATATTTATGAGTTTCAAAACATACTCCTAAACCAAAATATAAATTATATATTAATCAATAATAATTTGATACAAATTCTATTCAATATACTATACAGCTCATGCAACAAACTAATACTGATGCAGTTGAGAAAATCTTTTGTTTGAAGTTGAAATATAAATCAATTAATAAATTTTTTTTATATGATTTCAAAATAAACTCTTAAAATAGAATGCAAAATTTTATAGTGATACATAATGATTGGTTATAATATCTACTCAATATAGTATACATCTCACTCAATCGATTGATACCAGTGTAGCTGAGAAAAATCTTTAGTTTGAGGTTGAAATGTCAAGAAATTAATATGAAAATTTTATAAGAGTATAAAAATATACTCCTAAAGTAGAATAAAATATTTTATTGTGATCAATGATAATTTGATACAATTTCTATTTAACGTAGTTTACAAATCATGTGTCGGAATGATACTGGTGCAGTTGAAAACAATGTTTAGTTTGATGTCAAAATATCAATCAATTAATATGATATTTTTATAAGAATGTCAAAAGAAACTCCTAAAATAGAATACAAAATTTTATGGTGATCCATAATGATATGTGATAGTTTATACTAAATATAGTACACAGCTCATATATCAAACTTACATCGACGCAATTTAAAAAATCTTTAATTTGAGAAGAAAATCTAAACAAATTAATATAAAATATTTATGAGAATGTAAAAGCATATTTGTAAAATATTATACAAAATTTTATAGTTATTCATAGTGATTTGATATAATTTCTGCTTAATATAGTAAATAGCTCACGCACCAGACTAATACTTGTGCAGCTAAGAAAAATGTTTAGTTTAAAGAAGAAATTTCAAGCAATTAATATGGAATTTTTGTGAGAGTATAAAAACATACTTCTAAAATATAATACAAAATTATATGGTGATTAATGATTATTTGATAAAATTTCTACTTAATATAGTACACGGCTCATGCACCGGACTAATACCAGTGCAGTTGAGTAAAATTTTTAGTTTGAAATCAAAATGTCAAGAAATAAACTTGAAATTTTGATAAGAGTGTCAAAACATAATCCTAAAATAGTGTAAAATATTTTATGGTAATCTATGGTGATTTGATATAATTTCTACTCAATATAATGCATAACTCACGTACAGGACTAATACCAGTGGAGCTAAGAAAATTATTAGTTTGAAGTCAAAATCTCAACAAATTAATGTGAAATTTATATAAGAGTGTCTAAACATACTCTGAAATCATAATACAAAAGTATATATTAATTTATGGTGATTTGATATAATTTCTACTTAATAGGTTGTATAACTCACGCATCGGATTAATACTGGTACAACTAAGAAAAATCCTTATGAAAAACAAAACTTTTTGCACAAAATAAAGAAAAATCTTTTTGTTATTTTCTGTAATTAATCATACTAATATATAAAATAAAGAATGCTTTTAGATTATTAATTTTGCAATTCAAGTATTATATCTAATATATATACTTATCATTTTAATAAAAAACTCAAATCCTATCTTTCGATACCACTAATAAATATTCATTGGTTTCTATTAATCTACGTGTACGTGTGATAATTTACTTCAATTTTGAACTCAATTTCTAACTCATGATTCATCTTTTCTCTCTAAATAAATTTTTTCTTTGGTTTTTTCACATTTTTCTTTTGTGAATATTACACCTTTTATGCAAATATTCATGCTTGCTTAGGCGCAAATACCTGATTACTCGAATCATATTTTATCTCTTAAAAATTCCATTCGTATGATTATTCATGCTTATTTAGGCATAAATACCTAACTATATAGTAATTCTTAAGAAATTTATTTATAAGAGATCATTATCTTAATACCAAGCTCACATATTTATTCTTTTTTATATTTTTTTAATTTTATTTAGAAAGAAAGACTACTCAGTTATTATAATTTTATTCTGAAGAATAGATGCATATTTATCTCAAAATTACTCTTAGCAGTATTTATATTTTGATTTTTATTTTTTTCATAAAATTCTAAGTGTATTACCATTCTTCTTTCCTATCAAATATCCAATCTATATTTATTCTTTTATTCGTAGTAGATTCATTTATTGAAAAAATATTTTTCAAAGTTTTCAACTCCCTTTTTTAAAATATCGTAAAAACTAGCCCAAGTGTAAAATAAAGAAATCTAAAAATTCTAAAAATTTTAAAAATAAAGAAAATAAAAAATCCTAAAAAGAAACTATAAAAACTTCTAATCCTCGCCCACACCTAAACTCGTGTATACCCTCATACACGAAGCAAGGGTGATAAAATAAAGGTGAAAACTATTTTACAAATAATATGTAAGTTATACAAAATACATATCGGTTTCGATCTCATGATCACTTCTCACTCTCATAATGTGTCCTTTTATCTTGAAATGGATAAACTTAGCCATTTTGTCAATTTTTGCATTAATATTTCCATCTTATTTTTGGTCTTTTTTTTTCAATTTGTGTCTACCTTTCTTTCTTTTAATCACTCGTAAAATTTTAAAGTTGGAAATCATACATTTATCATTGTTTATATTCCACCCACAGGCATCTTTCATATTATTAAGCATTTTGATCTTATCAATATGTGAAATAATATACTCACTTTGATTTAGTGGAATTATGAGCTCAGTTTTGAATGGCTCTTTCAAATTATCAAATACCATGATCTCTTTCTTTTGTGGTTCCATCAAGTCTTCTAGTGTTTTGGGTTAGTCATACAAAATTTCTTCAAACTCGCTATCAAAATTCTCAAAAGAAAATGTCATACTAGTGGGCTTATTATTTGTCAAGTTATTATAAAGGAATAAAAATTCTCCTTAACTAATTTCTTCACAATGTTCATCAAAAGAATCAAAAGATAGTATATTACTAGCAAGCTCGTCATGGTACAAATCATCAAACAAAATTTATTTTTGTCACCATTGTCTCCATAATTATTTGCACAATGGTGTGAAGAAGGTTGATCACAATATTGAAGTATGGACTCATCATGCACAAGATTATTTGAGTCTTCAGAAAATGATTGAAGTGGTTACTTGACGGTGTTAAATAAGTTCAAACAATTAGATGGTTGATTTTCAATATGCTCACCATGGGAAGATATTTTGATTAAAATTTCTAGATAAGATGCGGTTTGAGAGGATGATTTTAGCAAAACTCTATGCCTTCCTCTATTCTACGTATTCATTCATCAATCTCATGATTGTAAGCTTCCTCATTTACTCGGTGATTGCATCTTAAGATCATGAGTGAAGTTTGAAGTTAGATATAAGGGATCCACATGCAAATTTGATGACATTTGTGAAGTAGTTGTAGGTAAATTCTCATAATATCTTCTAGACTTTTTAATCTTACATCAAACATGTTCAATTAATTATATTGTTCATGGTTAAATTTAGAATATGAAGATGATTGGTCTATAAAGAATAAATCTGATGAGTGACTCTCTTGATATAACTCATGATTCTATGTAAAATAAGAATAATTTATCCATTCACAATTGTAATTTGGTGAGTAGAAAATGCTCATAGGTTAAGGATATGTGGTGTACATTTGATCATGATCTAGTCCTAATAAACTTTCTTTCCATGGACACCGATAGTAATCATGGTATGGATCACTACATTGATGACATCTAGATATGGGGAATTAATTTGGAAGCATGATTTTTAAGTTTTTCTTATTGAAGAAAAGGTGAGGGGGAAAGAGATGGGAAAAGAAAAATAGAAAAGTTTTTTATGTTTTTTTAGAAAAATCAGGAACTAACTAGAAACATGAAAAAAATGGTAGAAGTAGGCTTACCACAACCACGGATTAGCGGCAATTGCCGCTAATTAGCAGCACAACCAAGGCCTTTGACTCCCTGATTTTTGCAGCTAATTGCTTTCACTCCTATGGTCCTTTTTGCCTTCCTATACCTGTACTTTAATATCTTTGCACACTCAACACTTTTAACTTGTAAAACTTTAAAAAATAAAGAAAACACCATCGATCCCTAGTAAAGACACCAAAAACATGATATAATAAATCTAATGCAAGTGTATAGGTTGGTTGTAGTGCAAGAAAATCACCCTGTAGAGATCTCAAGTGTTTTACTATCTTACTCTTTCTATTATTTAGCAAGCTAATTAGCAAGTTCTAAATAGGTTTTAGTCTATTCTAATTAGTCTAAGATGTTGAGTCCACTAGTTTACAACCAAGTATTCTTTTTACTATCATCTTCCCATCATTCTAATATAAATAATTACGATTATATTAAAAAGTTTATCTTTTTAGTTTAACCTTTTATTCAAAGTACCCTAAGTATGAGATGTTAAGTGTTGTACAAGTATAACTCAACGAAGATGTGACTTATGTAAAAGCAAACTAAATGAATAAAATCAAAACCAATAACCCCAAACCCTAACTAAGTATAGACTATCAAAAGAAATCTTAAGCATAACCTATCAAAGTATTAGATTTATGAATTATTGTATTTTAATTCTTTTATAGAAAAATCATGTCTTTTTTAGTTATGTTAGGAAGAAGACAAATAAAATAAATACCATCGTTTTTCACTAGTTTCATTTGTATTCTAGAAATAAACAAAATTAGCTACTCATAATTATTTGTCAGGTTCATATTTTTATACATGAAAACTAATAAAGATCTATGATTTTCCTAGAAAGCAAATAAATCCCTAAAATAGAAAGTAATAAAAAATTGACTAGAAAGCATGTAAATTATGTTACCTACAAAGAACACAATGAACAACAAGAATAATTTTTGGAGTTTTAGTATTGTGACGTCGCTCCTAAGATTTATTCTTCTAATTTTATTAATCTCAATAATGCATAAGAAACCTTAATTTACAAAGATATGGCCAATAAATAGGTTTCAAACTACCAAACCCTAATCCAGTTATAATTGAACAACTATAAAATTACAACTATGCCCTCACAAAATTTTTTATTACAGAATTAAAAGTTTTTGCCACCAAATAGCGGTGTTTACTGCTATAGCGGCATTGACCGCCAAATTGTGGAGGTTAATTTTTGCCAGCTGAACCCTTGTCTATGTATGAGTTAGCAAAATGAACTTTGGCTCTCCATAATACAACCAAATGGTAGCAAAACTTTGTGTTCCTGTAACTTTCTTCTCTTTAGCTCTTTCTGATCTCAGTTTTCCTAATCTTTCTCTGATTTCATATCATATCCTTGTAAAAATAGGTGTAACCTAAAAACATGCTAAAAATATCCAAGTAGTATTATTTATAGACAAAAATAGATAAGATCTGGACTATAACTTGCAATATGGCACTAATGAGATGCAATATCTACTCAATATATTACACAGCTCATGCACTAGACTAATACTAGTCAAGCTAAGAAAATCTTTAGTTTGAGGTCAAAATTTCAACAAATTAATATGAAAATTTTATTGGAGTGTAAAAACATACTTCTAAAATAGAATAAAAAATATTATAATGATACATGTTGATTTGATACAATTTCCACTCGATATAATTCATAGAACATGCACCTGGTACCGTTGAGAAAATTTTTGAGTTTCAGGTCGAAGTATCAATAAATTCAAGTGATATTTTTTGAGAGTGTTAAAATATACTCCTAAAAGAGCATACAAAATTATGTTGTGATCATGGTGATTTGATACATTTTCTACTCAATATAGTATACAATTCACGAATTGGACTAATACAGTGAAGTTGAGAAAATTTTTTAGTTTGACAATGAAATATAAAACAATTAATGTGAAATTTTTATGAGAGTATAAAAATATACTCCTAAATGTAAATATATAATTTTATAGTGATGTATAATGATTTGATATAATATCTACTAAATATAGTATACAACTCACATGCCTGACTCATAATAGTGCAACTGAGAAAAATTTTAGTTTGAGACTAAAATCTCAACCAATTATGTAAAAAATTTACGAGAACATCAAAATGTATTGCCAAAATAGAATGAAAAATTTTATATTGATCCATAGTAGCTTGTTATAATTTCTACTTAAATAGTACACAGCTCAAGCCTGAGACTAATACTGGTGCAGTTGAGAGAAATCATTAGTTTGTGGTTAAAACCAAAACTAATTAAAGTGAAATTTTTATTAGAGTTTCAAGCATACTTCTAAAATATAATAAAAATTTTTATAGTAATTCATTATGATTTGATTCAATATCTACTCGATATAGTATATAGTATATAACTCACGCATCAAACTATACATGTGCTGCTAACAAAGATCTTTAGTACAAAGTCAATATATCAAGAAATTAATATGAAATATTTATGATAGTGTCAGTCAATACATACACTTAAATAGAATATAAATTTTATATTGATTCATGATAATTTCTACTTAATTTAGTATATAGCTCACGCACTAGACTTATACTAGTACTGTAGAGAAAAATCTTTATTTTGAGGTTGAAATTTCAAGCAATTAATATGAAAGATTTACTAGAGTGTAAAAATATACTTCGAAAACATAATCTTTTACAAAATCTTACAGTGATCCATTTTGATTTGATGCGATTTCTATTGAATATAGTACATAGTTTATGCACAGGACTTATATTGGTGCAATTAAGAAAAATCTCTAGTTTGATATAATTTCTATTCAATATATGGAAATTTTTTATATGAGTGTCTAAACATACACCAAAGATAGAATAAAAACACTATAGTGATTCATAGTGGTTAGATATAATTTCTATTTAGTATAGTACACAGCTCATACATAAGATAGATACCGTTGCATTTGAAAAAAAACTTTAGTTTGGAGTCAAAGTATCAACCATTTAATTTAAATTTTTTATGAGAGTACCAAAATATACTTCAAAAAAATAATACAAAATTATATTGTGATACATGATGATTTGATGTAATTTCTAACTAATATATTCAGAACTCACACACCGAATTAACAACAGTGCAGTTGAGAAGAATTTTTAACTTGAGGTCAAAATGTCAAGCAATTAAACTAAAATTTTATAAAAGTGTCAAAATATATTTCTAAAATAGAGTACAAAATTTTATACTAATCCATGATGATTTAATATAATTTATACTCAATATAACACAATTTTTACACTAGACACAAAATGGTGCAGCTAAAACAAATCTACAGTTTTAGGTCAAAATCTAAACATATTAAAATAAAATTTTTTATGAGAGTGTCAAAACATAGTTTTAAAGTAGAATACAAAATCATATTATGATCCATCATGATTCGATACAATTTCTACTCAATATAATACATAACTCAAGTACCAGATTTATACTGATACAATTAAGAAAAATCATTAGTTTGAGATAAAAATCTCAATCAATTAATGTGAAATTTCTATGAGCGTATCAAAATAAACTTTTTGAAGAGTATATAAATTTTTTATAATGATCCGTAGTGATTTAAAAATTTTCTACTGAATATAGTATACAGCTCATGCACTAGACAAACATTACTGCAGTTGAGAAAATTTTTTAGTTTGAGGTATAAATGTCAAGTAATTAATATGAAATTTTTATAAGTGTGTCAAAATATGCTTATAAAATAGGATACAAATTTTATGTTAATCCAAAATTACTTGATACAATTTCTACTAAATATAGTATATAGCTTATGCAATAACTGATACCGGTGCAGCCGAAAATAATTTTAGTTTGCAAAATCTAAACAAATTAAAGTGAAACTTCTATGTTATTGTCAAAATATGATCCTAAAATTTAATAAATCTTTTTATAGTGATTCATAATGATTTGGAATAATTTCTACTCAATATATTACACAGTTCACGCTGCAGACTAATATCGATGCAGCTGAGAAATATCAATAGCTTAAAGTTAAAATACCAATTAATAAATTTTTTTATTAGAGTTTCAAATATACCTCTAAAACAAAATAGAAAATTTCATATTGAATTATAGTTATTTGATACAATTTCAACTCAATATGGTACATAGCTCACGTATTGGACTTGTATTGGTGTAGCTAAGAAAATCTTTAGTTCGAGAAGAAAATATCCGCTAATTAATATGAAATTTTTATGAGATTATCAAAATATATTCCTAAAATAGAATAAAAAATTATTTGGTGATCCATGATAATTTTATGCAATTTCTACTCAATATAGTATACAACTCACGCACTAGGCAAATGTCGGTGCCATTAAGAAATAATTTTAATTTGAGGTCAAAATATCAATCAATTAATATAAAATTTTTTATTAGAGTGTTAAAATATAATTCTAAAATAGATTAAAAAATTATATGGTTATCCAAGATAATTGGTTAAAAGTTTTACTCAATATAAAACATAACTCATGCACCAAACTGATACTGGTATAGTTGTGAAACTTTTTTAGTTTGAGGTCGAAATATCAAGAAATTCAAGTAAACTTTTTATGAAAGATTCAAAACATTATCCTAAAATTTAATATAAAATTTTACAGTGATCCATGATGATTTGATAGAATTTCTATATAATATAGTATACAACTCACACATCAGACTCGTACTAGTACGACTGAGTAAAATTTTTAGTTTTAGATAAAATCTAAACCAATGAAAGTAAAATTTTTATAAGAGTGTCAAAGTATATTTCTAAAATAGAATACTAAATTTTAAAGTAATAAATGATGGTTTGATATAATTTCTACTGAATATTATATACAGATCACACACTGGACTCAAACCAATGCAGCTAAGAAAAATCTTTACTTTGAGAAGAAAATATCAATCAATTAATGTAAATTTTTTTTGAGTGTGTCAAAATATATTCCTAAAATAGTATATAAAAATTTATGGAGATCCATAGTGATTTGAGTATATTCCTAATGCAAAATACAAAATTATATGGTGATTCAGAATGATTTGGTAAAACTTCTACACAATATAGTACTAGCGCAGTTGATTAGTGATGATTTAGTAAAACTTCTAACGCAGAACACAACTTATGCACCGGACTAATACCAATACAGCTGAGAAAAGTTTTAGTTTGAGGTCAAATTGTCAAGAAATTAAGGTAAAATTCTTATTAGAGTGTCAAAATATACTCCTAAAATAGTATAAAAAATTTCATGATAATCCATGGTGATTTGATACAATTTCTACTCATTATTATACATAGCTCATGTACTAGACAAATACTAGTGCAGTTGAGAAAAAAAATTTGTTTGAGGTGAAAATCACAATCAATTAATGATAAATTTTCATGGTATGTCAAAATATACTCGTAAAATAGTATACAAAATTTATTGTTATTTATAATGATTAGATATAATTTCTATTCAATATAATACAAAACTCATGCACCAAACTTATACTCGTATAACTAAAAAAAATATTTAGTTTGAGATAAAAATATTAAATAATTAATGTAAAATTTTTATGAGAGTGAAAAAGCAAACTCCTAAAATAGAATACAGAATTATATGGTGATCCAAAATGATTTGTTAAAATTTTTACTCAATATAGGACACAACTCACGCATTAAATTTATAACGGTGCAATTGAGAAAAGTCTTTAGTTTGAGCTTGAATTGGCTAGAAATTAATGGGAAATTTGTACAAAAGTGTCAAAAACTTTTTTAAAATAGAATACAAAATTTTATGGTACTCTATGATGATTTAATACCATTTGTACTCAATAAAGTACTTAGTTTACACACTAGACAGATACCAACGTAGCTGGAAAATATCTTTCTTTTGATATTAGAATCTCAGCCAATTAATTTGAATATTTTTATAGTGAAATTTTTTTGAGTGTCAAAAAATACTTATAAATAGAATATACAATTTTATGGTGATCCATGATGATTTTATATAATTTATACTTTATATATAATATAACTTATGCACCAGACTAATACCAATGTAACTGAGAAAAATCTTTAAATTGATATTAAAATATCAAGAAATTAATCTAAACTTTTAAAGAAAATGTCAAAACATATTTTTAAAACTAAATACAAATTTTTTTGGTAATCTATGATAATTTGATACAGTTTCGACTCAATATAATATATAGCTCACGCTCTAAACTAATACTAGTGTAGCTGAGAAAAATGCTTAGTTTGAGGTTGATAGTTTAGATAATTAATGTAAATTTTTTATGAGAGTTTCAAAACATACTATAAAAATAGAATATAAAATTTTATGATGATCAATTATAATTTGATATATTTTTAATTTATATAGTATACGGCTCATACACTTGACTAATGCCTGTGCAGCTGTGGGAATTTTTAGTTTGAGATCGAAATATCAAGTAATTAATATAAATTTTTTATTAGAGTGTCAAAACATACTCCTAAATTTTAATATAAAGTTATGTGATTATCTATGATGATATTATACAATTTCTACTCAATAGAATATACAACTCACACACTAGACTTGTATAGTGCAGCTGAGAAAAATCTTTACTTGAGACTAAAATGTTGACCAATTAATGTGAAATTATTATTAAAGTATAAAAAAAACTCCTAAAATAGAATCTAAAATTTTATAATGATCATTGATATTTAATACAAATTCTACTCAATATAGTACACAACTCAAGCACTAGATATATACCTACTGTTGAGAATTTTTTTAGTTTGAGGTCGAAATGGGAAGAAATTCATGTAAAGTTTTGAGAGTGTCAAAATATATTTCTAAACTAAATTATAAATTAATATAGTGGTCTAAGATGATTTTAAATAATATCTACTCAATATAGTAAACAGCTGACGTACTGGACACATATCAGTGAAACTTAGAAAAATCGTTAATTTGAGGCCAAACTATTAACCAATTAATGTGAAATTTTAATGAGAGTATCAAAACATACTTCTAAAATATTAATGAGAGTATCAAAACATACTTCTAAAATATTAATGAGAGTATCAAAACATACTTCTAAATTATAATAGAAAATTTTTATAGTGATTCATGATAATTTGATGAAATTTCTACTAAATATACCTGTGCAATTGAGAAAAATTTTTAGTTTGAAGTCAAATTGAACCAATTAATGTTAAAATAGAATAAAAAATTTTATGGTAACACATGTTGATTTAATAAAATTTCTGCTCAATATAGTACACAACTCACGCATTAAATTTATACCGGCACAGCTGAGAAAAATATTTATTTTGAGGTCAAAATCTTAATCAATTAATAATAAATTTTTATTTATGTTTTGAAATATAATCCTAAAACATAATATATAATTTTATAGTGATCCATAGTGATTTGATATAATTTCTACTCAATATAGTACACAACTCATGTACCATACTCATACAGGTGCAGTAGATAAAATTATTTAGTTAAAGATGAAAATGTTAAGCAATTAATGTAAAACTCTTATGAGAGTGTCAAAATATACTCATAAAATAGAATACAAAATTTATAGTGATTTATGATGATTTGATATAATATCAACTCAATATAGCACATACCTCACGTACCAAAATAATACCAGTACAACTGATTATAATGTTTAGTTTGAGACAAAAATACCAATAAGTTCATGTGTAATTTTAATGAGAGAGTCAAAACATACTCCTAAAAAGAATCCTAAATTTTACAGTGATCGATAATAATTTGATACAATTTCTACTCAATATATTACAAAGATCATATACTGGACTGATACCAGCTCAGTTGAGAAAAATCGTTAGTTTTATGGAAAAAAACCTAAACCAATTACTATAAAGGTTCTTTGATAGCATCAAAACATACTTTTAAATAGAATTTAAAATATTATAGTAATCTATAGTTATTTGATACAATTTCTACTTAATATACAATATATTTCACGCACCAGATAGATACTAGTATTGCTAAGAAAACACTTTTGTTTAGAATCGAAATGTCAAGAAATTAATGTAAAATTTTTACGAGAGTATCAAAACATACTCTTTAAAGAGAATACAATTTTTTATAATGATTCATGGTGATTTATTATAATTTCTACTCCATATTGTACAGAGCTCACACAGAGGACTAATACTGCTACAGCTGAGAAAAAATTTTAGTTTGAGTTAAATATCAAGTAATTATTTTGAAATTTTTATAATAGTGCCAAAACATACTTCTAAATAGAATACAAAATTTTAGGTGATCCGTGACGATTTGAAGCAATTTATACTTAATAAAATACACAACTCATGCACCGGACTTATATCAGTATAGCTAACAAAATCTTCAGTTTGAGGTCAAAAACTAAACTAATTAATACCCCTATTGCACTCGTAGTCTCTGAAGGATGAGAACCAATAATGTAGCATCTACATCGATAATTCAAGCAGATGAATAATTATTATTTCTGAAAGAAATTGAAGAATTTCTTGGGAATCCTACAAGATCAATTCATTCGAATAAAAATTTTTTAGTGATCCCCAATAACTTTATATAATTTTTTTCTCAATATAGTATACAACTCATGCACCAGACTAATACTGGTGTAGTCGAAAAAATATTTAATTTGAGGTCAAAATATTAGCAATTAATATGAAATTTTTATGAAAGTGGCAAAACATATACCTAAATAAGAACACAAAATTTTATGATGATACATGATAGTTTGATATAATTTTTACTCAGTATAATATACTGATCACGTACTGAACTTATACTGTAGTTGAGAAAAATTTTCAGTTTGAGATCGAAATGTTAAGAAATCAACATGAAATTTTTATTGAGTGTCAAGACATATTTCCAAAGTAGAATACAAATTTTTATAGTGACCATTGATCGTTTGATACAATTTCTACTTAATATAGTATATATATCACATACCAGACCTCAAATTAATACCAGTGCAGTAGAGAAAATTTTTTAATTTGAGGTCAAAATCTAAATGAGTCAAAGTTAAATTTTTCTGAAAGATTCAAAATATACTTCTAAAATATAACACAAAATTTTATAGTGATTCATGATGATTTGGTAAAATATCTACTCAACATAGTACACAGCTTACGTTCAAGACTTATTCTGGTGCAGTAGAGAGGAATCTTTATTTTGAGGCAAAAATATCAACTAATTAATGTAAAATTTTTATGAGAGTGCCAAACCATACTCTTAAATAAAAATTTTTGGCGACCCATAATGATTTGATACAATTTTAACTCATATAGAACACAACTCATTCACCAAACTAATACTGGTGCATTTGAGAAAATATTTATTTTGAGAACAAAATTTTAACCATTTAATATGGAATTTTATGAGAATGTCAAAATATAGTCCTAGAATACATACAAAATAAAAAAATGAACCATAGTTATTTCATGCAATTTCTGCTCAATATAGTTCATAACTCACATACTAGAATGATACTTGTACAGCTGAGAAAATATTTAGTTTCAGTTTGAAATTTTAAGCAATTAATGTAAAATTTTCATGAATGTCAAAATATACTCCTAAAAGATAATATTAAATTTTATAGTGATCCATGATGATTTCGTATAATATGTACTCAAAAATAATACAAAACTCACATACCGGACTTATATATGTGCAGCGGAGAAAAATCTTTAGTTTGAAGCAAAAATATCACCCAATTAATGCAAAATTTGCATGAGGGTGTAAAACATACTCTTAAAATAAAATACCAAATTTTATGGCGACTCATGATGATTTGATACATTTTTACTAAATATAATAGATATCTGACATACCGAACTAATACCGATGTAGTTAAGAAAAATATTTAGTTTGAGTTTACAATCTCAACGAATTAATATGAAATTTTTATGATAGTATTGGACATAATACTAAAATATAATCTAGAATTTTATAGTGTTCCATGTTTATATGACGTAATATTGACTCAATATAATACACAACTCATGTACATGAATAATACCAATATAGCAGAGAAAAATCTTTAGTTTGAAGAAAAAAATCAACAAATTAATGTAAAATTATTATGAAAATTTCAAAACATACTCTTAAAATGGAATAGAAAATTTTATAGTGATCAATGATAATTATATTTTATTTCAAATTAATATAGTATACAGTTTATACACTAGACATATATCTTTGTAGCTGAGAAAAATCTTTAGCTTGAAATAAAAAACTCTACCAATTAATGTAAAAATTTTATGAAAGTTTCAAGACAAACTTCTAAAATATAATACAAAACTTTATAAGGAACCATGATGGTTTGATACAATTTTTACTCAATATAATACACAGCTCACGTACGGGACTAATACAATAGCCGTTAGGAAAAATCTTTAGTTTGAGACCAAAATGTAAGCCAAATAATGTGATACTTTTATGAGAGTGTTAAAACATAGTCTTGAAATAGAATATAAAAGTTTATCATGATTCATATTGATTTTTGATAATTTCTACTAAATATAGTACATAACACACACACAAGACTAATACTTGTAGAGATAAATATTTAGTTTGAGGTCAAATTATTAACCAATTAATATAAAATTTTTATGAGAGTGTCAAAATATACTCTTAAAATAAAATACAAAATTTTGTTGGATCTATGGTGATTTGATATAGTTTCCAATCAATATAGTACACAGCTCACACATCGGACTTATACCGCTATAGCTGAGAAAAATATTTAGTTTAAAATTTCTTTAGAGTTCCTAAACATGCTCCTAAAAAATAATATGAAATTTTATAGCGACATAAGTTAGTTTGGTATAATTTCTACTTAATATACTACGCAGCTCACATACAAGCCTGATACCAGTACAGTTGAGAAAAATATTCAGTTTGAGATCGAAATGCAAAACAATTATATGAGAGTATTAAAAAAAATACTCTTAAAACTGAATGCAAAATTTTATAGTGATCTTTGATTATTTGATATAATATCAATTCAATATAGTACACAGCTCACGTATTAGACTGATACCAGTGCAGCTAAAACGTTTTTTAGTTTAAGGCCAAAATGTAAACCAATTAATGTGATATTTGTATGGGAGTGTCAAAACATAATCTTTAAATAGATTACAAATTTTTATGGTGATTAAAATAATTTGATTTAATTTTAACTCAATAAAGTATATAACTTACGCACCGGACTATTGCCAGTGCAGTTTAGAAAAATCTTAAGTTTGAGAATAAAATGTTAACTAATTAATGTGAAATTTTTATGAAAGTGTCAAAATATACTTCTAAAATAGAATACAAAATTTTATAATAAACTATGGTGGATTGGTGTAATTTCTATTTAATATAGTATACAGGTCACTCTCTAAAAACATTCTGGTGCAGTTAAGAAAAATATTTAGTTTGAATTAAAAAATATCAATAAATTAATGTAAAATTTTATGAAATTGTAAAAAATATATTCCTAAAGTATAATACAAAATTTTATTGTGATAACTGACGATTTGATACAATCTACTCAATATAGTACATAACTCACGTACCTAACTAATGTTGGTGCAGTTGAGAAAAATCTTTTGTTTGAGGCATAAATGTCAACCAATTAATGAGAAATTTTTATGAGACTATAAAATCATACTCTTAAAATAAAATACAAAATCTTATTATGACCCATGATGATTTCATATAATTTCAACTTAATCTAGCATACAGTTCACGCATCTAACTTATACTCATGCAGGTCAGAAAAATCTTTAGTTTGAAGTCAAATATCAACGAATTAATATGAAATTTTTATGAGAGTGTCAAAACATAATTAAAGAAATGAATACAAAATTTTATATATTCATGATGATTTTATACAATATCTATTCAATATAATACATAGATCATGTACTAGACTAATATGGTGCAGTAGAGAAAAATCTTTAATTTGAGATAAAAATATCAATCAATAAATGTAAAATTATTATAAGATTATCAAAAAATACTTCTTAAAATAGAATACAAAATTCTATAGTGATCTATAATTATTTGATATAATTTAAATTCAATATATTACAAAGTTTGTTAATTAGACTTAAATCGGTGCAGCTGAGAAAAATTTCTAGTTTGAGGTTAAACTTTCAATCAAATAAAATAAAATTTTTATGAGAGTGACAAAACATACACCGAAAATAGAATATAAAATTTATAGTGAACCATGGTGGTTTGATATAGTGTTTACACAATATAATATGCAGCTCATGCACAACATTTATATCGGTATAGTTGAAAAAATCTTTAGTTTGAGGCCAATATGTCAACCAATTAATGATCCTTTAATGAGAGTGTAAAAATATACTCCTGAAATAGGACATAAAGTTTTATTTTGTTCAATATTGATTTGATATAATATCTACTCAATATAGTACACAACTCATGCACTGGTGCAGCTGAGAAAAATCTTTAGTGCAAGCTCATAATCTCAACCAATTAAAGTAAAATTTCTATGAGAGTGACAAAACATGCTTCTATAACAAAATACATAATTTTGTAGGATCCACAGTGGTTTGATACAATTTTCAATCTATATAGTATATAGCTCGCACATCAGACTAATTCTTGTGCAGTTGAGAAAAATCTTTAGTTTGAGGTAGAAAATATTAATAAATTAATGTGTAATTTATGAGAGTTTGATAACATATTCCTAAAAAGAATAAAAAATTTATCGTGATTCATAGTAAATTGATAAAATTTCTACTCAATTTAATGCACAGCTAACACACAGAACTTATACTAGTGCAGTTAAGAAAAATCTTTAGTTTTAATTCAAAATCTCAATCAATTACAAGAAATTATTATGAGAGTGTAAAAGCATACTCCTAAAGTTTAAACCAAAATTATATAGTGATCTATGGTTATTTGATATAATTTCTACTTAATATAGTAGACAACTCATGCATCGGACTGATAGTGCTATAGTTAAAAAAATCTTTACCTTGAGGCCGAAATATTAAGTAATTAATGTGAAAATTTTATGCTAGTATCCAAACATACTTCTATAATAGAATATAAAATGTTATAGTGATTTTATACAAGTAGTAGGCTAATATACTCCTAGAATATAAAATGTTATAGAATACATAGCTCACGTAGTAGGCTAATACTAGTGCTGCTGAGAGAAATCCTTAGTTTGAAATTAAAATTTAAAGAAACTATTGTTTAATTTTTATGAGAGTGTATAAATATACTCCTAAAATAAAATAAAAAACTTTATAGTCATTCATGATGATTTAATACAATTTCTACTCAATAAGTATACAATACACGCATAGACATATACCAGTGCAGCCGAGAAAAATTATTAGCTTTAGATTAAAATCAAAACAAATTGAAGTTAATTTTTTATTAAGTATAAAATCATAATATTAGAATAGTATATAAAATTTTATGGTGATCCATGGTGATTTTATACAAGTTCTGTTCAACATAGTATATAACTCAGCACCAGACAATTACCAATACAGTTGATAAAAATGTTTAGTTTTGGGTCAAAATCTCAGCCAATTAATGTGAAATTATTGTGATAATGTCAAAATATACTCCTAAAACAGGATACAAAATTTTATAGAGATCCATATTGATTTAATATAATTTCTACTCATTATACTATACAACTCACGTAGTGGACTAATACCAGTATAGTTGAAAAAATCCTTTGTTTGAAGTCAAAATATCAAGAAATTAATGTAATTTTAATTGAAGTGCCAAAATATACTATTAAAATATAGTATAATATTTTATATTGATCTATGATATTTTGATATAATATCTACTCAATATTGTACACGACTCACATACTGGACTATTACCAGTGCAGCTGAGAAAAATCTTTACTTTAAGGTCAAAATCTCAACCAATTAGTGTGAAATTAGTCTGAGATTATCAAAAAATACTCCTAAAATAGAATACAATTTTTTAGTCATCCCTAATAATTTGATACAATTTCTACACAATATCGTACATTGCTCACGCACCAAACCAATACAGTTGTAGCTGAGAAAATCTTTAGTTTGAGTTTGAAATGTGTTAAACTAATGTGAAATTTTTTGTGAGTGTCAAAGTATACTCATAAAATAGAAACAAAATTTTTTAGTGATTCATAGTAATTTGATATAATTTCTATTTAATATAGTATAAACCTCACGCACCGGACTTATAATCGTGTAGCTGAGAAAATGTTTAGTTTGAGGTCAAAATATTAAGAAATTATTGAAATTTTTTTATGAGAGTGTAAAACAATATTTATAAAATATAATACAAAATTTTATAGTGATTCATGGGTATTTGATATTATTTCTACTCTATATGTGCACAGCTCATGAATAAGACTAATACAAGTGCAGCTAAGAAAAATTATTAGTTTGAGGTCAAAATCTCAATCAATTAATATAAAAATTCTATTAAAGTTTCAAATCGTAGTTCTAAAATAAAATAGTGCTCTATCGCGGCTTGAATACAGGTTCTAGTAAATATAGTACACAACTCACTTACCTGACTAATACTAGTAGTGCTGAGAAAACTTTTTAATTTGAGGTCAAAATCTAAACCAATTAGAATAAATTTTTTTAATAGTGTCTAAACATACTTCTCAAATAGAATATAAAATTTCTAGTGATCCATGATGACCTAGTACAATTTTTACTCAATATAGTATACAGCTTACGTTGAAGACTTATATCGGTGCGCTACAAAAAATCTTTAGTTTGAGGTCAAAATATCAAAAAATTAATGTGAAATTTTTATGTGAGTGTAAAAACATACTCCTAAAGTGGAATACTAAATTTTATAGTGATTCTACTTTGATGCAATTTCAACTCAACAAAATATACAGCTCATGCTCCGAACTAATGATTATGCTTGAAAAGTGTAGTTATTTTATTTTATTTTATGCAAGCTAATGCAATTTTGTTGATTAATACAATAAATTAATAAAAATTTAATTTTATTAATCAAATGCCTCACTAGCGGTTTTTCTAGTATTTTCTAGTATTTTTGCAGGATTTTATATGCAAGAAAATTGAAGTATTGAAGTTCATCTCAAATATTAGTTCAGAACTGTGATTTTACGGATCTAACTGCCAACAATCAACAGGTAGCTATCGATAGCCATCGCCTATAAATCGACTCGAGAGCCGCTATCAGTAGCATTGTCGAAAGGGAGAGTAGCATATCATTTTCTTTGAAGATTTTTGATAGATTATAGAGTTTCCTTGTAAATATAATTCCTATTAGGGTTTTGTAAAATTATAGATAGTCGACATAACTCAAATTTTGTAATGCTTTTGGATTAGAAAATAGTTGTTAGAGAGTTTAGAGATTCAAGATTTAGTTTTTGTATTCTTTTATAGAAAACAACAAAAGAATTTTCATTTTCTTTTTTTGTGGGAGTATGAGTTGCTAAATTCTATAGTTGGTTCAGATGAAATAACAAATTCTAAATAATTTACTTGTATGTGATTTCAATACTCTTTGATTTTAATTGATTTATATAAAATTAATATCTTTGATTCCATATTACATTTGAAAGGATTAAGATATGATTTAGAGTCTTTAATATTTTATTCTTTGACAATATAATTGTTTCTTAGTTTTTGATATACTGTAGACTTTTTAGGCATAGTGCATACTTAGACTTTAAATGTTTATTTTTATTATACATATTGCATCTTAGATAAACTAAAAATTCATATAGGATTAATTGTTTGAAGTTTGTTAAAGTATCAAGTTTGCAATTTTATTTGATTTTGTGTTTCAATAATTTATTTTTTAGTTGCAGAAAAACCACTACGTAACTTAGATATAAAAAATATAAACACATCTAATAAATTATTTTATGGAGGACTTACATCCACCTGACTAACAATTTTAATAAAGTATATTTATATCCTCATTAGTTTAGTTTTACTTTTAGTTAATAAAAATCCAATCTTTATCTTTTTAGTTCCATAACTTATCTTTAGTGTCACACAATAATCAAACAATTGTCGAGAGAATGATCTTCGGTTACTACCCTTATACTACTTGCCAATCTCTTGCTCTTGGAACTGTACAATTTTGATCGTAGTCTATTAATATAGGTGTAGTTAAGAAAAATCTTTAGTTAAATTCGAAATGTTGAGAAATTAAAGTAAAATTTTTATGAGAGTATTAAAACATAGTTCTAAAATAGAATAAAATTTTTTATAGCTATACATGATGATTTGATATGATTTCTACTAAATATAGTATACCACTCGCAAGCATGACTAATACCGGTGCAACTGAGAAAAATCTTTAGTTTGAGGTCAAAATGTCAAGAAATAAATGTGAAATTTTTATAAACGCGTCAAAACTTACTCCTTAAATAGAATACAAAATTTTATAATGATTCATAATGATTTGACAGAATATCTAGTCAATATAGTACACAGCTCATGTTTAGACATATATTGTATAGATGAGAAATTTTTTTAGTTTGAGTTTGAAATTTCAAGCAATTAATTTAAAATTTTTTTGAGTGTCAAAACATACTACTGAAATAGAATTTAAATTTTAATAATGATCTATGATGATTTGATATAATATCTACTCAATAAATTACAAATCTCACATACTAGAAAAGTACTGGTGCAGCTGAGAAAAGTCTTTATTTTGAGATAAAAATATCAACCAATTAATGTGAATTTTTTATAAGAGTGTCAAAAAATACTACTAAAATAGAATAAAAATTTAAAATTATCAATAGTGATTTAATACAATTTATACTCAACATAGTACATAACTCACGTACCAGACTAATACCAATATAGCTAAGAAAAATCATTAGTTTAAGTTCAAAATCTCAATCAATTAGTATGAAAATTTTATGAGAGTGTCAAAATATAATTATAAAATAAATAGAAACTCTTATAGTGATCTATGATGATTTGATATAATTTCTACTCAATATAGTACATAGTTTACGCACCAAAGTAATATAGGTGCAGTTGAGAAAAAATTTTAGGTTGAGGTGAAAATCCAAACCAATTAATGTAAATTTTTTTATAATAGTATCAAAATATACTCCTAAAATAGAATAAATATTTTTTTAGTGATCCATGATGATTTGATTCAACTTTTACTCAATATGACATATAATTCACGCAATAGATTAATACCGGTGCTGCTCAGAAACTATAGTTTGAGGTCAACATGTCAAGAAATTAATGTAAAATTTTTATATGAGTGTAAAAACATGCTTCTAAAATGGATGCCAAGTTTTTTAGTGATCCGTTATGGTTTCACACAATTTCAACTCAACAAAGTATACGGCTCACGGTCAGACTAATACCGGTACAGCTGAGAAAAATATTAAGTTTAAGGTCAAAATATCAAGAAATTAATGTGAAATTTTTGTGAGAGTGTCAAAATATACTTTTGAAATAGAATACAAAATTTTATACTGATTCATGATGAGCTGATATGATATCAACTCAATATAGTATGCAGTTTATATACTAAATTGATACCGGTGCAGCTGAGAAAAATCTTTAATTCACGACCAAAATGTCAACTAATTTATTTGATATTTTTGTGGGAGTGTAAAAATATACTCCTAAAATAGAATATAAAATTCTATTATGATCTATCATGATTTGAAAATTTTTTTCTCAATATATTATACAGTCTATACACCAAACTGATATCAGTGTAGTTTTAAAAAATCTTTAGGCTAAGATCAAAATCTCAGCCAAGTAATGTGAAATTTTTATGAGTGTCAAAATATACTTATAAAATAAAATACAAAATTTTATAGTGACTATTTTGATTTGATATAATATCTACTGAAATCATCCTTGAGAGAATGATCTTGGGTTACTCTTGTACTACTTGTCGATCTCTTGCACATGAGAGTGTATGATTTAGATCACATTCTAGTTTTTTGTACTATTGCTAGGGATCCATACTATTGTGTTACACTTTAGTATAGATTATAGTTCCTATGTCATTAATTTTTGTGATTCTGAATTTGCATGATAGTTGGAGGAGAAATTCAAATAGTAGACTTATTCGATCGTATTCAAATCCACAAATACTTCCCATCTACCAAACACCTCACGACATCAGCACTAATAATAATAATAATAATAATAAAAATAATAATAATAATAATATTAATAACATTAATAATAATAATAATAGATTTGGAAATAATAATACAAATGATAATCATAGACATTATGGAGGCAATGGGAGGTTTTAACGAGATTATATACAACCTGATAAGACAACTCAACCTTCATGCATTACATTTTCTTTTAATATGAGACACTTCGAGATTAAATCTGAAGTAGTTCAACTTTTGTCTAAATTCTATAGGATGGATTCAATGAACCCATATTTGCACTTTCGAGAATTTGCAGAAGTTTACTCTACTATTAATTTTCAAAATATTACTGTAGAGCAACTTAAACTTAAACTCTTTATATTCTCCCTTAAGGAAAAAACAAAAAAAATTTACGTCCCAATTTAAAAGGAAGATGGGATGAGATGCAAAGAAAAATTTTAAAGAAATTATTTCCTTCACTTCAAACAAATTATATACGAAATCAAATTCTTAACTTTCGATAGAAAGAAGATGAGCCATTGTTCGAGTGTTGGGATAGACATAAAGATTTACTACTCTCATGCCCATATTATGGTTTCAAGATATGGTAAACTATAAATACCTTCTATCAAGGGCTAAACACTACAACTAGGAAATTTGTAGAAATTATGTGCAGTAGTTAATTTTTGAACAAAGATGCTAAGGAAGCGTGTGATACTTCGGAGAGACACCAATTGAAAAAGAAATCTCATAATAGAGGTGGACTTATTAATTTGGGGAAACAAAAAAATATAGCTACATAATGGATTTTTATCACCAAGAAATTTAAAGATTTGCTTACAAAGAAAACTAAAATAGTTAAGGCAATAGAAGAAGTTCTAGATGTTTTTTATGTTTGCCAATGTCTAACACTTCCTGCTTTTAAAAAAGTATTAAATGAAAATGCTAATGCTTTTAACATATCTCCTCAGCTAGCAAACAACCCATATTCACAACACATATAACCCTGGTTTAAAGAATCATCCAAATTTTTAATGGAAGCAGAATCCTCAACAATAATTTAATCATCAAAACAAACCACCAACTAACCCACAGTCAGCCTTCGGTGTACCAATCACTGTCAAACAGATATTTTGAGAATATTTCTTGCTGATACAATAGAGAATGGATTACATAATCCAAGTGCAAAGCAGTTTATTTAACCGCAGCAAACGATCAGCAGTCAGAATGTGACAGCCTTCAGCGATATCCGCTCACAGATAAGCCATCTCAATTTTGCATTGCAAATGAAGGAAAAAGGTAAGCTACCATCTCAACCTGAGGCCAGTGTTTTAGGTAAATTCGAAGGTATAAATGTTATTACTTCTTCTATTGATAATAAAATACCTGAGATAACTGATATAATAAATTTACAAAGTAGAAAAGTTCTTGATGAGCCCCTTTCAACAAAATATCAAGGAGAAACAGAGCAATGATTAAGTACAACAATCTAAAGATGATAATTCTTAAGAATCCACTTCCACAAATTATAAGCCACTTGTACTGTTTCCTCAAAAATTATAATCTAAAAATATTAATGCATGTTACGCTGATATTTTATAAATTTTCAAACAGTTATAGATCAATATAGCTTTGCTTGAACAAATTAAAAAAGTCCCCTCATACATAAATTTTTTGAAAGACTTGTGCACAATTAAATGACGTCACAACACACAGAAGAAAGAATTTCTCGTAGAACATGTAAGTGTATTATTCCATTCTAAAATGTGTCTTAAATATAAGTTTCCTGGATGTCCTATTATTTCTTGTGTGATAGGTCAACGTAATATAGAGAAATCTTTACTAGCTTTGGGGCTAGTGTAAATGTCTTACCATATTTGGCTTATAAGCATATTTGGCTTATAAGCCTATGTGCATCGATTATCAAAAATTGACTCAAGTAACATTCAAATATCACTTTTCATTACCATTTCTTGACTAAATACTTAAAAGAGTTGTTGGGCATAAATTTTATTGTTCTCTTTATAGTTTTTTAGCTATTATTAGATTGAAATTGCTTTAAAAGATCATTAAAAAAACAACTTTTATTTGTTGCTTTGGTCCTTTTTGCTTTTAGAAGAATGTCATTTGGATTATGCAATGAACCTGTAATATTTCAAAGGTGCACAATAAGCACTTTTATTGACATGTTAAAGATTATCTAGAGGTAATCATGGATGATTTCTTTGTATTTGGAAACAATTTTGAATCTTTTTTAACAAATTTAGGATCTGTGCTTGAAAGATATCAATAGAAAAATATATTCCTAAATAAGAAAAATGCCACTTTATGGTTACAAAAGGTATTGTGCTAGGCCATATAGTTTCATCTAAAAGGATAGAAGTAGATAAACTTAACGTTGAGTCTATTTCCAAAATACCATTACCCAAAATCGTGAATGATATACATTCCTTCTTAGAATATGCAGTTTTTATAGAAGGTTCATAAAGGATTTTAGTACTATTGTTAAACCTGTTCCTCACCTTCTTGTGCAAGACCTGCAGTTTGAATGGACGCAAGCATACCAAACAACTTTTGAAACCCTCATGGAGATGCTCATCACGGTGCCAATAATGCAACCTCCAGATTAGTTACTTCCATTCTAAATTATGTTCGATGCAAGTGATTATAAAAAATCCTACATAGTTTATTATGCTAGCAAGACACTTAATGATGCTCAAACTAATTATATAACAATGGAGAAGGAGTTTCTAGTTATATTTTTTTCTCCTGATAAATTTTATTTATATATTTTGGGTTCACATTTGGTTATTTTTACAGATCATTGGCGCTCAAATGTCTTTTGATAAAGAAAGATGCAAAGTCTCGACTAATCCGATGGATACTGCTACTCCAAGAATTTGATCTTAAAATTAAAGACAAAAGGGAGTAGAGAAAATGGTTGCTTACAACCTCTCTCGACTAACTTTTGGAAACGATAAACTTCTAATTAGAGACTCATTCCTTGAAGAGCAGCTATTTTCAATCAAAATAACTCTCTAGTATAGTGACATTATTAATTTTTTTAATGCAGCTGTAATGCCAAATTATTGGAGTACACAAAAACAGCGATTCTTATACCAGGTATGCCGTTTGTTTTTTGACAACCCTTATTTAAGTATTGCTCAGCTCAAATTATTAGGTATTGTGTGCCTAATGATGAGATTCGAAGTATAATTGCTTTCTGTCATACAAAACATATGTCGGGGCAACTTTTCATTTAAAAAGACATAGCCAAAATACTCTAATGTGGTTTCATTGGCCTACTATAGTTAGAGATGCATATGAATTTTGTAAATGATGCGAGACATGTTAGAAATTGGGAGCATTAATCCTGAAGAGTGATATGCCTCTAACACCCATACGTATAATTGAGATATTCGATTATTAGGGTATTGACTTCAAGGGATCATTTTCTATTTCTAATGGATATGTTTATATCCTCATACTAGTCGATTACATCTCTAAATGGGTAGAAGCTGCAATGTGTAGAAACAATGATCAAAAAACTTTTATTGAATTTTTAAAGGAATATATATTGTCCAGATTTGGAGATCCTAAAGTTATAATAAGCGATAGGGATTCCCATTTTTGCAATAAAGCATTTAAAAATTCGATGAAGAAGTATAACATCATGCACACGATTTCTCCATCTTATCACCCACTGTCAAATAGACAAGTCGAACTGGCCAATAGAGAAATCAAGCAAATTGTAGAGAAAAAGGTTAATCTGTCTAGTAAAGATGGATCGTAGACTAATCGATACTTTATAGACTTACCATACAACATAAACGACCTTAGACATGTCTCCATATAGAATAGTTTATGGAAAAGTTTATTATTTGCCAATAAAGATAGAGCACAAGACCTATTGGGCAATCAAATCAGTTAATATAGATCTCAATTTAGCTGTCCTATTACGAAAGGTACAAATAAATGAATTGAAAGAGATAAGAAGTGATGCATATGAAAATTCATGCATTTCAAAGGAAAAAGTAAGAACATGGTACGATCACCATATCACATGCCGTGTTTTCATCCTTCTAATAAAGTGCTCCTGTGCAATTTATGCCTTCATCTAGTTTAAGAAAATTGCATTCACGGTGGACCGGATCGTTCATAGTTAAAACTATGTATCCGTATAGTGCAATCAATATTAAAAATCCAAAGAATAGTCATACAATTAAAGTAAACGGAAAACAATTAAAGCATGGATTTAACCTTTTATATCTCATAATGTGTCCTTTTATATCTTGATATGGATGAACTTAGCAATTTTGTCAATTTTGCATTTAACCTTTCCATCTTATTTTTGGTTTTTTTCAATTTGTGTTTACCTTTCTTTCTTTTAATCATTGTTAAAATTTAAAAGTTGGAAATCATACCTTTATCATCGTCTATATTCCACCCACAAGTATGTTTCATGTTAGTAAGCATTTTGTTCTTATCAACATGTGAAATAATATACTTACTTTGATTTGGTGGAATTATGAGCTCGATTTTGAATGGCTCTTTCAAATCATCAAATACCATGATCTCCTTCTTCTATGGTTCTATCCACTCTTCTATTGTTTTGGGTTAGTCAAACAAATTTTCTTCAAACTTGTCATCAAAATTCTTAAAAGAAAATACCATACTAGTGGACTTATTATTTGTTAAGTCATTATAAAGGAATAAAAATTCTACTTAACTAATTTCTTCACAATGTTCCTCAAAATAATCAAAAGATAGTATATCATTAGCAAGCTCGTCATGGTACAAATCATCAAACAAAATATATTCTTATCACCATTTTCTTCATAATTATTCGCACAACGGTGTGAAGAAGGTTGATCACAATATTGAAGTATGAACTCATCATGCACAAGATTATTTGAGTCTTCAGAAAATGATTGAAGTGCTTACTTGATAGAGTAAGATAAGTTCAAATAATTAGATGGTTTATTTTCAATATGCTCACTATGAAATGATATTTTGATTAGAACTTCTAGATAAGATGTGGTTTGAGAGGATGATTTTAGCAAAACTTCTATGCCTTTCTCTATTCTACGTATTCATTCCTTAATCTCATAATTGTAAGCTTCCTAATTTTACTCGGATGATTGCACCTTAAGATCATGAGTGAAATTTGAAGTTAGATATAAGGGATCCGCATGCAAATTTGATGACATTTGCGAAGTAGTTATAGGCAAATTCTTATAACATTTTCTAGACTTTTTAATCTTACATCTAAATATTCAATTGATTATCTTGGTCATGATTGAATTTAGAATATGGAGATGATTGGTTTATAAGAATAAATCCGATGAGCAACTCTCTTGATATAACTCTTGATTGTATGTAAAATTAGAATAATTTATCCATTCACAATTGTAATTTTGTGGGTAGAAAACACTCGTAGCTTAAAGATATATGGTGTATATTTGATTATGATCTAGTCCTAACGAACTTTTTCTCCATGGACACTGATAGTAATCATGGTATGGATCACTATAGTGATGACATCTAGATATGGAAAATTAATTTGGATTTTAAGTTTTTTTATTGAAGAAATGGTGGAGGGGGGGAAAGAGATGGAAAAAGAAAAATAGAAAAGTTTTTTTTTATTTTTTAGAAAAATCACGAACTAAATACTTGAAACAGGAAAAAATTGGTAGGAGCAGGCTTACCACAGCCATTGATTAGGGGCAATTGCTGCTAATTAACGCCAAAACCAGGACCTTTGGCTCTCTGATTTTTGCAACTAATTCCTTTTGCTCATGTGGTCCTTTTTGCCTCCCTGTACCTATACTTTAATATCTTTGCACACTCAACACACACTATTAACTTGTAAAACTTAAAAAAAAAAAAAACACCATCAATCCCCGGCAAAGGCACCAAAAATTTGATATGATAAATCTAATGAAGCGTACAGGTCGGTTGTAGTGCAAACAAGTCATCTCATAGAGATCTCAAGTGTTTTACTACCTTAGTTTTTCTATTATCTTAGCAAGCTAGCTAGTAAGTTCTAAATGAGTTTTAGTCTATTCTAATTAGTCTAAGATGTTGAATCCACTAGTTTACAATCACGTATTTTTTTTACTATCATCTTCCCATATTTCTAATATAAATAATTACTATTATATTAAGAAGTTGATCTTTTTAGTTTAATCTTTTAATCAAAGTACCCTAAGCATGAGATGTTAAGTGGTGTACAAGTATAGCTCATCAAAGATGTGACTTTTATAAAAGCAAACTAAATTGAAAGAAATTTCTATGCATAAAATCAATACCAATAGCCCCAAACCCTAATTAAGTATAGGCTATAAAAAGAAATATTAAGCATAACCTATTAAAGTATTAGATTTATGAATTATTGTATTTTAATTCTTTTATAGAAAAATCATGTCTTTGTTAATTATTTTAGGAAGAAGATAAATAAAATAAATACCATTATCCCTAGTTTCATCTATATTCTAGAAATAAAACTAAATTAGCTACTCATATAATTATTTATCAAGTTCATATTTTTATACATGAAAACTAATAAAAATTTTTCTTAGAAAACAATTAAATCCCTAAAATAGAATGTAATAAAAAAGTGTCTAGAAATCATGTAAATTATGTTACCTACGAAGAACATGATGAACAACAAGAATAACCTTTGGAGCTTTAGTATTGTGGCCATCACTCTTAGGGTTTAATCATCTCATTTTATTAATATCAATAATACATAAGAAATCCTAATTTATAAAGATACGACCAATAAATAGGCTTCAAACTACCAAATCCTAATACAGTTACAATTGAACAATTATAAAATTACAACAATGCCATCACAAAAAAATTTATTACAAAATTAAAAATTTTACCACCAAATAGTGGTGTTGACCACTAAATAGCGGTGCGAACTGCCAAATAGCAAAGCTTAATTTTTGCCAGCAGAACCCTAGTCCGTGTATGAGTCAGCAGAAAGAAGTTTGGCTCTGTGGGCCCCATAATACAACCAAATGGTAGCAAAACTTTATATTCTTGTAGCTTTCTTCTCTTTAGTTCTTTCTAAACTCGGTTTTCCTAATCTTTCTCTGATTTTATGCCATATCCTTATAGAAATAGGTTTAACTTAAAAAAACATGCTAAAAATATCCAAGTAGCATTATTTACATACAAAAAACGATAAGATATGGACTATAACTTGCAATATATGGAACGAATGATATATAATGTCCACTCAATATAGTACATAGCTCACCCACTAGACTGATACTGGTCCAGCTAAGGAATCTTTAGTTTGAAGTCAAAATCTCAACCAATTAATATGAAAATTTTATTAGAGTGACAAAACATACTTCTAAAATAGAACACAAAATTCTTTAATGATCCATGTTGATTTGATACAATTTCTACTAGATATAGTTCACAGAACACACACCGGACTTATAATGGTACAGTTTAGAAAAATCTTGAGTTTGAGGTCGGAGTACTAATAAATTTAAGTGATATTTTTTTAAGAGCATCAAAATAGACTCCTAAAATAGCACTCAAAATTATGTAGTGATCTATGATGATTTGATATAATTTCTACTTAATATTTTATACAACTCACGAACCAGACTAATACCGGTGAAATTGAGAAAAAAATTTAGTTTGTTGATGAAATATAAAGAAATTAATACAAAATTTTTATGAGAGTATCAAAACAAACTCCTAATGCTGAATACATAATTTTATAGTGATATATGATAATTTGATATAATACCTACTCAATATAGTATGAAACTCATGTACCAGACTCATAATAGTGCAGCTGAGAAAAATATTTAGTTTGAGACGAAAATCTCAACCAATTAATGAAAAGTTTTTATGAGAGTATAAAAATGTATTGCTAAAATAGAATGCAAAATTTTGTAGTGATCCAATTTTTACTCAAATAGTACACAGCTCATGCGAGGAACTGATACTGGTGCAATTGAAAAAAATATTTAGTTTGAGGTCAAAACCTAACTGATTAAAGTGAAATTTTTATTAGAGTTTCTAGCATACTTATAAAATATAATAAAATTTTTTATAGTGATTCATGATGATTTGATTCAATATCTACTCGATATAGTATACAAGTCACGTATTAGACTGATACAGGTGCTGTTGACAAAGATCTTTAGTTCAAATTCAAAATGACAAGAAATTAATGTGAAATATTTATGGGAGCGTATAACAATACATACACATAAAATAAAATATAAAGTTTTATATTGATCCATGATGATTTCCATTTAATATAGTATACAACTCACACACTAGACTTATACCAGTATTGTTGAGAAAAATCTTTACTTTGAGGTAGAAATTTTAAGCAATGAATATGAAGTATTTACTAAATTGTAAAAATATACTCCGAAAATATAATCTTGTACAAAATTTTATAGTGATCCATATTGATTTGATGCAATTTCTATTGAATATAGTACATAGTTCATGTACCAAACTTATACTGGTGTAGCTAAGAAAATCTCTAGTTTGATAGAATTTCTATTCAATATATGGTAATTTTTTATGAGTGTCAAAACATACACCTAAGATAGAATAAAAGCACTTTATCCATTGTGGTTAGATATAATTTCTATTTAATATAGTACACAACTCATACACTTTATAGATACTGATGCAACTAGAAAAAACTTTAGTTTGAAGTTGAAGTATCAGGCATTTAATTTGAATTTTTTATGAGAGTACCAAAATATACTTATAAAAAATAATAAAAAATTATATGGTGATTTATGATGGTTGATGTAATTACTACCCAATATATTACACAGCTCATGTACCGAACTGATAATAGTGTAGTTGAGAAAAATTTTTAACTTGAGATTGAAATGTCAAGTAATTAAAGTGAAATTTTATAATAGTGTCAAAACATATTCCTAAAATAGAATATAAAATTTTATACTGATCCCTAATGATTTGATATAATTTATACTTAATATAATACACAAATTTTACAAAATACTCAAAATGGTGCAGCTGAAAAAAATCATCAGTTTTAGGTCAAAATTTGAACCAATTAAAATAATTTTTTTTATGAGAGCATCAAAGAATAGTTCTAAAGCAGCATACAAAATCTTATTGTGATCCATGATTATTTGATACAATTTTCACTCAATATAGTATACAGCTCAAGTACCTTATTTATATTGAAACAATTAAAAAAATCTTTAGTTTGAGGTGAAAATCTCAATTAACTATTATGAAATTTCTATGAGAGTATCAAAACATACTTTTTAAAGAGTATATAAAACTTTTATGATGATCCATGGTGATTTGAAAATTTTCTACTCTATATAGTGCACAGCTCATGCACTAAACTAATATCGCTGCAGTTGAGAAATTTTCTTTAGTTTGAGGAATAAATGTTAAGCAATTAATATAAATTTTTATAAGTGCATCAAAACATGCTTATAAAGTAGGATACAAATTTTATGCTGATTCATGATTAGTTGATACAATTTTTACTTAAAAGAGTACATAGCTCATGCACCGGATTAATACCCGTGCAGTTGAGAAAAAAATTTTGTTTGTAAAAATCTAAATAAATTAATATAAAACTTCTATGTAATTGTTAGAATGTGATCTTAAAATTAAATAATTTTTTTTTATTGTAATCCATAATGATTTGGAATAGTTTTTACTCAATATATTGCATAGTTCATGCTGCGGACTAATATTGATGCAACTGAGAAAAATCAATAGTTTTAAAGTCAAAATCTCAACCAATTAATAAATTCTTTTATTAGAGTATCAAAAAACTTCTAAAACAAAATATAAAATTTCATATTGATTTATAGTAATTTGATACAATTTTTGCTCATTATAGTATATAGCTCACATATGGGACTTATACCAAGGCAGCTAAAAAAAATCTTTAGTTCGAGACAAAAATATCAACCAATTAATATAAAAAAATTTATGATAATATCAAAATATAATCCTAAAATATAATACAAAATTATTTGGGGATTCATGATGATTTTATATAATATCTACTGAATATAGTATACAACTCACGCACTAGGCGAATGCCGGGGCAATTGAGAAAATATTTAGTTTGAGATCAAAATGTCAATCAATTAATGTGAAATTTTTATAGGAGTGTTAAAACATAATACTAAAATAGAATACAAATTTATATGGTTATCCAAGTTGATTGGATAAAATTTCTACTCTATAAAATGCAACTCATGGGCCAAACTAATACTAGTACAGTTGTGAAAAATATTTAGTTTGCGGTCAAAATGTCAAGTAATTAAAGTGAATTTTTATAAAAGATTAAAAACATAATCCTTAAATTTAGTATAAAATTTTATAGTAATCCATGATGATTTGATATAATTTATATACAATATAGTATACAACTCACGTATTGGACTCGTACTAGTGCGGCTGAGAAAAATTTTTAGTTTGAGGTAAATCTAAACCAATTAAAGTAAAACTTTTATTAGAGTGTCAAAGTATATTTCTAAAACAGATTAATAAATTTTAAAGTGATCCATATTGATTTGATATAACTTCTACTGAATATATTACACAAATCACACACCGGACTCAAACCGACGAAACTAAGAAAAATCTTTAGTTTGAGGAGAAAATCTCAATCAATTAATATGAAATTTTTTTTGAGTGTGTCAAGGCATATTCCTAAAATATTATATAAACATTTCGTGGAGATCCAAAGTGATTTGAGTATACTTCTAATGCAAAATACAAAATTATATGGTGATTCATGATGATTTGATAAAACTTTACTCAATATAGTGCACAACTCATGCATGGATTAATACCAGTGCAGTTGAGAAAAATATTTAGTTTGAGGTCAAATTGTCAAGAAATTAAGGTAAAGTTTTTATCAAATTGTCAAAATATACTCCTAAAATAGTATGCAAAATTTTATGGTGATCCATAGTGATTTGATATAATTTCTACTAAATATTATATACAACTCATGTACTACACTAATACCAGTGCACTTGATAAAAATGTTTAGTTTGAGGAGAAAATCTCCAGTGAAAATTTTATAGTAGTGTTAAAATATACTTGTAAAATAGTAAAAAAAATTTATAGTGATTTATAATGATTAGATATAATTTCTACTCAATATGATACAAAGCTCATGCACCAGAGTTATACTAGTATAGTTAAAAAAAATCATTACTTTGAAATAGAAAATATCTTTACTTTAAAATAGAAATATTAAACAATTAATGTGAAATTTGTATGAGAGTGACAAAGCAAGCTCCTAATATAGAATACAGAATTATATGGTGATCCATGGTGATTTGATAAAATTTCTACTCAATATAGATCACAGCTCATGCGCTAGACTTATAATGGTGTAATTGAGAAAAGTCTTTAGCTTGAGGTCAAATTGTTCAAAAATTAATGTAAAAATTATACAAAAGTGTCAAAAAATATTATAAGAAAGAAATACAAAATTTTATGGTAATATATAATGATTTGATACCATTTATACTCAATAAAATATACAGCTTACGCACAGGACAGATACTAGTATAGTTGAGAAATATCTTTTATTTGAGGTCAAAATCTCAAACAATTAATGTGAAATTTTTCTTAGTGTAAAAAAATACTTCTAAAATAGACTGAAAAATTTTATGGGGATCCATGATGATTTAATATAATTTTTACTTTATATATTATACAGCTTATGTACCAGACTAATACCGATATAACTGAGAAAAATTTTTAAATTGAGATTGAAATGTCAAGAAATTAATGTAAAATTTTAATAAAAATATCAAAATATATTTTTAAAACTAAATACAAAATTTTATGATAATCCGTGATGACTTGATACAATTTTGACTTAATATAATATACAGCTAACGCTCTAAACTAATACTAGTGCAGCTGAGAAAATGTTTAGTTTGATATTGACATTTTACATAATTAATGTAAAGTTTTTGTGAAAGTTTCAAAAAATACTCTAAAAATATAATATAAAAATTTATGGTGATCCATAATGATTTGATACAATTTCTAATTTATATAGTACACGGCTCATGCACTCGACTAATGCCAGTGCAACTATGAGAAAATTTAGTTTGAGCTCAAAATGTCAAGCAACTAATGTGAAATTTTTTTTGAGTGTCAAAATATACTCCTAAATTTAAATATGAAATTATGTAATGATCCATGGTGATATTATATAATTTCTACTAATTAGATTATACAACTCATGCACTAGACTTGTACAGTGTAGTTAAGAAATATCTTTACTTTGAGACTAAAATATCAACTAATTAATATGAAATTATTATAAGAGTATCAAAACAAACTCTTAAAATAGAATTTAAAATTTTATAGTGATTGATAATATTTAATACAAATTTTGGTCAAAATTCATGCACTAGACTTATACCATTGCAGCGGAGAAAAATTTTTAGTTTGAGATCAAAATATTAAGAAATTAATGTAAAGATTTTAGAGTGTAAAAATATATTCCTTAAATAAGATATAAAATTTTATATTGGTATAAGATGATTTTATATAATATCTACTCAATATAATGCACAGCTAATGTGCCAGATACATATCCGAGTAGCTAAGAAAAATTATTAATTTGAGGCCAAAATATTAACCAATTAATATGAAATTTTAATGAGAGTATAAAAACATACTTATAAAATAGAATACAAAATTTTTATAGTTATTCATGATGATTTGATAAAATTTCTATTTAATATAGTACACAACTCATACACTAGATTAATACCAGTGCAACTGAAAAAATGTTTAGTTTGAAATCGAAATATTAACCAATTAACAGGAAACTTTTATGAGAGTGTTATAAAATATTATTAAAATAGAATACAAAATTTTATGGTAACACATGTTGATTTGATAAAATTTCAACTCAATATAGTATACAACTCACTCACCAAATTTATACTGGCACAACTGAGAAAAAAATTTAATTTGAGGTCAAAATCTCAACCAATTAATAAGAATTTTTTATTTATTTGTTGAAACATAATCCTAAAATGTAATATATATTTTTATAGTAGTCCATAGTGATTTAATATAATTTCCACTGAATAAAGTACAAAACTCATGCACTAAACTTATACATGTACAACTGAGAAAATTATTTAGTTAAAATTAAAATGTTAAGAAATTAATATAAAATACTTATACGAGTGTCAAAGTATACTCTTAAAATAGAATACAAAATTTATAGTGATCCATGATGATTTGTTATAATATTTACACAATATAATATACATATCACTTACTGAAATAATACCAATACAACTGATAATATCAACAAATTCATGTAATATTTTAATGAGAGAGTCAAATTTTGTAGTGATATATGATAATTTGATACAATTTGTACTCAATATATTACAAAACTCATGCACCGGACTGATACCTGTTCAATAGAGAAAAATTATTAGTTTTACGGACAAAACCTGAACCAATTACAATAAAAGTTCTATGAGAGTATCAAAACATACTTCTAAAATAGAATTTAAAATCTTATCGTAATCTATAGTGATTTGATATAATTTCTATTTAATATACAACACATCTCAGGTACCAGACTAATACAGGTATTGCTAAGAAAACACTTTTGTTTGGGGTCGAAATGTCAAGAAATTAATATAAAATTCTTTATGAGAGTATCAAAATATACTTCTAAAAATAAATACAATTTTTTATAGTGATTCATGGTGATTTATTACAATTTCTACTCCATGTTGTATAGAGCTCACGCACTGGATTAATACTGGTGCAGCTAAGAAAAAATTTAGTTTGAGATAGAATATAAAGTAATTATTTTGAAATTTTTATAATAGTACCAAAAAATATTTCTAAATAGAATACAAAATTTTATGGTTATCCCTGACGATTTGAAGCAATTTATACTTAATAAAGTACACTGCTCACGCTCCGGGCTTATATAAATATAGTTAACAAAATCTTTAGTTTGGAGTTTAAAAAACTAAACTAATTAATGTAAAATTTATATTAGAGTGTAAAACCATACTCTTAAAATAGAACAGATTTTTTTTAGTGATCCCTAATAATTTTATATAATTTCTATTCAATATAGTACACAACTCATGCACCAGACTAATAATGGTGTAGTTGAAAAATATTTAATTTGATGTCCAAATATTAGCAATTAATATAAAATTTTTATGAGAGTGTCAATTCATACATCTAAAACAGAATACAAAATTTTATGATGATCTATGATAATTTGATATAATTTTTGCTCAATATAGTATACATATCACATACTGAATTGACACTAGTGCAGTTGAGAAAAATCTTCAGTTTGAGATTGAAATATTAAGAAATTAACATAAATTTTTTATTAGAGTATCAAGATATACTTCCAAATTAGAATACAAAATTTTATAGTGACCCGTGATGGTTTGATACAATTTCTACTCAATATAGTATATAGCTCATATACCAAAACCTCAAATTAATACCAATGCAGCAAAGAAAAATTTTTAATTTGAGGTCAATATAAATAAATTAATGTGAAATTTTATGAGAGAGTTGAAATATACCCCTTAAATAGAACACAAAAATTTATAGTGATCCAAAATGATTTGGTATATTATCTACTCAATATAGTATGCAATTTACGTTTGAGACTTATTCTGGTGTAGTAGAGAGGAATCTTTAGTTTGAGACCAAATTATCAACTAATTAATGTGAAATTTTTATTAGAGTGTCAAACCATACTCTTTAACAAAATTTAATGACAATCCATAATGATTTGTCACAATTTCAACTCAATATAGTACACAGCTCATGTGCCAAACTAATACTGGTGTAATTAAGAAAAATCTTTATTTTGAGGTCAAAATATTAACCAATTAATATGGAATTTTATGAGAGTGTCAAAAAATACTCCTAGAACATAATACAAAATTTAAAATTGAACCATGATTATTTCATACAATTTCTACTCAATATAGTTCGTAGCTTATGTACTGGAATGATACTGGTATAGTTGAGAAAATATTTAGTTTTAGATTGAAATTTTAAGCAATTAATATAAAATTTTCATGAGTGTAAAAATATATTCCTAAATCATAATATTAAATTTTATATTAATCCATGATGATTTCATACAATATGTACTAAAAAATAATACATAACTCACATTCCGGACTAATATATGTGCAAGGGAGAAAAATCTTTAGTTTGAGGCAAAAATGTAAAGCAATTAATGAAAATTTTGCGTGAGAGTGTAAAGCATACTATTAAAATTTTATGATGATTCATTATGATTTGATACACTTTTTTACTCAATATAGTAAATATTTCATGTACTAGACTAATACCGGTGCAGCTGAGGAAAATATTTAGTTTGAGATTAAAATCTTAATGAATTTACATGAAATTTTTATGATAGAATCAAAACATAATCCTAAAATATAATCTAGAATTTTATAGTGTTCTATGCTTATATGCTACAATATCGACTCAATATAATACACAACTCTAGCACATGAATAATACTAATGTAGGAAGAAAAATATTTAGTTTGAAGCAAAAAATATCAACAAATTAATGTGAATTTATTATTAAAATGGCGAAACATACTCTTAAAATGAAATAGAAAATTTTATAATGATCCATGATAATTTTATATAATTTTAAATTAATATATTACACACTTTATGGACCAAACATATATCGGTGCAGCTGAGAAAAATTTTTAGTTTGAAACCAAAATCTCTACTAATTAATATAAAAAATTTATGAGAGTTTCAAGACAAATTTTTAAAATATAATACAAAATTTTATAAGGAACCATAGTGGTTTGATATAATTTTTACTCAATATAATACGCAGCTCACGCACCGGACTAATACAATAGCCACTATGGAAAATATTTAGTTTGAAACCAAAATGTAAGCAAAATAATGTGAGACTTTTATGAGAGTGTTAAAATGTAGTCCTGAAATAGAATTTAAATGTTTATCTTGTTTCATATTGATTTTTGATAATTGTTACTAAATATAGTACATAACACACGCACCAGACTGATACTTAGTGGAAATAAATATTTCGTTTGAGCTCAAAATCTCAACCGATTAATAAAACTTTTTTATGAGAGCATCAAAATATACACTTGAAACAAAATACAAACTTTTATAGGATCTATATTGATTTGATATAATTTCCATTCAATATACTACCCAGCTCACGCACCGGACTCATACTGGTACAGTTGAGAAAAATATTTAGTTTGAATTTTTTTTAGAGTGCCTAAATATACTCCTAAAATAAAATATAAAATTTTATAATGATCTAAGGTGGTTTGATATAATTTTTACTCAATATAGTATGCAGCTCACATACGAGCCTAATACCGGTGCAGTTGAGAAAAATCTTCAGATTGAGGTTGAAATACAAACAATGATATAAGAGTATCAAAAAATACTCTTAAAACTGAATATAAAATTTTATAGTGATCTATGATGATTTGATATAATATCAATTCAATATAGTACTTAGCTAACGTAATAGACTAATATCGGTGCAGGTAAAAAAAAATTAGTTTAAGGCCAAAATATAAACCAATTAATGTGATATTTGTATGAGTATGAAAACATATTCTTAAAATATAATATAAATTTTTATGGTGATTATAATGATTTTATACAATTTTAACTCAATATAGTATACAGTTTACGCACAGGACTAATACCAATGCAGTTTAGAAAAATCTTTAGTTTGAGATTAAAATGTCAACTAATTAATGTGAAATTGTTATGAGAGTATCAAAATATACTTCTAAAATAGAATACAGAATTCTATAACAAACCATGGTGGATTGATCAATTTCTATTTAATATAGTATATAGGTCATGCCCTAGAAATATTTTGGTGCAGTTAAGAAAAATATTTAGTTTAAAGTCAAAAAAATTAATAAATTAATGTGAAATTTTATGAGAGTATCAAAAATATATTTCTAAAGTATAATAAAAAAATTTATGGTGATAACTGACGATATGATATAAGAACTACTCAATATAGTGTATAACTCACATAATGAATTAATAGTGGTGCAGTTGAGAAAAATCTTTTGTTTGAGGCATAAATGTTAACCATTTAATGTGAAATTAGTATGAGAGTGTAAAATAATACTCTTAAAATAAAATACAAAATCTTATCATGACCCATAATGATTTTATATAATTTCAACTCAATGTAGTATACAGTTCACGCACTTAACTTATAATGATGCAGGTCAGAAAAATATTTAGTTTGAGGTCAAAATGTCAATGAATTAATGTGAAGTTTTTATGAGAGTGTCAAAAATACTACTAAAAAAGAATACAAATTTTTATATGATCCATGATAATTTTATACAATATCTACTCATTATAGTATATACCTCATGTACTAGACTAATATGGTGCAGTACAGAAAAATATTTAGTTTGAGACAAAAATATCAACCAATCAATGTTAAATTATTATAAGAGTGTCAAAACATACTTCTTAAATTAGAATACAAAATTTTATAGTGATCCATGATGATTTGATATAATTTAAACTCAATATATTACACAATTCAAGCAACAGACTTAAATTGCTACAGCTAAAAAAAATGTTTAGTTTGAGCTTAAAAGTTAAACCAATTAAAATAAAATTTTTATGAGAGAGTCAAAATATACACTGAAAAAAGAATATAAAATTTTGTAATGAATCATGGTGGTTTGATATAATTTTTACTCAATATAGTCCGTAGTTCATGCACCGGACTTATATTGGTGCAACTGGAAAAAATCTTTAGTTTGAGACCAATAAATCAGCCAATTAATGATGCTTTTATGAGAATGTCAAAATATACTCTTGAAATAGAATAAAAAATTTTATTTTAATCCATATTGATTTGATATAATTTTTACTCAATATAATACGTAACTCATGCACTTGACAAATACTGGTGCAGCAGAGATAAATCTTTAGTGTGAGCTTAAAATCTCAACCAATTAAAATAAAATTTTTATGAGAGTGAGAAAATATACTCCTAAAACAAAATACGTAATTTTGTAGGACCCATAGTGGTTTGTTACAATTTCCAATTAATATAGTACACAGCTCAAGCATCGGACTAATAATTGTGTAGTTGAGAAAAGTTTTAGTTTGAGGTAGTAATATTGAGAAATTAATGTGTAAGTTTCATGAGAATTTCATAACATACTTCTAAAAAGAATAAAAAATTTATAGTGATTTATAATGATTCGATACAATTTCTATTTAATATAGTACACAACTAACACACAGAACTTGTACTAGTGCAGCTAAGAAAATTTTTTAGTTTTAGGTCAAAATCTAACTATTATGCGAGTGTAAAAGTATACTCCTAAAGTGGAAAATAAAATTATATAGTGATCTATGGTTATTTGACATAATTTCTACTTAATAGAGCAAATGACTCATGCATCGGTCTGATAGTTCTAAAGCTAAAAATTTTTTTACCTTGAGGTCAAAATATTAAGTAATTAATATGAAATTTTTATGACAGTATCTGAACATACATCTGAAATTGAATGCAAAATGTTACAGCAATCAATGATTATTTAATACAATATCTACTCAAAAAGTACACAAGTCATGTGTTAAACTAATACCAGTGTAACTGAAAAAATCTTTAGTTTTAGACCAAAAAGCCAACCGACTAATATGAATTTTTTATAAGAGTCTAAAATCATTCTCCTAAAATAGAATAAAAAAATTATAGTGATTTGATGTAAGTTCTACACAATATAGTTTATAGTTCACTCACCGACTTATACTTATGCAGTTGAAAAAATTCTTTAGTTTTAATCAAAATCTTAATTAATTACTATGAAATTATTATTAGAGTGTCAAAATATACTCCTAAAAAATGCAAAATTTTATAGTAATCTATTTGGATTTGATACAATTTATACTCAATAAAATACACAGCTCACGTAGCAGACAATACGGGTGCTGCTAAGAGAAATCCTTAGTTTAACATTGAAATAAACTCCTAAAATGAAATAAATTTTTTTATAGTCATTCATGGTGATTTAATACAATTTCTACTCCATAAGTGTATAATACACGCACAGACTTATACCAGTGCAACCGAGAGAAATTATTAGTTTTAGATCAAAATCAAAAAAATTAAAGTTAAGTTTTTATTAAAGTATCAAATCATAATATTAAATAGTATATAAAATTTTATGGTGATCCATGGTGATTTTATACAGTTTCTACTCAACATAGTATATAAGTCAGCACAAAACACTTACTAATACAGCTGATAAAAATCTTTAATTTGGGGTCAAAATCTCAGCTAATTAATGCAAAATTATTATGACAGTGTCAAAACATACTCCTAAAAGAGAATATAAAATTTTATAAAGATCCATATTGATTTGATATAATTTCTACTTAATATAGTATGTAGCGCACTAGACTAATACCGATATAGTTGAAAAAATTTCTTTGTTTGAAGTCAAAATGTCAAGAAATTAATAAAAATTTATGTTAAAGTACCAAAATATACTCTTAAAATATAATAAAATTTTTTATAGTGATCCATGAAAACTTTATATAATATCTACATAATATAATAAACAACTAATATACCTCACTATTACTAGTACAGTTGAGAAAAATCTTTGCTTTGTGGTCAAAATCTCAACAATTTAGTGTGAAATTATTATGAGAGTGTTAAAAAATACTACTAAAGTAGAATAAAATTTTATATTGATCCCTAGTAATTTGATACAATTTCTGCACATTATCGTACACTGCTCATGCACCAGACCAATATAGTTACAGCAAAGAAAATCATTAGTTTGAGTTCGAAATGTGTTGAAACTAATATGAAATTTTTTATGAGTGTCAAAGAATATTCCTAAAATAGAAAAAATATTTAGTGATTTATGGTGATTTGGGATAATTTCTACTCAATATAATATAAAGCTCATGCACCGGACTTATACCGGTACAGCTGAGGAAAATGTTTAGTTTGAGGTCACAATGTTAAGATATTAACGTAAAATTTTTATGAGAGTGTCAAAATATATTTCTAAAATATAATACAAAACTTTATATGATACAATTTCTACTCCATATAGTACACAGCTCATGTATAGGACTAATACGGTGCAGGTGAGAAAAATTATTAGTTTGAGAACAAAATCTCAACCAATTAATATAAAAATTTTATAAGAGTGTCAAATCATATTCCTAAATAGAATATAAAATTTTATAGTGCTCTATCGTGGTTTGATACAGGTCCTACTAAATATAACATACAACTCACTTGCCTGACTAATACTGGTAGTGCTGAGAAAACTTTTTAATTTGAGGAAAAGAATCTAAACTAATTAGAATGAATTTTTTTAATAGTGTCAAAATATTCTCCTTAAACATAATACAAAATTTTTAGTGATTCATAATAATTTAATGCAATTTCTACTCAATATAGTATAAAGTTTATGCTGAAGACTGATACCAATGTAGCTGCAAAAAAATCTTTAATTCGAGGTCGAAATATCAAAAAATTAATATGAAATTTTTATGTCAGTGTCAAAACATACTCCTAAAATGGAATGCCAACTTTTATAGTGATCCTGTTTTGATACAATTTCTACTCAACAAAATATACAACTCATGCTCCGGACTAATGATTATGCTTGAAAAGTGTAGTTATTTTATTTTATTTTTGCAAGCTAATGTAATTTTGTTGATTAATATAAAAAATTAATAGAAAATTATTTTCATTAATTGAAATGCTCGCTATGATATTTTTCTTGTACTTTCTAGTGTTTTGTAGGATTTTATATGCAAGGAAATCAAAATATCAAAGTTTATCTCAAATATCACCTCAAAAGTATGATTTTACGAGTCTAGCTATCGATAGCCAACAGGTTGTTTTCGATATCCATCACCTGTAAATCAATCCAAGAGCCGCTATTGATAACATTGTCAAAAGGGAGAGCCGCAGATTATTTTCTTTGAAGATTTTTTAGAGATTATAGAGTTTTCTTTTAAATAGAATTCTTGTTAAGGTTTTGTAAGGTTATAAATAGTCGATATAACTCAGATATTGTAATGCTTTTGGATTCAAAAAAAATGTTGGAGAGTTTAGAGATTCAAGATTTAGTTTTTGTACTTTTTCATATAAATCAACAAAAGAATTCTCATTTTCTTTATTCATAGGAGTATGAGTTTTCTGAATTCTTGAGTTGGTTCAGATGAAATAACAAACTCTAAATGATTTAATGGTATGTTATTTCAATGCTCATTGATTTTAATTGATTTATATAAAATTAATATTTTTGATTCCCTATTACATTTGAGAGGATTAAGATATGATTGAATATTTGATATTTCATTATTTGACGATATATTTGTTATTTAATTTTTGATATACTGTAGACTCTTTAGGTATGGTGTGTACTTAGACTTTGAATGTTTAGTTTTATTATTCATATTGTATGCTTAGATAAACTCAAAATTCATATAGGATTAATTGGTGGAAGTTAGTTAAAGTATCAAGTTTGCAACTTTATTTGATTATATCCTTCAATAATTTATTTTCTAGTTGTAGGAAAACCATGTGATCTACGTAACTTAGTTATAAAAAACATAAACACATCTAGTAAATAATTCCATGGGGGACTTACATTCATCTGACTAACAATTTTAATAAAGTAAATTTATATTTTCTCTAGTTTAGTCTTAATTTTAGTTAACAAAAATCCAATATTTATATTCTTAGTTCCATAATTTATCTTTAGTGTCACACAATAATAAAATAATTCTCGAGAGAATGATCTTAGGCTACTACCCTTGTACTTCTTGTCAATCTCTTGATCTTGAAAATGTACAATTTTGATCGCAGTCAACTAATACAGGTATAGCTAAGAAAAATCTTTAGTTCAAATTCAAAATGTCAATAAATTAAAATGAAATTTTTATGAGTGTTAAACTATATAGTCCTAAAGTAGAATAAATTTTTTTTATAGCTATCTATAATGATTTGAAATAATTTCTACTCAATATAGTACACCGCTCGCACACAAGACTAATACCAGTGCAGTTGAGAAAAGTTTTTAGTTCGAGGTCGAAATGTTAAGAAATATATGTGAAATTTTTATAAGAGTGTCAAAACTTACTCCAAAAATAGAATACAGAATTTTCTAGTGATTCATGGTTATTTAACAGAATATCTAGTCAATATAGTATACGGCTCATGTATTAGACTTATACCAGTGCAATAGAGAATTTTTTTTAGTTTGAGTTTTAAAAGTAAAATAATTAATTTAAAATTTTTATTAGTGTTAAAACATACTCCAGAAATAGAATACAAATTTTAATAATGATTTGATATAATAACTACTCAATAAATTACAAAGTCCACGTACCGGACAAATACTGGTGCAGCTGAGAAAAGTATTTACTTTGATATAAAAATATCAACCAATTAATGTGAATTTTTTATGAGAGTGTCAAAAATACTACTAAAATAGAATAAAAGTTTTAAAATGATCGATAGTGATTTAATATAATTTCTACTCAGCATAGTACACAATTCACGTACCGGACGAGTACCGATGCAATTGAGAAAAATTATTAGTTTAAGTTCAAAATCTCAATCAATTAGTATGAAAATTTTATGAGAGTGTCACAATATAATCATAAAATAGAATAGAAAATTTTATAGTGATCCATGGTGGTTTGATATAATTTCTACTCAATATACTATACAGTTCACGCACTAAACTAATATCAATGCAGCTGAGAAAAATCTTTAGTTTGAGGTAAAAATCTAAACCAATTAATGTAAAATAAAATTTAATAGTATCTAGACATACTCCTAAAATAGAATAAATATTTATGTAGTAATCTATGATGATTTGATTCAACTTTTATTCAATTTGGTATATAACTCACGCAACAGATTGATACCGGTGCTGCTACGAAAAATATTTAGTTTAAGATCGAAATGCCAAGAAATTAATGTAAAATTTTATGTGAGTGTCAAAACATGCTCTTAAAATTGAATGCCAAGTTTTTTAGTCATCCATTGTGGTTTGGCTCAATTTCTACTCAACAAAGTATACAGCTCACGATCGGACTAATACTAGTACAGCTGAGAAAAATATTAAGTTTAAGGTCAAAATGTCAAGCAATTAACATGAAATTTTTGTGAGAGTGTCAAAACATACTCTTGAAATAGAATACAAATTTTATAGTAATTCATGATGATTTGATATGATATCAACTCAACATAGTATGCAGTTTATGAATCGGACTTATACTAGTGTAGCTGAGAAAATTTTTTAGTTTGAGACCAAAATATCAACAAATTAATGTGATATTTTTGTGAGAGTATAAAAATATACTCCTAAAGTATAATATAAAATTTTATTAGATCCATCATGATTTGAAGCAATTTCTACTCAATATATTACACAACCTACACACCGAACTATTATCGGTACAGTTTTGAAAAATCTTTAGTCTGAGATCAAAATCTCAACCAGGTAATGTGAAATTTTTATGAGTGTCAAAATATAATTCTAAAATAGAATACAAAATTTTATACTGATTCATGTTGATTTGATATAATATCTACTAAAACTATCCTTGAGAGAATGATCTTGAATTACCCCATACTACTTGTCAATCTCGTATATTTAGGAGTGTACGATTTAAATCCCAGTCTAGTTTTTAGTTCTATTGCCGGGGATTCATACTATTGTGTTACATTTTAGTATAGATTACAGTTCCTATGTCATTAATTTTTGCGATTCTGAATTTGCATAACCAGTAGGAGGAAAAATTTAAATGGTAGACTTATTCGATCGTACTTAAATCCACACATACTTCCAATCTACCAAACACCTCATGACATCAACACTAACAATAATAATAATAATAACAATAACATTGATGATAATAAAAATAATAATCGATGTGGAGATAATAATACAATTATAATCATAGCCATTATGGAGGCAATGGGAGGTTTTTATGAGATTATATACAACCTAACAGGACAACCCAACCTTCATACATTGCATCTTCTTTTAATATGGGACACTTCGAGATTAATTCTGGAGTAGTTTAGTTTTTTCCTAAATTCTATGAGATGGATTCAAAGAACCCATATTTTCACTTTCGAGAATTCGAAGAAGTTTGCTCTCCTATTAATCTTCAAAATATTACTACAGAGCAACTTAAACTTACACTCTTTCTATTCTCCCTTAAGAATAAAACAAAGATATTTTATGTCTTAATTCAATAGGAAGATGGGATGAGATGTGAAGACAATTTTTAAAGAAATTATTTCCTTCACATCGAACAAATTATATGCAAAAGCAAATTCTTAACTTTCGATAGAAAGAAGATGAGCCATTGTTCGAGTGTTAGGATAGAAATAAAGATTCTCATGTCGACATTATGGTTTCATGATATGGTAGACTGTAAGTACCATCTATCAAGGGATAAACGCTACAACCAGGAAATTTGTATAAATTACGTGCAGTAGTTAATTTTTTAACAAAGATGCTAAGGAAGCATAGGATTATCTTGATTCACTTGCCAAAAATTCACAAGGCTAAAAAATTGAGGATAGTTTGGATAGACACCATTTGAAATAGAAATCTCATAATAGAGGTGGACTAATTAAATTGGGGAAACAAAAAATATAGCTACATGATTGATTTCTATCACTAAGAAATTTGATGATTTGGTTGCAAAAAAACTAAAATAGTTAAAGTAATAGAAGAAGCTCAAGAAGTTTGTGATGTTTGCCAATGTCTAACACTTCCCGCTTTTAAAAAGTATTAAATGAACATGCTAATACCTTTAACACATCTCCTTAACTAGCAAATAACCCATATTCATAACACATATAACCTTGGTTTAAGGAACAATCCAAATCTTCAATGGAAATAGAATTCTCAACAATAATTTAATCATCAAAACAAGCCACCCACTAACCCACTGTCAACCTTCGGTGTACCAACCACTACCAAAGAGAAATTTTGAAAATAATTTCTTACAGATACGATAGAGAATGGATCAGATGATCCAAGCACAAAGCAATTAATTCAGTCGCAGTAAATGATTTGCAGTCAGAATGCAACATCTTTCAGCGATATCCGCTCACAAATAAGCCATCTCAATTTCACGTTGCAAATGAAGGAAAAAGGTAAGATACTATCTTAATCCGAGGCCAGTGTTTCAAGTAAATTTGAAGGCATAAATGTTATTACTTCTTCTATTGATAATGAAATACCAAAGATAAATGTTACATTAAATTTACGAAGTAGAAAAGTTCTTGATGAGCCCATTTCAAAAGAAAATATCAAGGAGAAATAGGGTAATGATTCAGTACAACAATCTAAAAATGAAATTGTTAAGAACCCACTTCCACAAACTATAAGCCACTTGAACCATTTCCTCAAATATTAAAGCCTATAAATATTAATGCACCATACGCTAATATTTTGTAAATTTTCAAATAGTTATAGATCAATATAGCTCTACTGGAAGAAATTAAACAAATCCCCTCATATGTAAATTTTTTGAAGGACTTGTGCACAATCAAAAGACATCACAATGCATAGAAGAAAATATATCTCACAGAACATATAAGTATATTATTCCATTAAAAAATACATCTTAAATATAAGGATTCTGGATATCCTATTATTTATTATGTGATAGATCAACATAATATAGAGAAACCTTTATTAGCTTTAGGGGCTAGGATAAATGTCTTACCATATTTAGCTTAAAAGCACTCAGGTCTAGGAGAATTTAAATCTACACTGGTCACACTATAGTTAGCCGATAGGCCAGAAAGGCTTTCTAAGAGCATTGTGAAAGATGCTCCAGTGCAAATCGAGAACTTTTATTTTCTAGTGGATTTTATAGTTATCGATATTGTACTAGTAAAGAACATCTTCATATTCCACTTATCCTCGGATATCCATTCTTAGCCACAGCTAATACATTTATAAATTGCAGGAATGGTGTGGTTAAGTTTTCATTTAGAAACATGACTCTTGAACTTAATATTTTTAATACTTGCAAACAACCAAATATTGATAATAATAAATTTCAAGACATTAGTTACATTGAGCAAATCCATGATGAAGGAAATATTTTATTATTATACATGTCTGATCCTTTGGAGATAGCATTAACGATGAATGATAATTTCCTTAATTATCTCAAATCCGAAAATATCACTGAAATTATAAAACATTCAACTGATGCTCAATGTCCGAATATCATTAGATGGATCCTAAAAAAAGAAGTGTATGAAGAGTTACCTCAAATTATAAAGAAATTAATACCATTTTATGTCCAAGTACGATATTTGAGCTAAAACCACTACTTGAAGATCTCAATCATGCATTTTTGGGACCAAAAGAAATTTTTCCGGTGGGCATCTCAGCGCAGCTTAATGAGAATCAGGAAGAGGGACTACTAACAATATTGTGAAAGTATAATGGAGCTCTTGGATGGAATATGGAACATTAAAGGTATAGACCCCCTTATCTGTACGCATTGCATTACTTTGGAGGATGGAGCCAAGCCTCTTAGTCAAATGCAATAAAGGCTTAACCCCATCATGAAGGAAGTGCTTAAAGCCGAAATGTTGAAACTTCTTGATGTTGGCATTATCTATACAGTTGCAAATAGTAAGTGGGTAAGTCTAATCCAAGTTGTTCCGAAGAAGAGTGGGGTAAGAGTCATTAAAAGCGAGGATGGAGAGATGATACCCACTCTACTACTACGAGTTGGCCTATGTGCATCGATTATCAAAAATTAAATCAAGTAACACACAAAAATCACTCTCTATTACCATTTCTTGACTAAGTACTTGGAAGAGTTATTGGGCATAAATTTATTATTCTCTTGATGGTTATTCTAGCTATTATTAGATTGAAATTTCTTTAAAAGATCAAGAAAAAAATAATTTCTACTTGTCGCTTTGGCACTTTTTGCTTTTATAAGAATGTCATTTGGATTATGCAATGAACCTATAATATTTCAAACGTGTATGATAATCATTTTTAATGACATGGTTGAAGATTATCTAGAGCTATTTATGAATGATTTCTCTGTATTTGGAAATAATTTTTAATCTTGTTTAACTAATTTAGGATCTGTACTTAAAAGATATCAACAGAAAAATATATTCCTAAATTAGAAAAATGCCACTTTATGGTTACAAAAGGTATTGTGCTAGGCCATATAGTTTTATCTAAAAAGATGTAAGTAAATAAGGTTAAACTTGAGTCTATTTCCAAAATACCAATGACCAAAACCGTGAAAGATGTACATTCCTTCTTAAAACAAGTAGATTTTTATAGAAGGCTCCTAAAGGATTTTAGTACTATTGCTAGACCCATTTCTCACCTTCTTGTGCAAGTCCTGCAATTTGAATGGATGCAGGCATGCCAAAAATATTTCGAAACCCTCAAGGAGATGCTCATCACAACGCCAATAATGCAACCTCCAGATTGGTAACTTCCATTCTAGATTATGTGCGATGCAAGTAATTATACAATTAGAGTAGTATTGGGGCAACAAAGTGATAGGAAACCCTACATGGTTTATTATGCTACCAAAACTATCAATGTTGCACAGGTGAATTATATGACAATAGAGAAGGACCTTCTAGTTGTAATTTTTGCTCCTGATAAAATTTATTTATATATTTTGGCCTCATATATGGTTGTTTTTACAGATTATTTGGTGTTCAAATATCTTTTGACAAAGAAAGATGCAAAGTCTCGATAAATCCAATGGATACTGCTACTCCAAGAATTCAATTTTAAAATTAAAGATAAAAAGAGAGTAGAGAAAATGGTTGCTGACAACCTCTCTCGACTAACTTTTGGAAATGATAAATTTCCAATTAGGGACTTATTCCCTGAGGAGCAGCTACTTTCAATCAAAATAACTCTCTAGTATCTAACATTATTAATTCTTTTAATGCAGCTGAAATGCTGAATTACTGGAGTACACAAGACAAACGACAATTCTTATACGAGGTACACTATTTCTTTTTCGACAGCCCTTATTTAAGTATTGCTCAGCTCAAATCATTTGATACTGTGTGCCTAATGATGAGATTCAAAGTATAATTACTTTCTGTTATACAAAAAATTATGGGGACCACTTTTTATCTAAAAAGACGTAGCCAAAATACTCCAATGTGGTTTCTATTGGCCTACTATATTTAGAGACTCATATGAATTTTATAAATGATGCGAGTCATGTTAGAAATTAGGAGCGTTAAATAGGAAGAGTGATATGTCTCTAACACTCATACTTATAATTGAGATATTCAATTATTGGGGCATTGACTTCGTGGGACCATTTCCTATGTCTAATAGATATATTTATATCCTCGCAATGGTAGATTACGTCTCTAAATGGGTAGAAGCTACAACATGTAGATACAATGATCAAAAAACTATTATCAAATTTTTAAAGGAATATAGATTGTCCAGATTTGGAGTTTCTAAAGTTATAATAAGCAATGGGGTTTTCATTTTTGCAATAAAGCATTTGAAAATTTGATAAAGAAGTATAATATCGTGCACACGATTTTTCCATCTTATCACCCACTGTCAAATGGACAAGTCGAACTGGCCAATAGAGAAATCAAGCAAATTATAGAGAAAACAGTTAATCCGTCAAGTAAAGATTGATCGTAGACTAATCGATAATTTGTGGGCTTACCGTGCAGTATATAAAACAATCTTAGACATGTCTCCATATAAAATAGTTTATGAAAAAACTTATCATTTGCGTAGAAAGATAGAGCACAAGGCATATTGGGCAATCAAATCAGTTAACCTAAATCTCAATTTAGCCGGTGCATTCGAAAACTACAAATAAATGAATTGAAAGAGAAAAAAATTGATGCATATGACAATTCATGCATTTCAAGGGAAAAAAATTAGAACATGGTATGATCACCATATCACAAGTCGTGTTTTCATCCTTCCGACAAAGTGCTCTTGTACGATTCATGCCTTTATCTATTTTTAGGAACATTGCATTCACGGTGGACTGGATTGTTCATAGTTAAAACTATATACCCGTATAGCGCAATCATTATTGGAAATCCAAAGAATGGTCATACAATTAAAGTAAATGGAAAATGATTGATGCATTACTTGAAATTTCCAAAGCACACAGAGGAGTCTCACGATCTAGTAGATCCTCTGATATCTCATTAATTATGAGCTAAACAGAGACACAATGTATATTATTGTATATAAAATACTAACAATTTTGTTTTGCAGTTGTTATGCAATGAGTACTGAATATAGATAATTTCTAAACACTCTCTCTTAAATTTTACTTGTTCTTGATTAGTTAAATAAATATATCAATTCATTGAGGACAATGAGTATTTTAAGTTGGGGAGATTGCTTATAAAAATAACTTAGGTTTTGATACCGTGATGTTTCCAGCGATTTTGTTTTAAAATTTATTCGTTTTTCTTCAAAATTTCTAATTTTCAAAACAAAAATCTTTCATAGTTACTAACTTTAGAATTAGAAACTAACTTTTAATTTAGAATTAATTTTAGAACTAGGAATTAACCAGTAGATATTAAGAATAATATTAGTCTAGGAACTAACAATTAGAAAAAAATAAGAATAAAAATTTTGGCTTGACACAGTTCTCAACATAGGGCGACTATCGAAGCCAATGTTGAAGCCATCTACAGAGCAAATTCTACTCTGCCCGTGAGTGGCTGTTGAAGCCGCTATCGAAGTGGCTACCAACACCTGTTGACAGAAAGCCCCAATTATAAATAGATCTTTGAGTTTTTGTTTCTCCTTAACCAAACCTTAGCCACCTTTCTACAACACCTGAGAACAAAAACTCCTCCTTTCAATGGGCTAAATCATTTCCATGCAATTTCTTTCAAATTTTCAAAGATGTTCAAGTAAGTAAGTCTTCTTCTCTTTGATTTCTCTTTGAATTGGTCTTTGTAAAAGTAGATTTTTATCTCAAAATCTTAGATCTATGATTTATATGAACAAATTTGAGTAAATTAAAGTTAGATCTTTACTTTCTTATAGATTTGGAGTGGTTTAGAAAATTTTTAAGCATTTTTGATGAATTTCATGGAATAATTGAAAATACATGCTAAATCAAGGTAAAAGGAATAAAATTTCAACTTTTTAGCATGACAGATACTTCATGGGTTGCTTGAATAATTAATGTAAATCAAATTCATGCATTAGTCGTAAAATTAAAGTAGAGTTTGATTAATTTTTGAAAGAGGAGTTGGAAGTTAGGTAATTATAAATAAAAGGGGAGGGGAAAAATTAAATTAAAAAAACATAGAAATATATAATATGTGTGTTAAATTCATGAATAATTTTAAGAAATAATGATATTATATTAAGATGTATTTTTTGTGATTAATTTTGCATAATGGGACCAAGGAAGTAAACAATTTTCAAGAGGCCGAGAGAAGAACCTCCAGGCCCATCTTCTCCACAAAGACACAGAGCTGCAAAAAACAAACAAGAAACTCTTCGAGAAGTATGAGAAGTTTAAGTTTTGGCCCGAACGTATAGTTGATTACTCGAAGATACATGTGAATCTTGCCTTCAGAGTACATATACAGGCTGCAGAATTAGAAGCATATATGATGTATGCACACATGCTGGCATCCAGTGAAATTGTGCATGAGTTCTGCTGCAACCAACACTTGCGGGTCAATATGGATACTCTATAGTAAGGGGCAGGGAAGTGCCATTCACCAGGCAAGAAAATTTGAGAGCATTTCTTGTACCTGATGTTCCTAAGGAACATCCACCTTTTGTGAATATAGTGAATGATATACCAAACGGTTCCTACCGGTTCAAAGAGCTTTGTCAAAACCTTAGCGATATTGCTTACAATGAGAGCTTTTTGAAAGTAGGCTTCATTAGAAGAGAATACCTTTTGGTATGCCTATTTATTAAATATAACATCTTACCATCCTCCTCAACAATGGAACAATATTCAAGGGATGTGGTATTATTGAAGATGATTTTAGAAAGGCATTCGTTCGATATTTCATCTATCATGTACTTTGCGATAGTCCAATGCATGGGTCAAGCCCATGAATGTATCTAGCATCCGAGATTGGCAAAGCCATACTTAGTTCTGCCATCTCTGATAACAAAAAATTTGTATGAACAATGCAGTCAATCCGCTACAAGATGATGCATTTGAGAAACCCATGCAACCATTTACAGATGCAACCATTTGAAGGAGCATGAGTATTCGACATGCCCAACAAGAACAACAACTCGAACAGAAGCAGCATCAAGTTGCTGCTCCGCTGGCCAGTCACGAAGAACAAAATCAGGAATGTGATGAGCAAAAGAGAGAACAAGCAGATGCAAAAGTTGTGGTGGGCCAACAAGAAGAGAACACTCCAAATGATAAATTAGTTGATTATAAGCATGACAGGCACATTTAATGAAAGGTTGCAAGTCATCGAGGAATGGCAAGCCTGAACTAAGCATCATCAATAACGTCAATATCGGCTTCACACTAAGGTATTCAAATGAATGGCTACTGAGAATGCCCACATTTCTCCCGATGAAAATGAAGGGACGAGATAAGGGACCACAGATGTCTTCCAGTGTCAAAGATGCAAGCGATAAAAAGGTCTTCATCAGAAGTATCATTGACTACTAGAGGGAGTGAAAATTTTTTAAGAACCAACAAAACCAGACGTTTTCTAACCTTAACATCTTTACTTCTTAGTGTATTATTTTCATAATTACATTCATGATGCATTACGAGTACTACATAATTTAAGTGAGGGTTAGGATAGATTCACGATACTTTACCATAGCATAACTAACTAACACACACACACACACACACACACACACACACACACACACACACACACACATATATATATATATATATATATATATATATATATATATATATATATATATATATATATATATATATATATATATATATATGTATTTCTAATTGAGCTTGATATGGAAATGAAATGAAAAGAAAAAATATAATATAGTAAGAATATAGATGGTTAATAGGATACAAATATTTTTTAATTTTCTTTATTTTACACTTATCCTTATTTTTTTCCTTTTATTTATTTCTTGAACTCGAACTTCTTTATATTTATGGGTAACATACCTGAAAACTCTCATGAGACAATAGTCGTCTACTAGGATAACCTAGAGTTTTAATAATTTGTTGCACATGCTAAGTGCAATCATGATTCCTACGAATGTGAGTTAGGATTTATTATATTTTTAGTTAAGTCTTTAGTCTATTTTCTTAATTTGATAATTTTGCTAGGGATTAGAAAAACTCAAATTGGGGTTGTGATTTTGCTTGAAAAGTGTAGTTATTTTAGTTTATTTTATACAAATGTAATCCATTTTTGTTAATTAATACAAAAAATAATAAAAAAAATTTTTTATTAATCAAATTCCTCAATATGATGATTTTCTAGTATTTTGTAGTGTTTTTTCCAGGTTTTATATGCAAGAAAATCAAAGTTTGTTGATAGAGGCCCTACTACCATTGTTTTCTAGTAAAAAAAATTAAAAAATTTCTCAAGAGAACAAAAGAAGAAGGAGAAATAGTAATTTCTAGAGAGTTCTTATCTACCTCTCTATATGTTAAAAATAAGGTTTACAAAGGTTTTTATAGCCTCCTAGGCTGGGATTTCATCTATTAGTATTTTAACTATAAGGAAACACATGATTAACTTGATCTGGAGCTGTATCTAAAAAAAATCAATAGTTGTACCGTGTATCAATACATGAAAAACCCAAGCCAAGTGGAGATGTACTCCTTGTGCCCAGTCATTTATGATGCTGGTGATTATTCTCTTAATAGAAATAGAGCTAACATATCCCATATTATAAAGTGGACGATCACGGTTAGGATTTTTCAATAGCATGTCTTCTACAGTAAAATGGTGCTCGATAATCGTGTCACCTAGTGGCATTGTCTGGTAAGGCAATCCTTGTCACCTAAAGGCGATGGGATAAATGCCATGAATGACTCAGCATTGTTAAGAGTTTCATTCGACACATCTCTTATCTCCATGAACAAGCATAGCAATTCATAAAGTGTGAGCTTGGTTGAGCTTCTGGGACTTATCAAATTTTACCACATTTTGCTTATCCTTATCAAGGGCTAAGGTCAATATTGATTGTGGAGCAACGAAGCTCACTATTGGCATCTTCAATTACTGTGAGTTGATAGGGGCAATGCCATATTGCTTTAGGTATGCCATGTCGAACCAAGTACCACTTGCAATTGATGGCTCTTATGTTAGTTGGCTCTTATGCTACTAACATGATCTCCTCTTTTGCTTATAAGAGAAGCAATGCAAGTTGTACTTTCATTATAAGAGGCAGATACAGCGTTATAGGTTATCCTCTTTTACTTGGGCTTGGGCTTGGCTTGGCTGGTGTTGTAACCCCCTATATATCGTCGACAAGATTTGGATGCACTCACATGATCTTTCTAGACTTGATTGTATATGAAACCAAACCTTTATCTTGCCAATCATCTCGATCTTAACTAATTTTATTTCAACATAGGAATTTGCACTTCTGCCTTGATAATAGAGGTTATGTGATCAGACTATCCAAACTGGAGGAATACCATGTTCACCATTGACATTTTCTTCTCTGTACACAAAGAGACTACATTGGTGCTGATTAGTATTTGAATCATATTCTTGAGAATATAGCAGTGCTTTCTAGGATGACCCAACATTTGATGGAATAAGAAATATTTGGAGTCCTCGGTTTGACCCACTTCTTCTAGTGTAAATCAGATAGGTAACCCTTATGTTGGGCAGGAGGGATTGGTGGTTGACATCTAAGTAAAAGTATTATCTTCTTGACTTTGAGGCTGGTCTATGATGTCAGATCGGGGGATCATTTCAAAGGGCCCTGTTTTTCCCTCAATGTATTTGTACTAGTTCCGAAGTGCGATGGCAGGGAGTCTGAAGAGGAGAGATTGAAATTGGATATGGTGAGGCCAAAGACAGTAAAACCGAGGAGCTTGGGGCAAATGATGAGCCAGACAATGAAGCTAATGGTGCCAATGATGAGGAAGGCGGCGACGGCAAGGTGGTAACGGAGGAAGAGTTGCGGTTGTAGCTAGGATTAGGGTTTGAGTAGTAGCCATTGTAATTAGGGTTAGGGTTTGGGTAGTAGCCATTCAAGTTAGGGTTTGGATAGTAGGACGCAGCTTGAGGCAGTGGAGCAGGGTAGGGGTAGGTCCTTCTCCCCTTCCATAGTCAATTATCTTTTTGAACTTTTCTAGCATTCATGTACCTTAGGAGTAAATATAATTTATTCCATCAATTTCCATAAAGAGCTTGGCTTTTTTTATCTTCAATAAAAACTATTGCTGGTAACAGGTTAATAAGCGATGAAAGGGGACTAAAATTCCTGCTAACAAGCTTATTAATCAGATGAGGGGTAAGGATCGAGAGTCACTCTGAATTCAGAGCATGCAATTTTGATCTTTTTCACTCAATTACAAGTCACACCAATCGCATCAATAAACTTAATTTTGCCAAATTACAATCTTCATTTTGATTCGTTCTTCAACCATAGAATTCATTCATAAACTCTAACCATCATCCTTCTAGTATCTACAACTGATGGATGTGAAATGGCTGGTAATTGGAACCACTTGATTGACTGACTATATAGGTTGCTCTGAATTCAGAGCGACTCTCAATCTTAACTGCTCATCTGATTAATAAGCCTATCCAATCTAACTCAAGATCGATTCATAAACTCTAAACATCAGTATATCTATATCCTTGGTCATCATTTGGGCATCGCCTCGTTGGGCCATGATTCTTAATTGCGGATAATATTAAACCCGTGGCAAGCATGAGTGGCAAGCATGAGGGATACACCCACAAGGAGGAAAATGCACTCACATATGGTATTCCCAATTGGGAGTGCGTCTTAGGAGTCTCGGAGCGGAAGGGTTTTCGTGTTGACAACTTTCATGTTGATGCATTAAAAGTGTTAAATTCATTTAAAGACACAATAAAAATAAATGGAGATTCGATCAGTTCCAACAACCTCACCTCCTTACAAGTGTGATTCCCTACAATAACACACATACCTGCACGAAATGCAAATTTGATGTAGATCCCTCCCATCTGTAAATTCCCTAGATGAAGCCTCTCTCGGTTTAGTTCTTGGTTCTCAAGCCATGGCTGCTTCGAGCACCCATGCTGCACTTGCAACAATCCTTCTGCTCCTCCTTGCTGCTGCACCAACAAGCAATGTTGGCTACTGTATAATTGATAGAATAGAGTAGGGTAACATTTTTTGATTAAGTTTACTTTACGAGACAACACTCGTCCATTAGGGTAACCTAGAGATTTAACGGGTTGTTATACGTGCTAAGTGCAATTATGAATTCTACGAAAGTAAATTAGAATTTATTTTCTTTTTAGTTAAGTCTTTAGTCTATTTTCTTAATTTGATAATTATGCTAGGGACTAGCAAAACTCAAGTTGGGGGTGTAATTATGTTTGAAAAGTGGTTTATCTTATGCAAACGTAATCTAATTTTGTTGATTAAAAGAAGAAATTAATAAAAAAGTATTTTTATTAATCAAATTCCTCACTATTATAATTTTCTAGTGTTTTCTAGTATTTTTGCAGGATTTTATATGCAAGGAAATTGAAATATCAAAGCAAATCTCAAATATCAGCTGAGAACTATGATTTGTAGGTATGGTTATCGACAGCCAATAAATAACTGTTGACAGTCATTGGCTATGAATCGACCCGATGGCCGTTGTCCATAGCACTGTCAAAGGAGAAAGCCGCAGATTGTTTTCTTTGAAGAATAGGACGAAGGAAGCAAACCGTTTTCAAGAGGCCGAGAGTGGAATTTTCAAGCCCAGCTTCTCAACAGAAGCATAGAGCTACAAAACAAAAAGAAGCTTTTGGAGAAGTATGAGAACTTTATACTTTGGCCTGAACCTAAAGTTGATTACTCAAAGATATATGGGAATCTTGCTTTCAAAGCATAAATGCAAGTTGCAGAATTAGAACCATATATGATGTATGCACATATGCTGGCATGCAATGAAATTGCATGTGTGTTCTATGCTATCTACAAGCAGCACTTAGAAATCAATATGTATGCTCTATAGTAAGGGACAGGGAAGTGTCATTCACTAAACAAGAAATCTTGAGGGCAATTCATGTATCCAATGTGCCTAAGGAGCATCCATCTTTTGTGTATATAGTGAATGAGATACCAAGCGTCTCTTGCTGATTCAAAGAGCTCTGTGAAAAACTTAGCGATGTTGCTTTCAATAATAACTTCTTGAAATTAAGCTTCATTATAAGGAGTAAGTTTTGATAAGTCTATTTATTAAATATAATATCTTACTGTCCTCCACAATAACGGAACTATATATTCAAGGGACACAGTGTTATTGAATATGATTTTGGAAAGGCATCTGTTTGATGTCGCATTTATTATGTACTTTTCAATACTTCAATGCATGGGTCAAGCCTATAAATGTGTCTAGCATCCAAGATTTGCAAAGCCACACTTAGTTCTGCCATCACTGATAACAAAATTTTGCATGAATAAAGGTGTCAATTCGTCACAAGATGACACATTTGAGAAATCCATGCAACCATTTATGGATACAGCCATTCGAAGGAGCATGAGTGCTCGACACACCCAGCAAAAACAACAGGTACAACAAGAGCAATATCAATCCACTGCCCCACTGGACGGTCATGAGAACAAGATCAGGAATATGGCGACCAACAGAGAGATGAAGGAGATGCAATAGCTACAGTTGGCCAACTAGAAGAGATAACACTCCAAATGATAAATGAGTCAGCTGTAAGGATGACAGACACATTAATGAAAGATTACAAGTCATTGAGGAATGGGAAGCCCGAACCGAGCATCATCAACAACGTCAATATCGGCTTCTAATCAAAGTACTCAAATGAATGGCTGGTGAGGATGCCCACATTTCTCCTATTGAAGATGAAGGGATGAGCAAAGGGACCACAGGGTTTTGCCGGAGTCAAAGATTCAAGTGACAGAAAGGTCTTCCTTAGAGGTATCATTTATATCGACTACTAGAGGGAGTGAAAATTTTTGAAGAACTAACAAAACCAGGTGTTTTCTAACCTTAACATCTTATATTACTTTTTAGTGTATTATTTTCATAGTTACATTCTTGATGCATTGAAAACACTGCATAATTTAAGTTGGGGGTGGAATAGATACATAATACTTTACTATATCATAACTAACATATAAATATATGAAAATTGCACAATTTTTCATTTCTTTGAAGTAAAAGTAAGATTAGAAGAACTTTATATTGCATATTTATAAGATTTATATCTTAATATTGATACTTATATCATAGTTTTTTTATGTTATCTTAATTGAGATTTTAAATCCGATAATAAAATATATGGATGCTTAAGATTTGAATCAAGTATACACTCTAAACACTTACACAATGCATCATGAGAAGTTGATAACAAAGAGAAAACTTAAAAGGAAGGCCTGTCATATATATATATATATATATATATATATATATATAAAGAAAAAAGTAAACCTGGTATATCAAGGCAATATACTTCGAGAGAAAAAATATTAATAAATATAGTATATTTATAATAAAAAAGAGAAAGTAAGTGTTAAATAGTTGGGTTCGTGCACCTTGGTGAGCATGCATATTCACACGAACGATACTTATGGACTTTTAATATAAACATGAGCTATATAATTGTATGTAATTGGGTGTTCGTGGAGGCACGAGCATGAATAACAAGTGTTTATGGAAAAAAAAATATAATATATATATATATATATATATATATATATATATATATATATATATATATATATATATATATATATATATATATATATGAAAAGGGTTCCTCTAAGTTTAATTGAAGTTTGAAACTTGACAAAACTCATGTACATAATCATAAGAGTGCATAGGAGATGATAATTGAAAGTAAAAATATATCTGCGATATGATTTAAATGATTATAATGGATACATAAGATATTAGATTATAGGATATTTATTATGGTTGACATCTTTATAAATATCATGTATGTATCTCTTATTCAGCTTGACAAAGAAAAGAAATGAAAAGGAAAAAAATATAATATAGTAATAATATAGATAGTTAAAATGATAATAATATTTTTCATTTTCTTTATTTTACACTTATGCTTACTATTTCCTTTTATTTATTTCTTAAACTCAAATATTTGTTGATGTTTGTGGGTAACATCACTAGAAACCCTCATGAGATAATACTTGTCCTATAGGGTAATTTAGGAATTTAACAGCTTGTTGCTAAGTGCAATCATGATTCCTAAAAAAGTAAGTTAGAGTTTATTTTCTTTTTAGTTAAGCATTTATCTTTTTTTTAATTTAATAATTTTTTTAGGGACTAGCAAAACACGAGTTGGGGGCGATTACGCATGAAAAGAGTAGTTATGTTTGTTTAATTTATGCAACCGTAATCCAATTTTGTTAAATAATATAAGAAGTTTACAGAAAATTATTTTTATTAATCAAATTTCTTACTATGATTTTTTCTAGTATTTTCTAGTATTTTTGTATGGTTTTATATGCAAAGAAATCGAAGTATCAAAGTATATCTCAAATATCAGTTTAGAACTATAATTTTGCAGGTCTGATTGTCAATAGACAACTGGTAGCTGTTGACAGCCGTCGACTGTGATATGACCCGAGGGCGTTAATAGCGCTGTCGAAGGGGAGAGCCGCAAATTGATTTTTTAAAGATTTTTGAGAGAATATAGGGTTTCCTTGTAAATAAAATTCTTTTTAGAATTTTGTAAGGCTATAAATAGCTGACGTAACTCAGATTTTGTGATGCTTTTGGAGTAGAAAATATTTGTTAGAGAATTTAGAAATTGAAAATTTAGTCTTGTACTTTTTCATAGAAATCAATAAAAAAATAATCTTGTTCTTTATTCTTTGCTATGATGAGTATAATGTTAAATTTTTGAGTTGGTTAAGATGAAATACGAACTCCTAGATGATTTAATATTATGTAATTTCTATGCTTATTGATTTTAATTAATTTATTTAAAATTAATATTTTTGATTCCCTATTATCTGTGAAATGATTAACATATGATTTTGAGTCTTTGATATTTTATTATTTGATGATATTTTTGTTGTTTAGTTTATGATATAATATATACTCTTTAGGTACGGTATGTGATTAGATTTCGAATGTTTATTTATATTACTCATATTGCATGCATATATAAACTCAAAATTTGCATAGGATTAATTAGGAAAAATTATTCTAAGTATCATGTTTGCAACTTTATTTGATTTTGCACTTCAATAATTTATTTTATGGTTGTGGAGGACCATGCAATCTATGCAACTAAGATATAAAAAGTATAAACACATCCAATAAATTATTCTATGCGAAAGTTACATCCATCTGACCAATAATTTTACTTAAAGTAAATTTATATCATCTTTAGTTTAGTTTTAATTTTAGCTAATAAAAATCTAATTTTTATTTATTTTTAGTTCCGTAATTTATCCTTAGTATAACAATAATCAAGCGATACTCGAGAAAAAGATCTTGGATTACTATTCTTATACTATGTGTCGATCTCTTTCACTTAAGTATGTACGATTTATGTCGCAACTACCTAATATAGATGTAACTGAGATAAGTCAAAATGTCAAGAAATTAACGTAAAATTTTTATTAAAGTGTCAAAATATAGTCCAAAAATAGCAAACAAAATTTTATAGCGATCCATGATAATTTGATATGATTTCTACTCAATATAATACATACCTTACATACCAAACTTATATCAGTACAGCTGAAAAAAAATCTTTATTTTGAGCTCGAAATGTCAAAAAATTAATGTAAAACCTTTATAGGAATGTCAAAATATACTCCTAAAATATAATGCAAATTTTTATAGTGATCCATGATGATTTGACAAAATATCTAGTCAATATAGCATAAAGTTTATGTGCTAAACTTATATCAGTGCAGCTGAAAAGGTTTTTAGTTTGAGCTACAAAGGTCAAGCAATTAATTATAAAAAATTATGACTGTGAAAGCATACTCTTGAAATGGAATATAAATTCATATAATGATTTATGATAATTTGATACAATATTGACTCAATGAATTACACATCCCCCATACTAGACAAATATCAGTGTAACTAAGAAAAGTCTTTATTTCGAGACAAAATATCAACCAATTAATGAGAAAGTCTTATAAGAGTGTCAAAATATATTACTAAACCAAACTACAAAAATTCTATAATGATCAATAGTTATTTGATATAATTTTTACTCAATATAATATATAACTCACACATTAGACTAGTACCGGTGCAGCTAAGAAAAATCATTTGTTTAAGTTTAAAATCTCAATCATTTATTATGAAAATTTTATGAGAGTGTCAAAATACATATATAAAATAGAATAAGAAATTCTATAGTGATTCACGATAGTTTGGTACAATTTCTACTAATATAGTACATAGTTCATGCACAAGACTAATATCTTGTGCAGTTGAGAAAACAATTTTAGTTTGTAGTCAAAGTCTAAACCAATTAATGTTAAATTATTTATTGTAGTGTTAAAACTTACTCATAAAATAGATTAAAAAATTTTATAGTGATCCATTATGGTTTGATTCAATTTCTATTCAATATAATATATATCTTAGTAGTAGATTGATACTAGTGCTGCTGAGAAGAATTTTTAGTTTGTGATAAAAATGTTAAGAAATTAATATAAATTTTTTATGTGTCAAAATATGCTCCTAAAACATAATCCCAAATTTTATAGTGATCCATTATGGTTTGATATAATTTCTACTCAACAAAGTATACGGCTCACGAATGGACTAATATGAATGCAGCTGAGAAAAATATTAAATTTAAGGTTGAAATGTCAATCAATTAATATGAAATTTTTATGAGAGTGTTAAAAAAAACTTGTAAAATAGAATACATAATTTTATATTGATCCATGATGATTTGATGCGATATCTACTCAATATAGTACACAACTTACGTGCTAGATTAATACCGGTACAACTGAGAAAAATGTTTAGTTTGACTTTGAAATGTCAAGAAATTAATGAGAATTTTTATGAGTATCAAAACATACTCCTCAAATAGAATACAAAATTTTATTTTGATCTATGATTATTTGATACTATATTTACTTAATATAGTATGCAACTCACGTGCTAGACATATATCAATGCAGCTGAGAATAGTCATTAGTTTGAGTTTGAAATGTCAAGCAATTAATGTTTAATTTTTATGAGTGTCAAAACATGCATTTGAAATAAAATACAAAATTCTATTGTGATCTATGATAATTTGATATAATATCTACTCAATGTAATACGCAGCTTACATACCAGATTGATGTCAGTGTAGTTGAGAAAAGTCTTTAGTCTGAGACTAAAATATCAACCAATTATTGGTAAATGTTTATGAGAGTGTCAAAATATACTACTAAAATAGAATTCAAAATTTTATATTGAACCATAATAATTTGAAGCAATATCTTCTCAATATATTATATAGCCTATACATTGAACTTATACCGGTGTAGCGGACAAAAATCATTAGCTTGAGGTGAAATCTCAAACAATAAATGTGAAATTTATCAGTGTTAAAACATACTTGTAAAATAGAATACAAAATTTTATAGTAATTATTTATAATGCCCCCACTCGAAAATTGAGTTGTAGAACATAGACAACATATTTGCATAGGAATATGCGAAGCCTTTAGTTAAAAATAGTTTTTAATTTAGCCACGAATTCCTCCCCAAAAAAGGCTAGTAACGGTTATTTTTATGACTTCATGGGATGATTATAAACTACTCTATCTCTTGTCTCATATCCGATGTGTAACTATTGAGATAGGGTTATTACATCCTCTCTATAGAGGCTCGGTAATACGATATCATTTAACTAGGCGATGTTAGATTATAGAGATGCCCCCATAGATTCTAGAGGTTGCTCTCTATGGATTCAAAAGGTGCCCCCCACTATTTGTGGCACTTTGTTCTGAGTAGCAGTTAGTTTTATGTTGTACATAGTTCCGCACACTTCTGGTTGGTGACTGGCTCTGATACACTTGTAATGCTTCCCACCTAGAAATTAGATAGCAGAACGCTTGCAACATATTCACGTAGGAATATACTAAGTTTTTAGTAGAATGCCATGTGTTAAAAATAATTTATAATTTAGCCACAAATTCTCCCCAAAAACATTCAGCATGCTTAATTTTATGGTTTTATGGGAATCATTATAAACTACTATATCTCTTATCTTATACCCGATATGGGACTATTGAGATAGGATTATTAGATTATTAATGATTTTATATAATTCTACTTAATATAGTACGCAGTTTATGCTCCGGAGTAATACTTATGTAGTTGAGAAAATTATTTAATCTTTGCTATAAATGTCAAGCAATTGATGTGAAAGTGACAGAACATACTTGTTGAACAGAATACAAAATTTTATAATGATCCATGCTTATTTGATACAATTTCTACTCAATACAGTATATAGTTCATGCATCAAATTGATACCAGTTTGTTAATGTAAAATTTTTATGAAAGTGGCAAAATATATACTAAAAATAGAATAAAAAATTTTATAGTGGTCCATGTGGTTCGGTATAATTTTTACTCAATATAATAATAGATCACGCATGATACCAATATCGATGCAACTCAGAAATTTTTTTAGTTTAAGGCCAAAATAATAACCAATTAATGTGATATTTTTATGAGAGTACGAATACATACTCCTTGAATAGAATATGCAATTATGTGATGATTCATTTTTATTTGATATAATTTGTACTTAATATAGTATGCAGCTCATGCACCATACTGATTCTAGTGTAGCTAAGATAAATCTTTAATTTATGGTGATTTATAGTGATTGGATATAGTTTTTGATCAATATTGTACACAACTCCTGCACCAAACTTATACTGGTATAACTGAGAAAAATACTTAGTTTTAGATCAAAATGTCATGAATTAAATGTTAAGTTTTTACGTGAGTGTTAAAACATACTCATAAAATGAATACAAAATTTTATAGTGACTGAAATAGTTTGATATAACTTTTAATCAATGTAGTATATAGCTCACAAATAGGACGAACACTGGTGCATCTCAGAAAAATCTTTAGTTGGAGGTCGAAATGTGAAGAAATTAATATGAATTTTTTATGAAAATGTCAAAACATTCTCATAAAATAGAATACATAATTTTATGATAATCTTTGATAATTTGATACAATCTTTACTCAATATAATGCACAGCTCATGCACCAAACTGAAACTAGTGCACCTAAGAATTTTTTTTGTTAAAGATCAAAATCCACCAATTAATTGAATACTGTGATGATTTGATACAATATCAATTCCATATAGTACACACCTAATACAATAGATTTATACTAGTGTAGCTAAAATAAATATTTAGTTTTAAGTCAAAATCTCAATCAATTAATAAAAAAATTTATTAGAGTTTCAGAACATACTTTTAAAACTGAATAGAAAATTTTATAGTGATCCATGGTTATTGATACTATTTCTACTCAATATAGTATGCAGCTCACTCGCTGAACTAATACCAATGCAACTAAGAAAAATCTTTAGTTTGAGATCAAAATCTCAACGAATTAATATGAAATTTATACGAGAGTGTCAAAATATATGCCTAAAATAGAATACAAGATTATTTAATACTCCATGGTAGTTTGATATAATTTCTACTCAATATAGTATATCGCTCATGTAGCAGACTAATACTGGTGCAACTTAGAAAAACTTTAGATTGAGGTCAAAAAGTTAAAAAATTAATGTAAAATTTTATCAAAACATAATTTTAAAGTGGAAGATAAAATTTTATAGTGATTCATAATGGTTTGATATAATTTCTACTCAACAAAATATACAAGTCACGCACCGGACTAGTACAGGTGTGGCTGAGAAAAACTTTAGTTTGAGTTTGAAATATCAAAAAAAAAATGTAAATTTTTTTATGAGACTGTAAAAATATATTACCAAAGTAGAATACAAAATTATATTGTGATTCATAGTGATTTGCTGTAATTTCTACTCAATATAGTATATAACACATGCTCTAAATAGATATCAATGCAGCTGAGAAAAGTCTTTATTTTAAGACCACAATATCAAGTAATTAATGTGAAATTTTTATGAGAGTATAAAAATATATTTATAAAACATAATATAAATTTTTTAATGATTTATAGTGATTTTATATAATTTATACTAAATACAGTATTCAACTTACGTACTATATTAATACTGGTGCAACTGAGAAAATTTTTTAGTTTGATATTAAAATGCTAAGTAATTAATTTGATATTTTTATGAGAGTATCAAATTATATTCCTAAAATTTAATATAAAATTTTATAGTGATCCATGAATATTTGATACAATATCTACTCAATATAATACATAGCTTACGTACTGGACTAATACCGGTATAGTTGAGAAATATTTTTAGTTTGAGGCCAAAATGTAAACCAATTAATGTGATATTTTAATGAGAGAGTCAAAACATATTTTAAAAACTTAATACAAGATTTTATAGCAATCCATAATTATTTGATATAATTTCTACTTAATATAGTGTGCAGCTTGATTACCGAACTTATACCAGTTCAGCTAAGATAAATCTATAGTTTGAGGTTGAAAAGTCATTCCATTAATGTGAAATTATTATGAGAGCATCAATACATACTCATAAAGCCGAATACAAAATCTTATATTGATCCATAATAATTTGATATAATTTTTACTCAATATAATACACAACTCATGCACTAGAGTGATATCGGTGCAGCTGAGAAAAATCTATAATTTGAGTTAAACACTCATGAAATTAATATGAAATAGTTATTAGAGTGTCAAATCCTACTCCTAAAATAGAACACAAAATTTTATAATAATTCTTGCTAACTTGATAAAATTTCTACTTGATAAAATACACAACTCAACACATAGGACAAATACCGATGTAGCTGAGAAAAATTATTCGTTTGAGCTCAAAATCTCAACCAATTAATATAATTTTTTTATACGAGTATAAAAACATACTCCTAAAATATAATAAAAAAATTTTAGTAATCCATGATTATTTGATATAATTTTTACTCAATATAGTACACAACTCAAACATTAAAGTAGTATTAGTACAACTAACAAAAATATCTAGTTTGTGGTCGAAATGTTGAGAAATTAACGTTAAACTTTTTTGAGAGTGTTAGAACATACTTGTAAATCATAAAACAAAATTTTATACTGATTCATAGAGGATTAATATAAATTTCATTCAATGTAATACATAGCTCACGCAACAGAAAAAAATTGATGCAGCTAAGAAAAATCTTTTTGTTTGAGGTTGAAATGCTAGGCAATTAATATGAAATTTTTGTAAAAGTGTCAAAATATGCTCCTAAAACAAAATACAAATTTTTAGTGGTTCATACTTGTTTGATATAATTTCTACTCAATATAGTACACAGCTTATGTACTGGAGTAATACTACTGCAGTTTGAGAAAAATCTTTAGTTTAAGAATAAAATATCGAGGAATTAATGTAAAATTTTACGAGAGTATTATAACTTACATATAAAATAGAATACAAAATTTTATAGTGATATGTGGTGTTTTAATACAAATTCTAATAAAATAGTATACAACTCACACACTGGACTAATATTAGTGCAGTTGAGAAAAATATTTAGTTTAAGGTCACTATAAATAAATTCATGTGAACCTTTTATAAAAGTGTCAAAATATATTACTAAAATTGAATATAATATTTTGTAATGATCCATGATAATTTGATACAATATCTACTCAATGTAGTACCCAACTCATTTATCAGACTTATACCGTTACGGTTTTAAAAATTTAGTTTGAGACCAAAATGTCAACCAATTAATACAATATTATTATAAGAGCATCAAAATATATTAATAAAATAGAATAAATAAATTTTTAGTGATCTATAATGATTTAATACAATTTCTTCTCAATATAGTATACAACTCGCGTACTAAACTAAAACTAATGCAGCTAAGAAAAATAATTAGTTTGGGATCAAACTCTCAACAAATTAATATGAAATTTTAATTTGAGTTTCAAAACATACTCCTAAAATAGAATAAAATTTTTTATAGTGATCTATAATGATTAGATATATTTTCTACTCAATATCGTACACAGCTTGAGCACCAACCTTATACCGGTGCAACCGAGAAAAATGTTTAGTTTGTAGATGAAAAGTCATGAAATTAATGTGAAACTATTATGAGAACGTCAAAACATACTTTTAAAATAGAATACAAAATTTTATAGTAATTCATGATAATTTGATACAATTGTTACTCAATATACTATACAACTTAGGCACTAGACTAATACTGATGCAGCTAAGAAAAATATATAGTTTGAGCTAAAAATATCAATCAATTAATATAAATTTTTTTATGAGAGTATAAAAACTAATTCCTAAATTAGAATACAAAATTTTATAATGATCCACAATGATTTGATACAATTCTACTCAATATAGTACACATCTCACGCACAAAACTAATACTAGTAGAGCTGAGACAAAACTAATACTAGTAGAGCTGAGAAAAATCTTTTGTTTAAGATTGAAATGTCACAATTAATGTCAAATTTTTATGAGAGTATAAATTTATACTCCTAAAATAAATATAAAGTTTTATGGTGATCCATGATGATTTGATACTATTTCTACTAAATATAATACATAACTCACACACTGTATTTATACCCATACAACTAAGAAAAATTATTAGTTTGAGATCAAAATCTCAACCAGATATTGTGAAAGTTTTATGAGAGCGTCAAAAAATATTACTAAAATATAATACAAAGTTTTGTAGTGATACTTGATTATTTAGTATAATTTCTACTCAATATAGTGCACAGCTTACGCATTAGACTTATACTAGTGTAGCTAAGAAAAATATTTAGTTTGAGGTCAAAATACTAAAGAAACTAATTAGAATTGTTTATGGGAGTATCAAATTATACTCCCACACAAAATTTTATTGTGATCCGTAGTGGCTTGTTAAAATTTTATTCAATATATTACACAGCTCATGTAACGGACTAAAATCAGTACAGCTGAGAAAAATATTTAGTTTGAAGTCGAAATGTTAAGAAATTAATGTAAATTTTTTTAAAAAGTGTTAAAACATACTTCTAAAGTATAATACAAAATTTTGTTCTGATCCATAATTATTTGATAAATTGTTTGCTTAATATAGTACACAACTCATGCACCAGATTGATATTAGTGCAGTTTGATAAAAATTTGAAATTTGAGGTCGAAATGTAAAGAAATTAATATAAAATTTTATGAGAATATCAAACACACAACATAGAATACAAAATTTTATAATTTCCATGGTGTTTTGATAAAATTTCTACTCAAATAGTATACAACTCACGCACCGGACTAATACCGGTGCAGCTGAGAAACATATTTAGTTAGAGGTCAAAATGTAAAATAGTTAATGTAAAATTTTTAGGATAGTGTCAAAACATACTTCTAAAATTAAATAAAAAATTATATTGTGATTCATGATTATTTGATACAATGTCTACTCAATGATTAACTTGAAAAGTGTAATATTTTTAGTTTATTTTGCACAATCGTAATCCAATTTTGATGATTAATATAATAAATTAATAAAAAATTATCTTTATTAATCAAATTCCTCACTATAATATTTTTCTAGTTTTTTCTAATATTTTCGTAGGATTTTATATGCAAGGAAATCAAAGTACAGAAGCGTATCTTAAATATTAGTTCAGAACTGTCAATTTTCAGAATGGCCATCGAAGGCTATAAGTACTGCCATCAACAGACATCAATTGGGAACCATAACTGAGAGCAACCATCGATAGGTCCATCGAAGGGCTCAACTGCAGAGTTATTTTCTAGGGATTTTTTATTGGGGAATTAAGGATTTCCTTGTAAATATAATTCCTATTAGGTTTTTAATACCATAAATAGACAATGAATCTCAATCATTATACTTCTTTTGGAAGCACCATTTGAGAGAATACTATAGAGTTTTAGATTCAAGATTCAGTTTTTGTACTTGTTCATAGAAATTAGTAAAAGAATTATTTTTATCTTTATTCATAGCTATGATGACTATGAGGGGCTAAATTCTAAAGTTAGATCAGATGGAATGACCAATCATAGGTGATTTACAGGTATATATTCTTATATATTTATTCGTTTTAATTGTTCTTTATAAAATTAATAACTTTGATTCTCTATTATTTTTGAATGGATTAAATATGATATTGAGTTAAATATGATTTTGAGTTTTTGATGCTTTATAGTTTGGTGATACATTCGTTGTTTAGTTTTCGATATACTGTAGACTCATTAGGCATGGTTTATGTTTAAACTTTGAATGTTTATTTGTATTATTCATATCGCACGCTTAGATAAACTCAAGATTCATATAGGATTAATTGGGAGATATTAGTCAAACTATCAAAATTCATAACTTATATATTTTGTAATTAATTGAATTATTTTCGGATAGTAGGATGACCACGTGATCTATGAAACTAAGATAAAAAAGCATGCATATATCAAGCAAATTATCTTATGGGGAGTTGCTTCCATCTGACTAATAATTTTAGTATTAGTAAATTTTTCATCTTTAACTTTTAGTTTAGTTAATAAAATTCCTATGTTTACTTTAATTTTAGTACAGTAATTTATTCTTGTGTCACATAATTAACAAACGGTCCTCGAGAAAATGATCTTGAGTTCTACCCTTATACTATATGTCAATCTCTTGCACTTCGGAGTGTACTATTTAGATCACAATCAAGTTTTTGGTGTCATTGCTAGATATCATACTATTGTATTACACTTTAGTATAGGTTATGGCTCTTATGTCATTAATTTTTGGGATTCTAAATTTGCATGATCAGATAGAGAACTTCAAATAGTAGACTAATTTGATCGTGCTTAGATCCACAATCACTCCCAATCTATCAAACACTTCACGATATGAGCACTAATAATAATAACAATAGTAATGATCATGGATTTGTAGATACAAATGATAACTATAGTCATCATGGAGGCAATGGAAGAACTTTACGAGATTATTTATAACCTGATAGGACAACCCAACCTTCATGCATTGCATTTTCATTGAATATGGGACACTTCGAGATTAAATCTAGAGTAGTTCAGTTTTTGCCTAAAATTCATGGGATGGTTTTAGAGAGCCCATATTTGCACATTCGAGAATTCGAAGAAATTTACTCTACCATTAATCTTCAAAATATTACTGCAGAACAATTTAAACTTAAACTCTTTACATTCTCCTTAAAGGAAAAAAGCAAAGACATGCTACATTATTTATGTCCCAATTCAATATGAAGATGAGATGAGATGCAAGGAGAATTCTTAAATAAATTTTTTCCTTCAAATTGAATAAACTTTATGCGAAAGCAAATTTTGAACTTTCGATAGAAAGAAGATGAACCATTGTTGGATTGTCGGGATAAATTAAAGATTTGCTTCTCTCATACTCACATCACGGTTTTGAAATATGGAGGACTATAAGTACCATCTACCAAGGGTTAAACACTATAACCTGGTAATTTGTAGAGACTATGTGCAATGGTGATTTCTTAAATAAGAATGCTGAAGAAGCATGGTTTCACAAGCTTGGAAAACTGAGGATACTTCGGATAGACACCAATTAAAAGATAAACCTCAAAATATAGGCAAACTTCTTAAGTTCGAAGAAACTGAAGATATAGTTGCATGTTTAATTACCATCACTAAGAAATTTGAACATTTTCTGGCAAAGAAAACAAAAACAGTTAAGCTAATTGAAGAAGTTTCAAAAGTTTGTGATATTTGTGAATTGCATGGGCACATAACTCGTGAATATCCAACTTTTCCTAGTTCTAAAGAAGTATTAAATGAACAAGGAAATACCTTAAACACTACTTCTCAACAAGTAAATAACCATATTACCAAATATATAATCCTGGTTGGAGAAATCAAGCAAATCTTCAATAGAAGCAAAATCCTCAACTATTCAATAATCAAAACAAACCACCCACTAATCCACCTCAACAATATGTCCAACCTAGTAATCAAACTTCAGTGTAGCAACCACCACTATAAAGAAATTTTGAGGATAATTTTTTACAGATACAACAAAGAATGGATTAGATGATCCAAGCACAATAGCAATTTATTTTGTCGCAGCAAATGATCAAGAGTTAGAGTCAGACAGCCTTCAACGATATTCGCTCATAGATAAAACACCTCAATTCTATATTACAAATGAAGAAAAAAGGTAAGCTACTATCTCAATCGAGAGCAAGTTTTTCAGATAAAGTCGAAGGTATAAATTCCATCACTTCTTCCACTAATAATTATATACCTAAGATAACTATTGCGTTAAATTTGAGAAGTGGTAAAGTGCTTAATGAGCTGTTTCGAAAGAAAAAACTAAGGAGAAACAAGGCAATGATTCAACACAATAATACAAACAAGATAATTCTAAAAAAACCCACTTTTAACGATTATAAACCATCTATATCATTTTCTCAAAGACTAAAATCTAAAAATATTAATGCATCTTATACTAATATTTTAGAGATTTTCAAATAGGTACTAACCAATATGCCTTTGCTGGAAGAAATTAAGCAAGTTCCATCGTATGCAAAATTCTTGAAAGACTTGTGCACCATAAAAATATATCATACCGTATAGAAGAAGGTATTTCTCAAAGAGCAGGTAAGTGTATTATTTTGTTCTGAAATGCCTGTCAAGTTTAAGGATCATAGATGTCCCACTATTTCTTGTGTGATAGGGCAGCACAATATAGAGAAAGCATTGTTAGATTTAGGGGCTAGTGTAAATCTTTTACCATTTTCGGTTTACAAGCACCTAGATCTAGAAGAACTTAAACCTATACTTGTCATACTACAATTAGCAATTAGTTGACAGGTCAGAAAGGTTTCCTAAGGATGTTGTGGAAGATATTCTAGTTCAAATAAAAAAAAATTTATTTCTCAGAAGATTTTAAAGTTATCGATACTGCTCCTATATAGAAATCACGTCTTCATATCCTAGTCATCCTTGGACATCTATTTTTAGTTATGGCTAATGTAGTTGTAAATTGTAGGAGGTGTGGTGAAATTTTTATTTGGAAATATGACCCTCAAACTTAATATTTTTAATGTTTGCAAACAACCAAACATAGATAATGATGAATCACAAGATATCAATTATAGTGAGCAAATCCATGATAAAGAAGAAATCGTATTATTATGCATGTCTGATACTTTGGAGATGGTGTTAACATGAACGATGACTTCTTGAAATATCTTCAATCTGAACATATTAAAGAAATAATAAAACATTTAACTGATACTCAATGTTTAAATATTATAGGATGGATTCTAATAAAGGAAGTGTATGAAGACTTACCACCAGTCATGAAAAATTGATACCATCTAATATCCAAGTATCGATACTTGAGCTAAAATCGCTACCTAAAAATCTCAAATATGTGTTTTTGGGATATAAGGATACTTTATCAGTGGTCATCTCAGCACATCTTGACGAGAATCAGGAAGAGTGACTACTATCGACATTGTAAAGTATAAAAGAGCTCTTGGATGGAATATGGTGGACATCAAAGGTATGGACCCCCTTATTTACACACACCATAGTACTTTGGAAGATGGAGCCAAGCCTATTAGGCAAATGCAACGAAGGCTTAACCTTTTCATAAAGGAAGTGGTTAAAGCCAAAATGTTGAAATTACTTGATGCTAGTATCATTTATCCAATCGCTAATAGTAACTTAGTAAGTCTAACCCAAGTTGTTTCAAAAAAGAGTTGGGTAACAGTAATTAAAAATGAGGATGGGGAAATGATAACTACTCATACTGCTAAGAGTTGGCATATGTTCATCGATTATCAAAAGCTAAACCAAATAACATGTGAAGATCACTTTCCATTATCATTTCTTAACCAAGGACTTGAGAGAGTTGCTAGACATAAATTTATTATTTTTTAGATGGTTTTCTAGTTATTATCAAATTGAAATTGCTTTAGAGGACCAAGAAAAGACAACTTTTACTTGTTCCTTCGGCACTTTTGCTTTTAGAAGAGTGCTATTTGGACTATGTAATGCACTTGCAATATTTCAAAGATGCATGATAAGTATTTTCAGCGATATGGTGAAAGATTATCTTGAAACATTTATGGATGATTTCTCTATATTTAGAAATAATTTTAAATCATATTTGACTAATTTAGGATTTGTGCTTGATAGATGTCAACAGAAAAATCTAGTCCTAAATTAGAAAAAATGTCATTTCATGGTTACAAAAGGTATTGTGTTGGGCTACATAGTTTTATCAAAAGGGATGGAAGTAGATAAGACTAATGTTGAGTTTATTTCCAAAATACCAATACCTAAAACTGTGAAAGACGTACATTCATTCTTATGACACGCAGGTTTCTATAGAAGCTATATAAAGGATTTTAGTACTATTGCTAGACCTCTTTCTTGCCTTCTTGTGCAAAATGTGTATTTTGAATGGACGCAGGAATGTCAGACAGACAGCTTTCAAAACCCTCAAGGAGATGCTCATCACCGTACCAATAATGCATTCTCTAGATTGGACACTTCTATTCGAAATCATGTGCGATGCAAGCGATTATGCAATTGGAGTTGTACTAGGTCAACGAATAGATAAAAGAAACCCTACATGGTCTACTACGCTAGCAAGACTCTCAATGATACTCAGACAAATTATACTACCATAGAGAAGGAACTTCTAGCTACAATTTTTGCTCTTGATAAATTTTGTTCATATATTTTAGGCTCAAATGTACTTGTTTTTACATATCATTGGGTGCTAAAATATCTCTTACAAAGAAAGATGCAAAGCCATAACTGATTTGATGGATCTTATTACTCCAAGAATTTGATCTTAAATATAAGATAAAAAAGAATATTGAACGTAATTGCAGACCACCTCTCTAAACTAACTTTTGAAAATGATAAACTACCAATTAGGGACTTGTTCTCTAATGAGCAGCTATTTTCTATTGTAATAACTCCCTGGTATGTTCACATCATTAACTTTCTTATTGCAGGTAAAATGAGGAATCATTGGAGTGCACAAGAAAACCCAATATTCTTATATGAGATATGTGATGAGTGTCATATATTGCATATTTATAGTCTCCATATTATTAATTTTTGTATTTAAATAATGCTACTTGGGTATTTTTAATATGCTTTTAGGTAAACCTATTCCTATAAGGAAATGGCATAAACTCAGAGTCGGATTAGGAAACTAAGTCCAGAAAAGAGTTAAAAGTGAGCCAAATTACAAGATCATGAATCTGAAGAAGACCTAAGTCCAATACAGTCATTTATGTCAAAAGAAAATGATCAGAACATCATGTAGAAGAAAGTTAAAATCTAGAACTCAAAATTTTGCAGCCATTTAGAGGCCATTGCTGCCAAATTGCGGCACTATGGGGCCAATATATCGTGATTTTTTTACAGGGTCTTCAACATAATTTTGTAGTTACTCACTTATACTCAGATTAATATTTGGTTCTTCTAGGCCTATATATTGATCGTATCCTTGTAAACTAAGGTTTTGGGATGATGAATTTAGGGACTTTTTTTAATTAATAAAATTAGGGTTTGCCGAAAGGGTGATGACCGCATTACTGTGCTCCAAAGATGCGCCATTATTTTCAAGTTCTTTCCAGTAAGTAGAAATATTTTACTTACTTTTTAGATAGATTTATTTGCTTTCTAGTATTGATTTATTTGCTTTATAGTATAAATTTATCTTACTTTCTAGGAAAATAGAAATTTTCATGGCTTTCATAAATAAATATAGTTTTTTGATAATTAGTAGTATGAGTAACTAATTTTCTTTAGCCCAAGGATGTAGATGAAATTAGTTTAATAGATCTAATATGGATTTATCTCATTTTCTTCCTAAAAAGAAATAAAGTCATGATTTTTCTATAAATAAATAAAAGATAGAATTCGTAAATCATAATTTTTTGATAGATAATGCTTAATTCATATTTTGATAATCTTTACTTAGATTAGATTTGGAATTCATATTCTTTGTTTTATTTATAGAATTATTAACAAGATTTTTCTATAAATAAATTGAAGAGAATAAACCTGTAAATCTAATTTCTTTGATAGGTTATACTTAAGTTTAGTTTTTTGATAGCCTATGCTTAGATTAGGATTTGAAGTTTATTTCTTTACTTTTGTTTATAAGATTATCTACTAAATATAATTTGTTTTTAAGAAAAATATTATCTTTGATGATTTATACTAGCACATTACTTGATAGGTCTTACGTAGGGGCACTTAATTAAAGTCAAATTAAAAAATCATCTTTTTAATATGTTACTTGATCGTGCATAATTAAATAGTTAGGAAGAAAAAGATAATTCATTGTTAGATTATTATTCTAATGAATTTGAATTCCTAGGCTACAACTGATACAGTTCGTTTGTAGTAGATTTTAACACATCAAGTTTTTTCACCGTTGCGGGAGATTGATGGTGTTATCTTGCTTTTCTAATGTTATACAGATTAATAGTGTGTGTTGAGTGTGCAGGGACCTATAAGTTCTGATATAGGAAGCAAAACGAAACTAGTGAAAAATCCAAAGTACACTACAAAAACCAGGGTGAGTTCTGCCACTAAATAGCGGCATTTGCAGCCATTTAGAGGCATGTTTTGAGGATTAATTCATGGAGGAGCTCAAGTTGCTTCATGAGTTAGAAGAGCCATCACATTTTATAGTTCGTGATTCACTTGATGATGGTGTGCACTTCACATCTCATGATAATTCAATATGCCTATATAATATTGGTAATGATTACGATATGTGCATTGAAAATTTATTTAGTCTAACCAAAATTTGCATGTGAAAAAAGAGAAAATGAAAACGCCATAAGAGGCAGAAAAGAATTTTTATGACCACTAAGAGATTGATGAGACATCTTAATGAACCCACTTCACGTTTGAAACGCATATACTATGATAGTGAGTAGCGATCGAGAGGTCGTAACCACTTTTCATGTATTGATAGGGTGACGATATCTTATACTATGACTCTTATCATTTGTAAAATATTTGTACAATAGTTTTCATATTTATTTTACCATCCTTGGTTCGTGTATAAGGGCATGCACAAATTTCAAGTTTTTCTTTAAGTTTTTCTCATCAAGTATATCGACATAATTAAGGACATGTATGGAGTAGTGGCCAATGTCAGAACATGTGGTGGTTTAACAAATAATTTTTCTATCACAATTAGATTACATGAAGGATCTGCATTGAACCCGTTCTTATTTACTATACTAATGGATGAGCTTATTAGACTATTCAGGATGAGATACCTTGGTATATATTATTTGCTGATGATATTATCTTAGTTGATGAGACAAGAGTATGGGTAAATGCCAAATTAGAGTTATGAAGACATACATTAGAATCTAGAAGTTTTAAATTGAGTATGTCTAAAACATAGTATATATGATGTAAATTTAGTAAACGATAGACCATAAACTATAATGCTATAAAACTGGATGTGCAAAATATACAAATGAGCAGTCAGTTTAGGTATTTGGGTTCTATTATTCAAAATGATGGAGAGATCAATAATGATGTTAACTATAGGATACAAGCTGGCTGATTAAAATGGAGGTGAGCAACGGGAGTTTTATGTAACCTTAATATTCCGTTAAGACTGAAGAGAAAATTTTATAGAACTGCTATTAGGCCAGCTTTGTTATATGGCACGGAATGTTGGACTATAAAAAAATATTATTCATAGAAGATAAGTGTAGCAGAGATGTGTATGTTCTGTTGGATATGCGGCAACACTAGGAGAGATAAAGTGAGAAATAAAGATATTCGTGTTAAGATAGGTGTAGTTTCTATCGATGAGAAGATGCGAGAAAACCGATTACGATGGTTTGATCATGTGCAACGTAGGCCTACAAATGCACCAGTTCAACGAGGGGAGTTTATCAATGTAGGACAAGTTAAAAGAATGAAGGGAAGACCGAAAAAAATATGGATGGAGGTAATACAAAATGATATGGATTCTAGAAATTTAAATGAGGAGATATTAATTGATAGAAATGAATGGAGAAGGACTATCAAAGTGATCGATCTGGCTGATTCTCTTTTGGTTCATGTAGCCTACCCCAAATACTTGGGATGAAAGGCTTAGTTGTTATTGTTGTTGTTAGGATTTTTATTTTATTTTTACATTTTTTTTTGGTTTTTTTATTTTACACTTTGGGTAGTTTTTAGGGTAATTAAAAAAATATGAAAAAAATGTTTAAAAAATCAGAAACAAATCTAAAAATTAAAAAATAATAAAATATAAATACAAAAATATTTTATTCAATAAATCAATCTAATTACAAATAAAAGAATAAATTTAGATTTGAAGTTTGACATGAGAGTGAATTGGATAATATACTTAGAATTTTATGAAAAATAAAAATCTGAAAAATAAATACCACTAATAGTAATTTTGAGGTAAATCTACATCTATTTTTTACTTCACAATAATTTATTAGGTTAAGGATAAAAATAATAACGATTGATTTGTCTTCTCTTTCTAAAAGAAAAGAAAAAAAAGAAGGTGAGCCAGGTATTTAAGATAATAGTCTCAGAATGAAAAAAATTAGTATGATCCGTGTAATCGAGTACTTTGCACCTAAGCAAGCGTGAATATTCACATGAATGGTGAAATATTCACATGAGTACTTCACGAATTTTGTGAGTATATTCACTGCAAACCCTCATGGGACACAACTCGTCTACTAGGATAACCTAAGGGTTTAACGACTTGTTGCACATGCTAAGTGCAATCGCGATTCCTACGAAAGTGAGTTAGAATTTTTTATTTTTCTTTTTATGTCTAAATTTTTCTCGAAGACCAGCAAAAATAGGTTCGGGTGTGATGAGCATCATATATTGCATATCTATAGCCTCTATATTACATATTTTTGTATTAAAATAATACTGCTCGGATATTTTTAGTGTGTTTTTCAATTAAACCTATTCCTACAAGGGGATGACATAAATTCAGAGTCGAATTAGAAAACCAAGTCTAGAAAAGAGTTAAAAATGCCCCAAGTTACAAGATCATGAAGCTGAAGAAGACCTAACTCCAATACAGTCATTTATATCAAAAGCATAGGATGAGAACATGTAGAAGAAAGTTGAAGCCCAGAACTTAAAATGTTGCCTTCATTTAGCGGCAATTGCCGCCAAATAGCTGCACTATGTTGCCCATATATCATGATTTTTTTACAGGGGGTCTTCGATGTAATTTTGTAGTTACGCACTTATACTCAGATTAGGGTTTGGTTATCTAAAACCTATATATTGGTCGTATCCTTGTAAACTTGGTTTCGAGATGATTTAATTTTGTACTCTTTTTAATTAATTAAATTAGGATTTGCCAAAGGGGTGACGACCGTAATACCGTGCTCCAGAGGTGCGCCATTGTTTTCAAGTTCATTCTAGTATGTAGAAATATTTTATTTGTTTTCTAGATAGATTTATTTGCTTTCTAGTATATATTTATTTACTTTGTAGTATAGATTTATCTTACTTTCTAGGAAAAAGAATTTTTCATACCTTTCATAAATAAATATAGATTTTTGATAATTAGTAGTATGAGTAACTAATTTGTTTTAGCCCTAGGGGTAGATAAAATTAGTTAAATAAATCTAGTATGGATTTATCTTATCTTCTTCCTAAAAAGAATTAAAATCATGATTTTTTCTATAAATAAATAAAAAATAGATTTATCAAATCATAATTCTTTGATAGATTATATTTAATACATATTTTGATATTCTATACTCAGATGAGATTTGAAATTCATATTCTTTGTTTTTATTTATAGAATTTTTAACAAGATTTTTTGATAGCCTATGCTTAGATTAGGGTTTGAAGTTTATTTTTTTGCTTTTGTTTATAAAATTATACTAAATATAATTTGGATTTAAGAAAGATATTATTTTTGATGATTTATACTTGCACATCACTTGATAAGTCATACATGGGGCACTTAATTAAAATCAAATTAAAAAGATCACCATTTTAATGTGTTACTTGATCGTGCATAATTAAAAAGTTAGGAAGAAAAAGAAAATTCATTGATAAGTTATTATTCTAATGGATTCGAATTCCTAAGCTAAACTTTAGAACTTAAAACTAATCCTCTCAATTTAGAATCTCATAGTTAATTTGATATAACTAAATAATTATCAAGAATGCAAAACACCTTAGATCTTTATGGGAACAATCTGTTAAGCCTACAACTGACACTATATGCTTGTAATAGATTTTAGTCTATCAAGTTTTTTGTGCCATTTCCGGGGATTAATGTTGTTTTCTTACTTTTTCTAACGTTTTACTGGTTAACAGTGTGTGTTGAGTGTGCAGAGACCAAAAAGTTCAAATACAAGAAGCAAAAAGGAACCAAAGAAGAATCAAAAGTACACTGCAAAAACCATGGAGCTAAGCTCCTTGGTTTGGCCGCTAATTAGTGGCGTGTGAGTCTCTCCCACTTTTTACTCTCACATTCTATATTTTGGTCTCTGGTTCTGTAAAAAAAATTATAAACTTTAGAACATAACATTTTTTCTTTGATCATATTTCTTCCACTGTTTCATCTCACCACACCCCTCTTCTTGCATTAGTTTAGAAAACTCACGCATATACTCATCTCTATTGATATATACCAACGTAGGTCCGTAATTAATCTGGTCGACTTATGATATTATATTCTATTATGAGCAAGGCGATAACAGCTCGCCTATTAAGGTCAGTATGGTTCACAACATATATACTGAATCTATTTCATGTGCTGATGTTGAACCAGCATTTGAGCAAATTTTCAAAGACATCATGTTATTAGACGAGTTAGCCCACACAAACTTTATGTATGATGACATGTTTGCGAGTATGCTACTTAACAATGACGATGTTTTGAGGATTTATTCATGGAGGAGCGCGAGTTGCTTCGTGAGTTAGAAGAGCCATCACATTTTATAGTTCATAATTTACTTGATCATGGTTCACACTTCATATCTCTTAATAATTCAACATGCCTATTTAATATTTGTAATGATTACGATACGTGCATTGAAGATTTGTTTAGTCTAACCCAAATTTGCATGGGGAAAATGAGAAAGCGAAAACGCCATAAGAGGTAGAATTTTTTTATATGACCATTAAGAAATCGATGAGACCTCTTAATGAATCCACTTCACGTTTAAAACGCACACCCTATGAAAGTGGGAAGCGATCGAAAGGTCGTAACCGCTTTCCATGCATTGATAGGGTGACGATATTGAGATTGTGATTTTTCATAACTCTTATCATTTATAAAATATTTGTATAATAGTTTTCATATTTATTTTACTGTCCTTGGCTCATGTATGAGGGCATACATAAGTTTAGATATGGGGGAGTGGGTTAGGAGATTTTTCTTCATATTTTTCTAAGATTTTTTATTTTTTCAGAGTTTTTATTTTATTTTTAGATTTTTTTTAGTTTCTTTATTTTACACTTTGGGTAGTTTTTAGGGTAATTAAAAAATTTCTGAAAAAAGGCTAAAAAAACTGAAAAAAATCTAAAAAATAAAAAAATTAAATATAAATACAAAAATATTTTCTTCAATAAATCAATTTAATTACAAATAAGAGAATAAATTTAGATTTGAAGTTTGACAGCAGAATAGATTGTATAACACAATTAGAATCTTATGAAAAAATAAAAATCTAAAAATAAATACTGCTAATAGTAATTTTGAGTTAAGTATACATCTATTTTTTACTTCACAATAGTTTAGTAGGTTAAGGATAAAAATAATAACGATTGAGTAGTCTTCTCTTCCTAAAATAAAAGAAAAAAAAGAAGGTGAGCCACGTATTTAAGGCAATAGCCTTAGAAATGAAAAAAAAAAGTATGATCTATGTAATCAGGTACTATGCACCTAAACAAGCATGAATATTCACATAAATGGTGAAATATTCGCAAAAAAAAGAGAAATTTTTTTTTTAGAGTGGAGATGAATCATGAGTTAGAGTTTGAATCCAAATCCGAAGTAGACTATCATACATGCATGTAAATGTATAGGAGCCAATGAATTATCTATCGGTGGGCATTGAAAGATAGAATTTAAATTTTTTATTAAAATGATAGGTGTATTTGATATAATACTTTACTTGAAAACTGATAATCTAAATGCGATTTTGAGTTTGTATATTAGCGAGATTAATTGAAGAAAATATCAAAAAAAGGATTTTTTTCTTTTGTATAAACTTCTTTTATTTTTCTTAATTTTTGGTTATCCTTATTTTTATTTTCTTATTTTAAAAATCTAACTTCTTAACAAATTTTATGGGTATATTCACTACAAACACTCAGGAGACACAACTCGTCCACTAGGGTAACCTAAGGGTTTAACGGTTTGTTGCACATGCTAAATGCAATCGTGATTCCTGTGAAAGTGAGTTAGGATATTTTCTTTTTCGTTTTAGGTCTAGATTTTACTCGATAACTAGCAAAAGATAGGTGTGGGAGGTGTGATGAGTGTCATATATTGCATATTTATATCTTCTATATTATATATTTTTGTATTTAAATAATGCTACTCGGGTATTTTTAGTGTGCTTTTCATGTAAATCTATTCCTACAAGGAGATGGTATAAACTCAGAACCGGATTAGGAAACCAAGTCTAGCAAAGAGGTAAAACTGAGGCAAGTTACATGATCATGAAGTTGAAAAAGACCTAAGTCCAATACAGTCATTTATATCAAAAATAAAGGACCAGAACATCATGTAGAAGAAAGTTGAAGTCTAGACCACAAAATTTTGCAGTTATTTAGTGGCAATTGCCGCCAAATAGTGGCACTATGGGGCCAATATATCGTGATTTTTTTTACAAGATTTTCGACGTAATTTTGTAGTTACTCACATACTCATATTAGGATTTGGTTCTTTGAGGCCTATATATTGGTCGCATCCTTGTAAACTAAGGTTTTGGGATGATGTAATTTTGTACTCTTTTTAATTAATAAAATTAGGGTTTGCCAAAGGGGTGATGGCCGCAATACCGTGCTCCAGAGATGCGCCATTGTTTTCAATTTCTTTCTAGTAAGTAGAAATGTTTGTTTGCTTTTAAATAGATTTATTTGCTTTCTTATATTGATTTATTTGCTTTTTAGTATAGATTTATCTTGCATTCTAGGAAAATAGAATTTTTCATGATTTTCATAAATAAATACAGGTTTTTCATAATTAGTATTATGAGTAACTAATTTACTTTAGCCCTAGGATATAGATGAAATTAGTTTAATATATTTAACATGGATTTATAAAGTAATGATTTTTTCTATTAATAAATAAAAGATAGATTTCGTAAATCATAATTTTTTGATAGATTATGCTTAATTCTTATATTGATAATCTATATTTAGATGAGATTTGGAATTCATATTTTTTATTTTTATTTATAGAATTATCAATAAGTTTTTTCTATAAATAAATTGAAGAGAATAAACTTGTAAAACTAATTTCTTTGGTAGGTTATACTTAAATTTGGTCTTTTGATAGTTTATACTTAGATTAGGATTTGAAGTTTATTTATTTGCTTTTGTTTATAAGATTATCTACTAAATATAATTTGTTTTTAAGAAAGATGTTATCTTTGATGATTTATACTTGCACATCACTTAATAGGTCATACGTAGGGGCACTTAATTAAAGTCAAATTAAAAAGATCTCCTTTTCAATGTGTTACTTGATCGAGCATAATTAAAAAATTAGAAAGAAAAAGATAATTCATTGTTAGGTTATTATTCTAATGGATTCGAATTCCTAGGTTAAACTTTAGGACTTAAAACTATCCTCTCAATTTAGAATCTCATAGTTAATTTGATAGAACAAAATAATTAGCAATAATGCAAAACAACTTAGATCCTCGTTGGAACGATCTGTTAAACGCTACAACTGATACAGTTAGTTTGTTAGATTTTAACACATCAAGTTTTTTACACCGTTGCCAGATATCGATGGTGTTTTCTTACTTTTCTAATGTTTTACGGGTTAACAGTGTGTGTTGAGTGTGCAGGGACCTATAAGTTCTAATACAGGAAGCAAAACAAAACCAGTGAAGAATCCAAAGTACACTACAATAACCAGGGTGCTAAACTCCCTAGTTTTGCCACTAAATAGCAGCATTTACCGCCATTTAGAGGCATATTTTGTGAGTTTCTCCCACTTTTTTCTCTCATGTTCAATGTTTTAGTCTTTGGTTCTGTAAAAAAATAGGTACAAAAAAAATAGAAACTGTAGGACATCACATTTTTTCTTTAATCATATTTCTTCCATTGTTTTATGTCACTACACCCCACTTCCTGCATTAGTTTAGTAAACTCTCGCATATACTCATCTCTGTTGGTATATGCCAACGTGGGCCCATAATTAATTTGGATGACATATGTGATTAGATTCTATCTTGAGCAAGGCGATAACAACTCGCCTATTAAGGTAAGCATGGTTCACAACATATGTACTGAATCTATCTCATGTGCTGATGTTGAACCAACATTTGAGCAAATTTTCAAAGAGGAGATCATGTTGTTAGATGAGTTGGCCCACACAGACTTTATATATGATGACATATTTGCGAGTGTGCCACTTAACAATGAACAAAGTTTTGAGAATTTATTTATGGAGGAGCTCGAGTTGCTTCATGAGTTGAAGAGCCATCACATTTTATATTTCATAATTCACTTGATCATGGTGCGCACTTCACATCTCATGATAATTCCACATGCCCATTTAATATTGGTAATGATTGTGATATGTGCATTGAAAATTTATTTAATCTAACCAAAATTTGCATGTGGAAAAAGAGAGAACGGAAACACCATAAGAGGCAGAAAAGAATTTTTACGACCACTAGGAGATTGATAAGACCTCTTAATGAAACCACTTTACGTTTGAAACGCATATACTATGAAAGTGGGAAGCGATCGAGAGGACGTAACCACTTTTCATGCATTGATAGGGTGATGATATTGAGATCGTGATTTTTCATGACTCTTATCATTTGTATAATATTTGTACAATAGTTTTCATATTTATTTTACCGTCCGTGGTTCGTGTATGAGGGCATGCAAAAGTTTAGGTGCGGGGGAGTGGGTTAGGATAATTTTCTTTAAGTTTTTCTCAGATTTTAAGTTTTTCCAGGATTTTTATTTTATTTTTAGATTTTTTATTTTTGGTTTTTTTATTTTACACTTTGGGTAGTTTTTAAGGTAATTAAAAAAATTGAAAAAAGTTTCAAAAATTCTAAAAAATCTTAAAAAATAAAAAAATATAAAATATAAATACAAAAATATTTTCTTCAATAAATCAATCTAATTACAAAGAAAAGAATAAATTTAGATTTGAATTTTGACAAGAGAGTGGATTGGATAATATACTTAGAATTTTATGAAAAAATAAAAATCTAGAAAATAAATATAGCTAATAGTAATTTTGAGGTAAGTATACATCTATTTTTCACTTCACAATAGTTTATTAGGTTAAGGACAAAAATGATAACGATTGAGTAGTTTACTCTTCCTAAAAAAAAGAAATAAAAGAAGGTGAGCCTTTATTAAAGGCAATAGTCTCAGAAATAAAAAAAAAGAGTGTGATCCGAGTAATTGGGTACCTTGCGCCTAAACAAGTGTGAATATTGGCATGAAAAGTGAAATATGCGTAAAAAAAAGCAAAAAAATTTTTGTTTAGAGAGGAGAAGAATCATGAGTTAGAGTTTGACTCCAAACCTGAAGTAGACTATGACTCGTGTACTAAGATGTATAGGAGTCAATGAATTATGAATTAGTGGGTATTGAAAGATAGGATTTAAATTTTTGATTAAAATGATAGATGTATTCGATATGATACTTGACTTGAAAACTGATAATCTAAATGCGTTTTTTAGTTTGTATATTCGTGAGATTAATTGAATAAAATATCAAAAAAAAAAATTTTCTTCTGTATAAATTTCTTTTATTTTTTTATATTTGGTTATCCTTATTTTTCTTTTCGTATTTCTTTAATCTAACTTCTTCACGAATTTTGTGGGTATATTCACTGTAAACTCTCATGAGACACAACTTGTCCACTATGATAACCTAAAGGTTTAACGGCTTGTTGCACATGCTAAGTGCAATCGTGATTCCTGCGAAAGTGAGTTAGGATTTTTTTATTTTTCTTTTTAGGTCTAAATTTTGCTCGAAGACTAGCAAAAAATAGTTGTAGGATGTGATGAGTGTCATATTGCATATTTATAGCCTCCATATTATATATTTTTGTATTTAAATAATGCTACTCGCGTATTTTTAGTGTGTTTTCAAATAAACCTATTCCTACACGGAGATGGTATAAATTCAGAGCTGAAAAGTTAAAACCAAGTCCAGAAAAGAGTTAAAAGCGCCCCAAGTTACAAGATCATGACGCTGAAGAAGACTAACTCCAATACAGTCATTTATATCAAAGCATAGGATGAGAACATCATGTAGAAGAAAGTTGAAGCCTAGAACTTAAAATGTTGCCTTCATTTAGCGGCAATTGCTGTCAAATAGCAGCACTATGTGGCCCATATGTCATGATTTTTTTACAGGGGGTCTTCGACGTAATTTTGTAATTACTCACTTATACTCAGATTAAGGTTTGGTTATCGGAGACCTATATATTGGCCGCATCTTTGTAAACTAGGTTTCGAGATGAAATAATTTTGTACTCTTTTTAATTAAATAAATTAGGGTTTGCCGAAGGGGTGACGACCGCAATACCGTGCTTCAGAGGTGCGCCATTGTTTTCAAGTTCATTCTAGTATGTAGAAATATTTTATTTGTTTTCTAGGTAGATTTATTTGCTTTCTAGTATATATTTATTTTCTTTGTAGTATAGATTTATCTTACTTTTTAGGAAAAAAGAATTTTTCATACCTTTCATAAATAAATTTAGGTTTTTGATAAATAGTAGTATGAGTAACTAATTTGTTTTAGCCCTAGGTGTAGATGAAATGAGTTTAATAGATCTAGCATGAATTTATCTTATTTTCTTCCTAAAAAAAAAATAAAGTCATGATTTTTTCTATAAATAAATAAAAGATAGATTTCGTAAATCATAATTCTTTGATAGATTATGCTTAATTCATATTTTGATAATCTATACGTAGATGAGATTTGAAATTCATATTCTTTGTTTTTTATTTATAGAATTATTAACAAGATTTTTCTATAAATAAATTGAAGAGATTAAACATGTAAATATAATTTTTTTGATTGGTTATACTTAAGTTTGGTCTTTTGATAGCCTATACTTAGATTATGGTTTGAAGTTTATTTTTTTTACTTTTGTTTATAAGATTATCTACTAAATATAATTTGTTTTTAAGAAAGATGTTATTTTTGATGATTTATACTTGCACATCACTTGATAGGTCATACGTAAGGGCACTTAATTAAAATCAAATTAAAAAGATCACCTTTTTAATGTGTTACTTGATCGTGTATAATTAAAAAGTTAGGAAGAAAAAGATAATTCATTGTTAGGTTATTATTCTAATTGATTCGAATTCCTAAGCTAAACTTTAGAATTTAAAACTAATCCTCTCGATTTAGAATCTCATAGTTAATTTGATATAACTAAATAATTAGCAAGAATTTAAAACATCTTAGATCCTCGTGGGAACAACCTGTTATGCGCTACAACTGACACTAAATGCTTGTATTAGATTTTAGCACATCAAGTTTTTTGCACCGTTTCTGAGGATCAATGTTGTTTTCTTGCTTTTTCTAACGTTTTACAGGTTAACAGTGTGTGTTGAGTGTGCAGGGACCTAGAAGTTTAAATATAAGAAGCAAAAAGGAACCAAAGAAGAATCAAAAGTACACTGCAAAAACTATGGAGCTAAACTCCTTGGTTTTGTCGTTAAATAACAGCATTTACCATCATTTAGCGGCATATTTTGCGAGTCTCTCCACTTTTTACACTCGTGTTCTATATTTTGGTCTCTGGTTCTGTAAAAAAAATTCAAAAAAAATTATAAACTTTAGAACATCATGCATATACTCATCTCTGTTGGCATATGCCAACGTGAGCCCGTAATTAATTTCGACGACTTATGAGATTAGATTCTATTATGAGTAAGGTGATAACAGCTTGCCTTTTAAGGTAAGCATGTTTCACAACATATATACTGAATCTATCTCATGTGCTGATATTGAACCAACATTTGAACAAATTTTCAAGCACATCATTTTATTAGATGAGTTGGCCCACACAAACTTTATGTATGATGACATGTTTGTGAATGTGCCACTTAACAATGACAAAGTTTGAGCATTTATTCATGGAGGAGCTCGAGTTGCTTCGTGAGTTAGAAGAGCCATCACATTTTATAGTTCGTAATTCACTTTATCATGGTGCACACTTCACATCTCATGATAATTCAACATGCATATTTAATATTTGTAATGTTTGCGATATGTGCATTGAAGATTTATTTAGTCTAACCCAAATTTGCATGCGGAAAAAGAAAGCGAAAACGCCATAAGAGGCAGAAAATTCTTTTACGACCACTAAGAAATTGATGAGATCCCTTAATGAACCCACTTCATGTTTAAAAACACACACTATGAAAGAGGGAAGAGATTGAGAGGTTGTAACCGCTTTCCATGTATTGATAGGGTGACGATATTGAGATTGTGATTTTTCATAACTCTTATCATTTATATAATATTTGTACAATCGTTTTCATATTTATTTTATTATCCTTGGCTCATGTATGAGGGCACACTCAAGTTTAGATGTGGGGGAGTGGGTTAGGAGATTTTTCTTCCTATTTTTCTAGGATTTTTAGTTTTTCCAGAATTTTTATTTTATTTTTAGATTTTTCTTGGTTTCTTTATTTTACACTTTGGGTACTTTTTAGGGTAATTAAAAATTTTTTGAAAAAAGGTTAAAAAAATGAAAAAATCTAAAAAAAAATATAAATAAAATATAAATACAAAAATATTTTCTTCAATAAATCAATCAATTACAAATAAAAGAATAAATTTAGAGTTGAAGTTTGACAACATAGTAGATTGGATAATACACTTAGAATTTTAGGAAAAAATAAAAATCTGAAAAATAAATACCACTAATAGTAATTTTGAGGTAAATATACATCTATTTTTCACTTCATAACAGTTTATTAGGTTAAGGACAAAAATAATAACGATTGAGTAGTCTTCTCTTCCTAAAAGAAAAGAAAAAAAAGAAGGTGAGCATGATATTTAAGGCAATAGTTTTAGAAATAAAAAAAAATAGTATGATCCGTGTAATCGGGTAGTTTGCACCTAAGGAAGCGTGAATATTCACATAAATACTGAAATATTCGCAAAAAAAAGAGAAAAATTTTTTGTTTCGAGAGGAGATGAATCATGAGTTAGAGTTTGAATCCAAACCCGAAGTAAACTATCACACATGCACATGATATATAGGAGCCAATGAATTATCTATCAGTGGGTATTGAAAGATAGGATTTGAATTATTTATTAAAATGATAGGTGTATTTAATATGATACTTGACTTGAAAACTGATAATCTAAATGCGTTCTTGAGTTTGTATATTAGTGAGATTAATTGAAAAAAATATCAAAAAAAAGTTTTTTTTTCTTTTGTATAAATTACTTTTATTTTTCTTGATTTTTGGTTATCCTTATTTTTATTTTCTTATTTTCAAAATCTAACTTCTTAACAAATTTTATGGTTATATTCACTACAAACCCTCATGAGACACAACTCGTCCACTAGGGTAACCTAAGGGTTTAACGGTTTGATGCACATGCTAAGTGCAATCGCGATTCCTGTAAAAGTGAGTTTGGATTTTTTTCCTTTTTAGGTCTAGATTTTGCTCGAGAACTAGCAAAAGATAGGTGTGGGGGTTTGTTGAGTGTCAAATATTGCATATTTATAGCCTCCATATTATCTATTTTTGTATTTAAATAATACTACTTGGGTATTTTTAGTGTGCTTTTCAGGTAAACTTATTCCTACAAGAAGATGACATAAACTCATAGCCGGATTAGAAAACAAAGTCTATAAAAGAGCTAAAAGTGAGGCAAGTTAGAAAATTATGAAGTTGAAGAAGACCTAAGTCCAATACAGTCATTTATATCAAAAACAAAGGACCAGAACATCATGTAGAAGAAGGTTGAAGTCTAGAACTCAAAATTTTGCAGCTATTTTGCGGCAATTGCCACCAAATAGTGACACTATGGGGCCAATATATCATGATTTTTTTACAGGATTTTTGACATAATTTTGTAGTTACTCACAAATACTCATATTAGGATTTGGTTCTCTGATGCCTATATATTGACCGTATCTTTGTAAACTAGGGTTTTGGGATGATGTAATTTTGTACTCTTTTAATTAATAAAATTAGGGTTTACCAAAGGGGTGATGGTCGCAATACCGTACTCCAGAGGTGCTCCATTATTTTCAAGTTCTTTCTAGTAAGTAGAAATATTTATTTGCTTTTTAAATAGATTTATTTGCTTTCTAGTATAGATTTATTTTCTTTGTAGTATAGATTAATCTTGCTTTCTTGGAAAATAGAATTTTTCATGGCTTTCAAAAATAAATATAGGTTTTTGATAATTAGTAGTATGAGTAACTTATTTACTTTAGCCCTAGGATGTAGATAAAATTAGTTTAATAGATTTAACATGGATTTATCTCATCTTCTTCAAAAAGATAAATAAAATCATGATTTTTCTATAAATAAATAAAAGATAGATTTCGTAAATCATAATTCTTTGATAGATTAAGCTTAATCCATATTTTGATAATCTATACTTAGATGAGATTTCGAATTCATATTCTTTATTTTTATTTATAGAATTATCAACATGATTTTCCTATACATAAATTGAAGAGAATAAACATGTAAAACTAATTTCTTTAGTAGGTTATACTTAAGTTTGGTCTTTTACTAGTTTATACTTATATTAGGGTTTGAAGTTTTTTTCTTTACTTTTGCTTATAAGATTATTTACCAAGTATAATTTATTTTAAGAAAGAAGTTATTTTGATGATCTATTCTTGCACATCACTTGATAGGTCATACTAAGGGGCACTTAATTAAAATTAAATTAAAAAAAATCACCTTTTTAATTTGTTACTTGATCATGCATATTTAAAAAGTTAGGAATAAAGATAATTCATTGTTAGGTTTTTATTCTAATGGATTTGAATTCGTAGGCTAAAATTTAGGACTTAAAACTAATCCTCTCAATTTAGAATCTCACAGTTAATTTGATAGAACTAAAGAATTAGTATGAACGCAAAACACTTTAGATCCTCGTAGAAACGACCTGTTAAGCGCTACAAGTGATATTGTATGCTTGCAGTAGATTTTAACAAATCAAGTTTTTTGCGCCGTTGCCGGGGATCAATGGTGTTTTCTTTCTTTTTCTAACATTTTATTGGTTAACAGTGTGTGTTGAGTGTGCAGAGACATATAAGTTCTAATACAAGAAGCAAAATGAAATCAGAGAAGAATCAAAAGTACACTGCAAAAATGAGGCAGAAAACGCCCTAGTTTTGTCGCTAAATAGTGGTGTTCGCCGCCATTTAGTGCCATATTTTGTGAGTCTCTCCCACTTGTTTCTCTTGTGTTCTGTATTTTGGTCTCTAGTTCTATAAAAAAAATACAAAAAAATTAGAAACTGTAGGACATCACATTTTGTTTTCTTTGATCATATTTCTTCCACTATTTCATCTCACCACACCTTACTTCTTGCATTAGTTTAGGAAAGTCACACATATACTCATCATTGTTGGTATATGCCAACATAGGGCTGTAATCACTACAAGAAAATAGGAAATTTGTGACTAAAAATTCATGACAACTCTAAAAATTGTCACTAAAAAAGGGTATTTTTTGACAATAAAGAAAACTTGTCACGAAAAATGTTTTTTTTTTTGTGATGATGATAAATACTCGTCACATAATCCTCGTTTTTAGTGACAACGTATTAAATCTCATCACTAAATATCTATTTTTGACGACGCTAAATATTTGTTGTCACAAAAAAGATCATTAATGATGATGTTTTTGTGACAAAAGTAAATATTGTCACTAAATTAGAGTATTTTGTGACCACTAACAAATTATGTCACTAAAATTTAGGATTTTTTGTGACGAAGATAATTATTCGTCACTAAACTAGAGTATTTTGTGACAACAAATAAATTATGTCACTAAAATTAAGGATTTTTTGTGACGAAGATAATTATTAGTCACATAATTCCAATTTTTAACTGACTACGTACTAAAAATTATAATTAAATATTTTTTTTTAGTGACGTTAGATTTTAATTGTCACAAATTTGTACTTCATTTGTGAATTTTTTTGTGAGAAATGTAAAACTTGTCACTAAAAGAGAGTATTTTGCAACAACAAACAAACTTTGTCAGAAAAAATTCTAATTTTTTAGCTACGAAATTAAATAGTTGTCACAAAATTCAATTTATATTTTAATATTTGTGATAATTATCTATATAATTGTTATTAAAGGGTTTTTGTAATGATAAGAATGTTATATAATTTGGTTAATTTTTAAATTAAATATTGGATATCCCTTTTTGAGGGAAATTCTAAATGCGTACAACATTTTACTAGTGAGCACCACATATACTATGTAGTCAATGATTTACAATAGGGGAAAATTGTGCTCAATACATAAATATGGTGCACATTTAGAATTTCCCCTTTTGATTATTTTCCCGAACTTTTGATCCGGGGAAACTCTAAATGCTCACCGTATATTACTAGTGAGCACTTTCCCCTTTGTTGTAAAATACTTTATTATGTAATATGTAGTGCTCACTAGTAAAATGTGGTGTACATTTAGAATTTCCCCACGCATTAGGGAACTTAACTCGTTCGACTATTCATCTTCCCATACAAACGTTTACTCTTTATCTCCTCCCAAACCCTAAGTCCTTTTCTCCCACCGCCGCGAGATCACCCCAATCGCAACCTCGATTGTCATCCCCCGCCACCACATTCGACTGCCCCACGACATCGACGCACCTTAACAAGCAGATCAAAGAGATCTGCTCGATCACCCTTGCAATGCACCGGCAATCGAGACCACTTCAGCAGCGAGCCCAGGCGAGATTCGCCCCTCGCTCAAGCCACCAAGAGAGAACCGCTCGCCCTCACAAGTCGCCGTCGAGACTATCCAACTCCAGCAACAATTCACTCGGCTGCCACCTTGCTCAAGCCACGAAGATAGATTCAGTCGCCATCGCAAGTCGCCAGTGAGACTATCCAGCTCCAGCAGCGATCCAACAAAGCTGCCAGGCGAGACCAGCCCCAACTGCAGTCGTTCCTTGTCCTCTCTCATTGAATCGCCCTCACGATAAGCTCTAAACAAAATAACTTGTGGAGTTTGTGTTTCATTGTGTAGTAGGAGCAGTAAGCTCTTCATACTTTAGTTCGTGTTTTTATTTTGTTTCAAATTTGTATAATTTTTGTATTTTGGGTATAATGTTTCACAAATTTTTGTAATTTTTTGTTCGCATAGGAGTTTAATACGTTGCGAATGGTAAATAATCAAGCAACCAAGGGCAGAACCAGAATATATATATATATATATATATATATATATATATATATATATATATATATATATATATATATATATATATATATATATATATATATGTATGTATGTATGTATGTATGTATATATATATATATATATATATATATATATATATATATATATATATATATATATATATATATATATATGTATGTATGTATGTATGTATGTATGTATGTATGTATGTATGTATGTATGTATGTATATATATATATATATATATATATATGTATATGTATATATATATATATACATATACATATATATATACATATATATATATATATATATATATATATATATATATATATATATATATATATATATATATATATATATATGTATATGTATATATATATATACATATACATATATATATATATACATATATATATATTTATATATATATATATACATATATATTTATTTATATTTATATGTATATATATATATATATATATATATATATATATATATATATATATATATATATATGTGTATATATATATATATATATATATATATATATATATATATATATATATATATATATATATGTATATATATATATATATATATATATGTATATATATATATATATATATATATATATATATATATATATATATATATATATATATATATATATATATTATGATTAAACCAAAGAATGAACTTTCTAATGCATAAAGTAAACCAATGATCGTTAAATAAAAACTTGCCATGACAGTTTTCTAAAATATAGTTAAGAAAGGAATTGCCCATGCCAAGAATCTAATTCTGTAATAGCCCTGCAAAAATATTTTGCTTTCGGGTTTTCTTGAAGTAGTGTTCTATTTAATGCATTAAATTAGTTGGACTATATATGAACAATTTTGTTATTGTAAAATGGTATGTAGTTATTATTGCCTATGATTCATCAAATTCTATTAGCATGGGCTATATTCAGAGCTCCTTCACTACTTCATTTTTTAAAAATCTAGTTAGTTCCTTTTTGGATGAAGAGGCTTGCATTTTGTAATCAAAGATTCATAGAGGGAGAGAAGTCAAAATTAACTATGTGCACCTAAACATTTTTTGGAATTCACATGGTCCTGTGCTCCCACAGACCTGCATGTGGTGAGTTATTTTCTTTGAGTGTTGGCAACTCCTTGAGAACTTATTGGTTAGTTGTAGTCTTAGTGCACTTATAAGCTATCAAGCTAAGGCACTTAGGAATAATCTTCTAATATATATTAAATTAAAGAGGTTAATAAATGTAAAAGTAAAAGTAAATTGACATAGTTGAAACTAATCAAAATAATAAATTTAAAATAGCTCTTCTTATTTAAAATATTTCTTTCATCCTGATTAATATATAATATGGATGTATTTGAACTTATGTAGGAAATGATTAGAGATAAGAGATGGATAGACATTAGCAATAAAGCAAATATACAATACATAAAAGGATTTGATGAGTTTCTAAACTACGCATTCTCTCAGCCTGGAGTTAAAGACAAAATTTGTTGTCCATGTAACAAATGCAGGAATACAATTTATAAAAACTGACATGACGTGAGAGCTCACTTATTTCAGAATGGCTTCGTAAAAAGTTATAAAGTTTGGGTGGTTCATGGGAAAATGTTTGAAGAAACACTGAAGTCACCAACTATTAATAATATTGTTGATGAATCTATAGATAATAATATGGATTGTGATGATATGATTGGGATAATTCATGATGCATGCGGTTACTCAAACTAGACAGTTGAAGCAAATGATGAAGATGGTTATCCTCAAGAGCCAAATGAAGAAGCCAAAAGATTTTTCCAGTTACTCGGAGATACCGATGTTCCATTATATCCAACCTGTGAGAAGTTGTCCAAACTATCCTTTGTAGTGAAATTGTTGCATCTAAAATGTCTCCATAACTTAAGTGACATATCAATTGATGATTTATTAAAACTATTCAAGGAAGCTCTTCCAGCTGATGCCGTAATTCCCGATTCATATTATGAAGCAAGGAAGACTGTTTGGGATTTAGGTCTTGACTATATAAAAATAGATGCATGCAAGAATGATTGTATACTTGTGGGAATAAATCATTTGCTGAGATTGAAGAATCAACTATAAGTTTTACATAATAATCAACTTAGCAATTATGTACTGGATTATACTTGACAATTATGATTATCACATTAAGTCAAATGACATATTGTAGAGAGATCCTGAGACTGGGGAGAAGGTACGACTTGATCAAGTTTGACTAAAACAATACACTAAAGTGACCAAAGATGGAGATTTACAATGGTCGGATTCGAAATCTAAAGAAATCCATGTAAGTTTTTTTAACATTTTATATAAACTGCATATAGAAAGCCATGAATTTTGGGAATACAGTTTTAGTGAATAACACATATAGAAAACTAAAAAACTATTTTTCACATTTTATTGTTATGTGTTAAGCTAGTCTCATATAAACACATACATTAGATGGAAAAAGAAATATGAATACCCTCCTAAATTGCACATATATAACCAAAATAATTGACTACAATATCCGGAACACGATGCAAAATTTTGCTTTATGATCAAAATAAATGCAATAGTAAGTTTGGGCATAGTGTTCGTAGGCATGTTGGATATATTCATGTAGTGCATGTTGGATATATTCTTTGTTGTGCATGTTGTAGCCGTGATATTTTTTGTTGTGTGTTGTATATTTTGATGAGCATATGATATTATGTCTATATAGTTGTTGCATTCATTAAAATGAACATTATTTGATGAGCAGAGTTTCCACCCTATTCTTGAAAGTTAGTGCAATAAATATTGTTGGGTAAAGTTGTGTGTTGTATATGTTGTTGAGCATATATATGATATTATGTCTATATAGTTGTTGCATTCATTAAAATGGACAATTTTTGATGAGCAAAGTTTCAACCTATTCTTGAAAGTTAGTAAAATAAAATGGACATTATAGTTGTTATTCATTAAAATGGACATTATTTGATGAGTAAAGTTTCAACCCTATTCTTGAAAGTTAGTGAAATAAATATTGTTGATTTGTTTTCCCAATATAGAAATTTTAATTGGTTTTATCTTAATTCTGGAGGAACTACAATAGCTTGTTGTGCAGTAAACATAGGAAGGTCAACTACAAATGACTAATGATGAGATTTTGATTCGTGTTTTGGGAGAAAAATCAGGTTATGTCCGTGGAAAAGGAGCAGAGAAAAAACCTCCAACTAAAAGGACAAGACAAGATGTGGAAGAGGATGTATAGAGGGCTGTTACTGAAGTCAAAGATTCGATGTGAGAAGAAATTAAAGAAGTCAAGAATGCAATGAGGTTGGAGTTTGAAGAAAAAATTAGAGAGTCACAAACTGAGGTTCGAGTTCAGACACAAGATAAAATGAAGTCACATATTTGAGCTGAAATACAAGCTGAGTTTGATTCAATGCTTCAAAAACGTATGGCTGTTTTATTCAATTCTATGCAACCACCCAAATCTTAATTGTTTTAGTGGTTAATTAGTATTATTCAGTATTTGGACATAAACTATTTATATTTTGCAATGGTGAACTTATTTAATATTGGGACAAAACTTTTGAATATCTGTAATGAACCTAAACATGTTATTTTATATGCATATTTCTATTATTAAACGTGTTATTTTATATGCATATTTCTATTATTATTGGACTTGTTGATTCGTAATATGTTGTTAAATTATATGTGATTGTTATTAGATTAGTTTTGATTATATTTAATGTACTATGATTACTGTAAATGTGATGATATTTGTATTTTTGATATATGTTGTAACAGAAGATATATATTTGTGACATATGTCATGTGTTGTCACTGATAAAGAAGTTTGTGACAAAATTGTTGTCCCTAAATCCGCTTTTAAGTGACAAAATTTATTATGAGTAAATCTCTTCTTTAATGACAATTTTCTATTATTTTCACTAAAAAAATATATCATAACCACAAAAATTGTCACTAAAAGGAGTAGTTAGTGACAACAATGATTGTCAAAAAATATTTTTTTAGTGACAACATATATCACATGTCACTATTCATTTTTCGTGATAACAAAGTTTCTCACAGAAGAGGGTGTCATGTAACAACATGCATATTTTTTGTGACAATAGTAAATTGTCACATAATATATATGCTGACCACTACTGTTGTCACAAAAGGAAGCATTTTAGTGACACTGAATAATGTCACTGTAGGCACTTTATAGTGACGATATTTACTTGTCACGCATTGTATACGGTGACAATTATCGTTGTGACGAAATCATAAAGTAGGCATTTCATAGCAGACAGTCAATGACAACAAAAATCATCATAGTAGAACGTTTTGGTGACAATTAAATGTTGTCACTAAAGAAAGACTTTTTGTGATGAAATCATAAAGTCGTCATGGATGACATTCGTAACGGAGGTATACATAATAATTGAAAGTCGTCACGAAAGTCGTCACTAAAGAGTTTTAGTGACGACTTTCATGTTTTTAGTGACGACTTTTCTTCTCACAAATTCCCTGTTTTCTTGTAGTTTGGTCGACTTATGAGATTAGATTATATCATGAGTAAGGCGATAACGAGCTCGCCTATTAAGGTAAGCATGGTTCACAACATATATATTGAATCTTTCTCATGTACTGAACATTTGAGCAAATTTTCAATGAGATCATGTTATTAGATGAGTTAGCCCACACAGACTTTATGTATGATGACATGTTTTTGAGTGTGCCACTTTACAATGAACAAAGTTTTGAGGATTTATTTATGGAGGAGCTCGAGTTACTTTGTGAGTTAGAAGAGCAATCATATTTTATAGTTCATGATTCACTTGATCAAGGTGTGCACATCACATTTCATGATAATTCAACATGCCTATTTAATGTTTGTAATGATTGCAATATGTGTATTGAAGATTTATTTAGTCTAACCAAAATTTGCAAGTGGAAAAAGAGAAAGCGGAAACGCCATAAGAGACAGAAAGGAATTTTTATGGCCACTAGGAGATTTATGAGACCCCTTAATGAACCCACTTCACATTTGAAATGCACACAATATGAAAATGAGAAGTGATCGAGAGGTCGTAACACTTTCCATTCGTTGATACGGTGACGATATTGAGATCATGATTTTTCGTGACTCTTATCATTTGTATATTATTTGTATAATAGTTTTCATATTTATTTTACCACCCTTGGTTCGTGTATGAGGGCATATACAAGTTTAGGTGCGGGGGGTGGGTTAGGAGATTTTTCTTCATGTTTTTCTAGGATTTTTTGTTTTTCTAGGATTTTTATTTTATTTTTAGATTTTTTTGTTTCTTTATTTTACAATTTGGGTAGTTTTTAGGTAATTAAAAGATTTTAAAAAAAAGTTAAAAAATCTAAAACAAATCTGATAAAAATAAAAATATAAAATATAAAATATAAATACAAAAATATTTTCTTCAATAAATCAATCTAATTACAAATAAAAGAGCAAATTTAGATTTGAAGTTTGACAAGAGAGTAGATTGGATAATACACTTAGAATTTTATGTAGAAAATGAAAATCTAAAAAATAAATACCACTAATAGTAATTTTGAGGTATGTATATATATCTATTTTTCACTTCATAATAGTTTATTAGGTTAAAGACAAAAATGATAATGATTGAGTGGCCTTCTCTTTCTAAAAAAAAGAAAAAAAAAAGAAGGTGAGCCTGGTATTTAAGGCAATACCCTCAGAAATAAAAAAACAGTATGATCCGAGTAATCGGGTACTTTGTGCTTAAGCAAGCATGAATATGCATGGTGAAATATTCGCAAAAAAAAGAGAAAAAAATTTTGTTTAGAGAGGAGATGAATCATGAGTTAGAATTTGACTCCAAAGCCGAAATAGACTTCACACGTGCACGTAGATGTATAGGAGCCAATGAATTAACTATTAGTGGGTATTGAAAGATAGGATTTTAATTTTTGATTAAAATGATAGGTATATTTGATATAATACTTGACTAAAAAATTGATAATCTAAATGCGTTCTTGAGTTTGTATTTTAGTGAGATTAATTGAAGAAAATATCAAAAAAAATATTTTTCTTTCTTTCATATAAATTTCTTTTATTTTTCTTGATTTTTGATTATCCTTATTTTTATTTTTTTATTTCCTTAATCTAACTTCTTCATGAATTTTGTGGGTATATTCAATGCAAATCCTCACGAGAGACAACTCGTCTATTAGGGTAATATAAGGGTTTAACGGCTTATTGCACATGCTAAGTGCAATCATGATTCCCGTGCAAATGAGTTAAGATTTTTTTTCTTTTTATGTCTAGATTTTGCTTGAGAACTAGCAAAAGATAGGTGTGGGTATGTGATGAGTGTCATATATTGCATATTTATAGCCTCCATATTATCTATTTTTGTATTTAAATAATACTACTTAGGTATATTTAGTGTGCTTTTCAGGTAAATCTATTCCCTACTTATAGTGTATCAACTACAAAACAAAAATTGTTAGTACAATAATATACATAATATATAAGGTACTATCATTAAGCTCATATCATGGAGATGTTGGAGGAACCACTAAATCGTGGGATTTCTTCGTGTGCTCAAGAAATTCCAAGTGCTCAAGAAATTCCAAGTAATATTTCAAACATTTTCTGTTCACTTAAAATATAAGGCCATTCTTAGGATTTTCAATGTCAACTATGCCATAAGGATATATTGTTTTAATGATAAAAGGTCCAGTACAACATAAATGCAAATTTTCTGGAAAGCAATGAAGTCATTAATCATATAATAGTACTTTATCTGATGGACAAATGATACGACATGAAATGTGCCAATCGTGACATATTTTTATCATTTTCTTAAAAATACATGAATTTTCATATGCATCACATCTTAATTATTACACTTATTTGATTTGCAATTTTCGTAATGGGTTTGCGGAGTTTAAATCTAAATAAATTGTTATAATTGCCCAATATGCTAAATGTTTAATTTTCATGGGTAGATGACAAGCTTTTCCATAAATTATTCCATATGGAGACATGTTTCAGCATGTATTGTACGCCATACAGTAAGGCCATAAAACATTGATGAGTCAAAATGAACAATCTTTGCAATCCAAATTAACCATTTTCTCTAAAATTTGTTTAATTTTCCTAGTAATTAATTCAACTTGTCCATTTGACTGTGAATGATATGGTGTGGAAATTTTATGTGCAATATGATACTTTTTCATTAAACTCTCAAAGATTATATTACATAAATGGGAATCCCCATCGCCTATTATAGCTTTAGAAACCCCAAATCTAGACAATATATGTTCTTTGAGAAATCTGATTACTGTTTATTGATCATTATTTCTGCAGGCAGTGGTTTCCATCTATTTAGAAATATAATCAACTACTACGAGGATATAAGTATATCCATTAGAAATAGTGAGCAGGCCCATGAAGTTAATGCTCCAACAATCGAATAATTCAATTATAAGAATAGGTGTCAAAGGCATATCATTCTTCCAAGTAAATGCACCTAATTTCTAACATGATTTGCAACATTTACAATATTCGTGTGTATCTTTAACATCGTGAGCCAATGAATTCATATTGGAGAATCTTGGCCACCATCTTTTTAGACAAAAAGCCTACCAAAAGTTTCATTGTGACAGAAAGCAACGATACTTGGATCTTATCGTCTGGCACACAACGGCTAATGATTTGATTCAAACAATACTTGAACAAGTAGAGATCATCATAAAAAAATGGCATACCTAATATAGGAATTGTCGCTTATCTTCACACTCCAATCACTTGTCATTTCAACTGCAACAATAGAATTAATAATATCAACATGCCATAGAGTTACCTTCACGGAAAATAGCTACTCATCGGAGAATGTGTCTCTAATAGGTAGCTCATTGTTGTCAAATTTTAGATGAGAGAGGTGGTTGGTTACTACATTCTCTACTCTCTTTGAATTTCGGACTTCGACATCGAACATTTAAAGCAGCATTATCCATCATGTCAATCGTCACTTTGCATCTTTCTTTATTAAGAGATATTTGAGCACCGATGATCTGTAAAAACAACTGCATGTGAGCCCAAAATGTATGAATGAAATTTATCAAGAGCAAAGAGTATAGCTAGAAACTCCTTCTCTATTGTCGTGTAATTCATTTGCGAGTCACTGAGAATCTTGCTAGGTAGTAAACCACATAAGACTTATTATCTCTTTGTTGCCCTAGAACTACTCCAATTGTGTAATTACTTGCATCACATATAATTTCGAATAGTAGTGACCAATCTTGAGGTTTCATTATTGGTTCTGTGATGAGTATCTCCTTAATTATATTGAAAGATGTTTGAATTCCTGTGTCAATGCAAACTTCACATCATGCAGTAGAGGTGAGAAAGAGGTCTAGCAATATTACTAAAATTCTTTATAAACACTCTATAAAAGCTTGCATGTTCTAAGAACAAACATATATTCTTTACAGTTTTATGTATTGATATTTGGAAATAGATTCAACTTTGGCTTTATCTACTTCCACCCTTTGGATAAAACAATGTGATCTAATACAATACCTTTTCTAACCGTAAAGTGTCATTTTCCCAAGTTTAGAAGTAAATTTTTTTGTTGGCAACATTCAAGTACAGTTCCTAGATTAGTCAAACATAATTCAAATCTATCTCCAAATACAGATAAGTCATCCATAAGTACCTCTAGATAGTCTTCAACCATATCACTAAAATACTAATTATACATCTTTGAAATATTGAATGTGCATTACACAAACCAAATGGCATCTTTCTAAATACAAATGTACCTAAAGGATTGGTAAAAGTGGTCCTTTCTGATCCTCTATAGCAATTTCAATTTGATAGTAATCAAAATAGCCATTAAGAAAATAATAAAATTCATGCCCTACAACTCTCTCAAGTATTTGGCGGAGAAATAGTAACGGAAAATGATATTTTCATGTCACGTAGTTCAATTTTTATAACCAATGTATATAAGCCAACTTGTAGCTGTACGAGTGGATATTATATCTCCATCCTCATTTTTAACTACTATTATCCAACTTTTCTTAACAATTTTGGTTGGACTTACCCACTTACTATCATCTATTGGATAGATGATGTGATAAATCTACTGCAAATACACAGTATCAGTTGTAGAGCTAACGGGTCGTTTCCACGGAGATCTAGAATGTTTTGCAATCTTGCTAATCCTATTATTCTAATAAGCTAACTATGAGTCTAGATTGATGAGATTTGCAATTCTAATTAGTATAATATGTGTAATCCACTCGTTCGCAACCAAATATTATCTATTCGTCTTCCTTCTTTAATAAAAATCTGATATTTTAGTTTAATTATTACTTAAAGTATCCTAAGTATGGACTATCAAGTGGTGTGCAAGTATAATCCATCAAACAAATTACTTTTTATAGAGATAAACTAAATCATTAGATAAATTTAACAAAATGAATAAAAACCAACAACTCAAAACCCTAAATAAGCATAAGCTATCAAAATACTTAAATTAAGCATAACCTATCAAAGTTTTAATCTACGAATTCTTGTATTTTTATTGTTTCATAGAAAAAGCCTATCTTATTTATTTTTATTTTAGAAAGAATACAAATAAATTAATATGAGGTTGATCTCTAGTTTAATCTACATCCTAAAACTAAACTAATTAGCTACTCATACTCCTAATTAAAAAGATCCTATTTTTCCTAGAAAGTAATTAAAGTTTTATACTAGAAATCAAGATAAATCTATGTAGAAAGCAATTAGAAGAAGATTATCTAAGAAACAATAATGAGCAGAAAAGGGTAACTCTGGAGTCGTTATGGCGGCCGTCACCCCTTTAGCAAACTTTATTTTTATTCAACAAAATTCAAGTACAAAATTACATCCTAATTCCTAGATTACAAAGATACGACCAATATATAGACTTCAGATAATCAAACCCTAATTTGAATACAAGTGAGAAATTATAAAATTACATCAAAACCCCTATAGAAAATTCAGCCCGATTGGGCCATTGAGCCGCCAATTGGTGGCAAATGCCGCCAATTGGTGGCAAATGCCACCAAATAGCAGCACATATATGAAGAATTGGCCTCAATTTTCTTCTGCATGTAGTTCTGGTTCTTTTCATTTAATATGAATGACTGTATTGGATTTCGGTCTTCTGTGGCTTTATAATCTTGTAACTTGACTCACTTTTAACTCTTTTCTGGACTTGATTTTCTAATTCGGCTATGAGTTTATGCCATCTCCTTGTAAGAATAGGTTTATCTGAAAACACACTGAAAATACCCAAGTAGTATTATTTAAATACAAAAATAGATAATATGGAGGTTATAAATATGCAATATATGGCACTCATCAATAGATTATGCCAACAAAGAGAAGTTTCAACACTTTGGCTATAACCACTTCCTGCATAATAGGGTTAAGCCTTTGTTGTATTTGTCTTATTGGCTTGGTTCCATCTTTCAAAGTGACAATGTGTGCAAATAGGGAGCCTTTGATGTCTGTCATATTCCATCCTAAAGCTCTCTTATACTTTTGTAATGTTAAAATAGACGCTCTTCCTGATTCTCATCAAGATGCACTGAGATGACCACCATGAATGTTTCCTTAGATATCAAAAATGCATACTCGAGATTCTTGGACAGCTGTTTTATCTCAAATATCGAAAATTGGGTATCGGAAGGAATCAATTTCTTTGTTCTTGGATGTAGCCTTCATATGCTTTTGTTTTAGAAATCCATACTGTGACATGTGAACAATGAGCATTAGTTAAGCATTTCATGATATTCACAGTATTTTCAGAATTGAACCTTTCTAAAAAACCATCACCCTTTATTAATGCAAGCTCCGACAAATCAGACATGCATAATGATATGATGTCTCCTTCTTCATGGATTTCTTCAATATAATTAACATTCTACAATTCTTCATTATCAATATTTGGTTTCTTATAGACATTAAACACACTAAGCTCAAGTTCATGTTACCAAATGATAATTTTACCACACCATTCCTATAATTGATAACAACATTAGCAGTGACTAAAAATAGGCATCCGAGGATAATAGGAATGTGAAGATGTGCATTCTTTATAGGTGCAGTATCGATGACTATAAAGTCCACAAGAAAGTAGAAATTTTTGATTTGTACTAGAACATTTTCATTGGTTCATTTATAGCTAATTGCAGTATGACAAGTGTAAGTTTAAGTTCAAGTTCTCCTAGACCTAGTTACTTGTAAACCAAGTATGGTAACAGGTTTACACTAGCACCCAAATCTAGTAGAGCTTTCTCAATATTATATTAGCCTATTACACATGAAATAGTTAGACGTTCAAGATTCATATATTTGAGAGGCATCTCAGAGCAAAATGCTCTGTGAAGAATGCTTTCTTGTGTACATTATGGCATCTTTTAATCGTGCATAAATCTCTCAAGAATTTTACAAATGATGGTTTTTCTTGATTGCTTCTAGAAGAGGGACATTGATCTGTACCTGTTTGGAAATCTTTAAAATGTTAGCATAAGATATATTAATATTTTTATTTTATAAACATTGAGAAAATGATACATGTGGTTTATAAGTCGAAGAAGTGTCTCTTTAGGATTGTCATTATTAGATTGTTGTGCTGAATCATCACCATGTTTGTCTTTGGTGTTTCTTTTTCAAACGGGTTCATCAAGTACTTTTCCGCTTACAAAGTGACTTTAGCAGATATCTCAAAGATATCATTAATAATTAAAGAAGTAATAGTATTTATACTTTCAACTTTTACCTGAAGTGCTGACCTCCAGTTGAGATGGTAGTTTACCTTTTTTTTTTGAGTTCGCAGAGCGGAACTAATGTGGCTTATTTTAAATTGATATCGCTAAAGGCCGTCTCATTCTAACTGTTGATAGTTTGTTGCTATTGGATGAATAGTTATTATGCTTGAATCATTTAATCCATTATCTATTGTTTTTGCATAATATTATCCTCATGATTTCACTTCGGTAGTGGTTGGTACACCAAGGTTGATTAGAAGGTTGGACGTACTATTGTGGTGTTGAATTTGTTGGTGGTTTATTTTGTTGATTACACTACTGTCGAGGATTCTATTGCCATTGAAGATTTTGGTAATTCCTCTAACCAGAATTATAAGTTCATAAATATAGATTATTTGATGGCTAAAAAATAGTATTAAAAGTGTTAAAAGCACTAATTGGATATTGCGAGTTATATGTCCTTATAATTTACAAATATCACAAACTTCCGGAACTTAGTAAGTAAAACTTAAAAATTTCGTTGTCAGCATAATTAATAAATCAGCTATATCTTTGCTTCCAATTTAATAAGTCCACCTCTATTTTGAGACTTCTCTATTAATTGGTTTCTTTTTGAAATATTTCTGTCTCCTCATCTTATGAATTTTTGGCAAGTGAGTCAAGATATTCCCATACTTCATCAGCATCCATGTTCAGACTCTTGCTATTGCACATTTTTTTTATAAATGTTCTGCTTCCAATATTTAGCCTTTGATTGATGGTACTTACTGTACTCCATATTTTGAAGTCATGATATGTGTATGAGAGTAACAAATCTTCGAATCTATCTCAACACTTGAGCAAATTTTCATATTTCTTTTGATAAAAGTTGATAATTTGCTTATGCATGTAGTTAGTTCGATTTGAATGGAAAAATTTCTTTAAGAATTCTTTATGCATCTCATCCCAACTTTCTATTGAATTGAAACGTAATTTTGACGTTCCAAATCACACTGGTGGATCGAGAGTGTGTCCTAATAATGGGTAGGGGATCACCAAGCACTCTCAATACCCGAGTGCACGATGGGATTTTTTTATACAATCACAATTAAAAGATATTGAAGTGCGCAAATATGAGATATATATATCATAAGTTTGATTCTTTCTGCCACAACATTACAAGCGTAAATATAGAATATCCAAACACAGATATATAGAAATGATGAGCAATATTTACAACAAAAGTTAGCTCATGTAGAGACAAGTTAAGAATCAGAATAGAGTAACATCAATCCGAGTATATACAAGATATCTGAATACTATAGACAGCTAGAAAGTAGAATATATATGCATATACAAACTAAAATGATATATACTTAAAATGGTTGACGATCCTATAACAAACCGTCTATTGGCGCTTGACCTAATTCTAGAAATTTAGATTCTCGAGGGGTGGCTCCTACCCTCTGTTACCACTGTCTCAGCTAGTAAACTTGAGGTGTGACAGTCCCACGTATCAAAACTTAAGCAAGAATATAAACCCAAGCTCATGCACTTCAATAGGAGCCATATAAAAATTTATATGGGGCATGCTAGTCAGAAATAACATTAAAGATGTATGCACATAAATCTTAAAGTATGCTAAATAAAATATGAAGCATGACGCACAACATATTTATGGTATAACATGATCCAACAATAAAGTATACCAAATATAACAAGAATTATGAGGTACATGATATGTATAATATAGTATGAAACATAATATATATATATATATATATATATATATATATATATATATATATATATATATATCATAATATGATCATGTAAATGGATGCAAATTCTATCTTATTAGTTTAGAACTGAATGGTGGGAGTATTCAAGTGTTCAAGGAGTATACCGTGCATACCTGATACCACAGTCCCAGATCAATCAAATACGAATTTGACTCCACATCGCTAGGTGCAATGGTTATCCCGTGTATGCCCAGGATCACAACCTTATATACTAGTCTCTACATTATTCAGGTGGTTGCCGCGAAGCAAATATAGAACCAATAGTATAAGTACACAGATTGGCATATGCATCCCAGATAGAATAGAGCTGAACGAAAAACTCCCGTAATTCGTGTTTCATTCCGCCATTCATATACTCCATACCCACAATGTAGGAAATGCTAATCATCTATATATCTAGGTATCATATATAATAAGGGTGCATGTATCAATAGCCATGTGAAGATGAAATAGTACGCACGGTAATACTAATAGATACAAAAGTAATACTGATAGGTATAATAGTTACAAAATATATTCACATGCGTGAGGTATCATTTTCAAGTAAGAAAACTATGTGCAGATAATAAAATGTGTAAATAAACATGTGTGCATGTGTATCCATTTTAAATCAAGTGTTATATACATAAAAATGACATGTATGCATAAATATGAGTTATGACATGTCAGAGCTCACTATACATAGATAATAACAAAAAATGATTTAACAAGTGAATTATGTGTATCATATCATAAATCAAGCGGAACATGCACGAACATAACATTTATGACTACGTTATTACAATTTGGCATATAGTCAAACTTTAGGTCTTATTTGACAGGGTAAAATAGAATTAGAGGCTAAAATTTTGTATAGTTGTAGAAAATTTAATTATCTTTCCAATAAATCTTAAATGATACTTAATTCAAGTTCTAAAATAAAAGTTATGGTTGTTTAACCATGGACATATTGCTACAAGCTACAACAGTAATAAGTAAATTTCTAGTTTTAATTTGACCATGAATAAAATAAATTTAGAGTCTAAAGAAAAATGGAAGAAACATGAGAAGAAGAAGCTAGATTTTATTTTCAAATTTTTCTGAATTTATTTAAGTGGTCAAACAGCTACTAGAAAATATATATCTACTATATTAAAAACCCTTAAAGTTTATCTTAATTATAAATTTACAATTGGGTTAACTCCTAACCAAAATTGGTCAAATAAGGATGCTGAGTTACTGGAGATAGATATGAGATGGAGAAAAGGTTAAAATTAGAACTTTATATTTAATTTGATTATTTTAATTGGGTATTTGCCTAAAAATAGACCGATATGGAATAACTACAAAAAAAAAATATAGAAAAATATAAAACAATAAGATAAAAGATTTCTGCTCCATAAAATTTAAAATTGAAGATTAAAAGGAAAGATATAACTTAATTTACTAAGTATCTGTCCGTATTAGTGTCCGAGCTCCCGAGCTGATATGGATTATACGGAATAAACCAATACAAGAGTACAAGGATTAGAAGCGTCATAATCTACCCACTTAATAAAAAATTTTGTCCTCGAAATTAGATAAAAAATGAAAAATAACAATAAGATAAATCGTGAAGCATTGATGGTTTAATAATATGTTCAAATCCTAGGGTGATCCACATGTCTCCTAAATACTCTGGTAAGTATAGAAAGTCCTTATTAAGTATAACATGATAATATTATCACCGTAGAGTATTCAATCCACATGTTGTACATTGTTAACATTTGATGAAACTGACTGGGGGAGAGATTTGTATATTATGGGAGTATTCCATAAATCTGGGACTATAGATCTTATCATGATAGAAATTGAAATTTCATATCACAACAGAAGCTAAAATATCAGGACACAGCTTTGACACTAATGGCTACAGATCAGATTAACAGTAACCGGAGGTTGTGTCATTCAATCAATTTTTAATATCTCCCATAAGACATTGACAAATCTATCTTCTAGAATACCTTTCCTAATTGCTCAAAATGGTTACTAGTATAGGCTTTCTATCACGATTATCAGTGTTATATATCAAGATCATATTGAACAGACAATTTTAATATCACATAGCGAAATATCAGACTACATTGGAGATTTGAACCAATATAGGTTTTTTTTATTTATTATTATATCATATCGGTAGCCCTCGAAAATAATATACCAGGTGATATTCATCAGGGCTGATTTTAGAACAATAAATATTATATGATCTTTCTTATTTTGTTATATAGTTCTAATTTAGTCCTATTTGCATCATCTTAAGCTTTTCTCAAACCCAAAAGTTCAAATCTCGGGCTTCTTTTTAGTGGATGAGTAACCGATATCTCTCGTGTCTTCCAATGTAAAATTAATAAAATTTTTAAACTAGAAGTCTATATAAGTAACCACGATATATATATATATATATATATATATATATATATATATATATATATATATATATATATATATATATATATATATATATATAAGCAAAATATCATTGTGAAACAAGTATATCATGTCTCAATTATTTTGCATGTGTATTAATGGTCTTGGGTCCAAACTCAAGTATATTTTTATCACAACCACATTATAGCATAACTACATTTCATGTTTTAACCTAAAAATATTAACTTTGTATATATTTCTTTCAATATATACAAAATTCCACTTATATATAGGTAGTGAACGCAACCTACATATATGGTTTTGTTTTAATTGGACATTTAAATGCACTTACAGGTCCTTTGCTACTTATATCCACTTTGTGATCCCAATTTGTGTCATTTTGGGGTTCTTGTATATATAACTATTTGATAAGATTGTCATTAGTGTTTGGGCAAATCAGATAATCTATGACAAGTTCCTAAGAATAAGATAATAAGCATATGTTACTCTTAGAGGACAAGGACTGAATTAGGATAGAAAATAAAAGAAATTATATAGGACAGGATAAAGAAACAAAAAAATATTAAGGAATATTGTGTGCATGAATGTGGCAGAATTCTAAGGTCACGGGTCAAATGATAAAAATACTGACTTCTCTGGTACCGCTCTATGATGTCCCAACCTAGTGTGTATCCCAATAATGGGTAGGGTGTCACCAGTAAGTACTCTCAATATCGGAGTGCACGAGATATTTTTTCATACAATCTGTCATGCCCTGTTCTCGATATGTAACACCTCAAAATTTTCATACTACTCATATTTCTAATTTGAGTCCAATCATACCAAATAAGAACACTAAAATTACATTCTCAAATTTATCAAATGTATTAGAAATTTATTTCTATATACTTCCAAACATAAATAAGTTTCAAAAGGCACCCCTTTAAATTAAGTGGTGATAAGTTATCAAAGGAGAGTGAGAAGTCGCACTCTAGTTGGACACTTGTCACATATACAAAAAAATTTGGGACTAGGCAGGAGGACAATGTTATCAAATTGCACTTAGGCATATATAATCTCATTCTCTAAGAAAATTTTGGCAAAAAGGAGCAAACAAACCAACTTCCTCTCTCTAACCCTCGGTTCTTCTGGTTCGCTGGAAAATGGTAAGGAGATTTGCTAAATTTAAGGAGATTGAAGGGTATTTGAGATAAGTAACACTTTTATTTCTTGTTCTTTCTTGGGATTTTCATTTGATTTGTATTGTGTGCATATAATTACTTTTATAAATAATTCTGGGTCATTTTTAGAAGTATTAAAATTGGCAAATGTTAGGATAGGATTTTTAGAATCGTTAATCGATATTGATAATTAAAGATTATGGTTTTCATGTGTTGAAATCACATGGTTCACAAATTGATTCATAAGAATTTTATAGTATCAAGGCTTAAAGTGTTAACCAAATTCTGGGATTAAAAAGGGGGAAACTTTATAGAGTAAAAAAGCGGATCCCTAAAGGTCGCGTTTAATCTTAATAGAATCAAGAGACTAATTATCTTCTTAGATACAATAAAATACCGGTCTCAGAAGGTCACGTTTGACCTTAGTGGAACTAAGAAATTGGTTATCTCCCTATATACACTAAAACGTGGGTCTCTGAAGGTTGCGTCTAAACTAAAAAATGTGGATCTTCAACATTTAGAGAACTATAGATAGCCCTTTTGGGTCGCATTTTGTGTTTAAAACCTTGAGAACACAAGGTTACTCCTTTCATAACTAGACGCGGGTCTGAATAAGCAAAATTATTGCTAAAGGGACAAAACGAAGGTCTCATCTAGAAGAAATCTATGCGAACCAGTAAGGCTACATTTGAGAAATCTGCGGATACCCTATAAGGTCGCATTTATGATAAAAATGCAGATCTAGCCATGCTTCAAATACAAAGTCGCGTTTAGGTAAATGTGGATCCAACAATGTAGGATCGTTTGGGGCTCACAAGGCCTTTAAATTTAAACCTTACCTAGTTCAAATTAGAATGTTGTTCTAGTTACAAAAGAGGTCTCTCCTTGAATGAAATTGTGAATCTAGTTCATGTTTCTAACTTAGAGTCGTGTTTGAGTCCTGTAAGCTTCTAAAACTAAAATTATCATCAACTAAATGGAAATGCGGATCAACAATCATTAACAAATCCACATTTGTCTTCTATGTTCATGATTAGTGTTGAATGTAACTAAACGCGAGACTTAGAGAGTTGCATTTTCATTCTAGAATCTTGAACTTGTTTATACCCGAATGTGGATCTGGACATGCCACACAAGCTACTACCAGCAAAAAAATGCAATATGATGCCACATTAGCGGTATGAAGACTAAATGTGGATCTTAGCTTATTTAGTTTTTGTTATTTAATTTCTATATGGTATTACCCTCAAATTGAAGAGGCTAATATTTGGTGAGTTATGATTTTTAACATTATTTATTCCATGATAATATGACAAGTAAAATCAATAATGAAGCATGAAGACATGACCAATCATGGAAACATGATGACAAGTTTCTTATATCTTGATTACATAGAATGAAGTATCCTTATGATACGTGTGTACATGATTATGAATTTTGATTCCTGAATTCTTATTTCTTCTAAAAGTACATGTATATAGTCTGACTTGACAAGCCATGTGTTTTCATTGGTTCATGTATATCATGTATTACTAATGTGGGGATCGAAAAAACTACATGTTGGATAAGAACCATACATAAGTTTTTTATTCGCCAATTTCTTGATTAAGGTGTTGAGGACTCTTATTACAACATCACTGTATGATATCGGGTCAAGTTTGATACATAAGTCACCATAAGAGTGATATCCGTTACTATTTTACAGTACGGAGTTTAATTTTAACCACCTAGCTGTATATCATGATTTAATGTGATAGGTTCGGTCCGGGTCCCTGGTATGCATGGGCCCTTGTATAATATGGATGAAACTGTGTGTCATCTTATCCATCATTGAGTTTCAATAACAAAACTAACATGATCTAGACTTGTTAAATTTTACATGATTTCTTGTAAATGATTCACATAACTCTTAATTACTTTATTATTCATTATTTATACAACATAACTAACACTTATGCACTTTATTTGCATGCCCTTTATCATTTAGTACTATGATAGTACACGTATTTCTTTTCTTGTGTTACTTACTGAGTTTAATCCTCTGGGTGTTGAGCCAAAATTACGAAGGCAAAGAAGAAAAATAGCTCTAGTTGATGACCCATCTTCATTGAACGTACCTAGATGTAGCAATTGACAAAGTATCTCCTGGATGACTTTGTACATCTTATTTATGCTTTCTTTTGCTCGGGTACTGCTGTACTCCTTTGTATTTTGATTCTTTTATGTAAATATTCAGAGCAGTGTGGCATTTTATGTAATCAACACCTTGTATCAATGAAATTCCTTCAGTTTTATACATGTTATTTATTCATCTCGATATTATAGTAGTTAATGTTACTCTAAGATCCTATTACTATTGGGTTGTATAACAATAGTTAAGTAGTGTCCTCCATTTTGGAAAGCAGCTAAAAAATGGGGGCGTTATAGGGATGGTATCAGAGCCTAGATTTAGGTGGAAGACCTTATAACTACTGCCACATGTGAACATATCTATAAGATACTTGTTCCTTATTCTTTGATATCCATCTGATCTAGTATCGTGCATATTCTATTGTTTCCCATTGTTTGAAATATTTATCTTAGAACTCCATTTGATTGATTTCTTTTGGTCTGTCACAGAACAATGATGACCCAATCTTCTGCCAGCGTGTGCCCAAGTCCAACGGATGAAGCATCTAAGCTTAGGAATCTATTACAAAGAGTAGCACAAATGCAACAAACCAAGACAAGGATATTTGAAAGAATGTTGCAGTCCAAAGAGCTGAAAAGAATTGTAATGGTGTCAAATTTTTGAAAACTATAGTCGTCAATATTTTCTAGGGCAGAAGCAACACTGAAGGCTGAATAGTGTTATGTAGATATGGAGAATCTTCTAAGGGCAGTAAGAATTCCAATGGAAAATCGAGTAGAGATATTATGTATTCAGTTGACTGATATAGCTAAAACGTGGTGGCTTGTCGAAGAAGTAAAGCATTGGGAACCCCTAACCTGGGAAAAGTTTGTATAGGCATTTCTTGCCAGATTTTTTTTCATATATTAGCAAGACAAAAAATAAAGAAAAAATTCTAGGACATCAACAAGGAGATCGAACTATGGATACCTATGCTGCAGAATTCGTAAGGCTCAGTCATTTCGCCCCAAACCTAGTAGCTAATAAGGAGGAAATGACACACTTGTTGCAGCAAGACTGAGGCCTCATCAGAAAGAACGCTTAGTAGATCATAACTACAAGACTTACTAAGAGATATTTGAAGCGGCATGTCGTTTAGAATAGGTATTCAAGGAAAATAGGCTGGTAGCATTTAAAAGGTCATTTGAATAAAGAGCAAGCTCATTAGCTAGGAGGTTTAATGGTCCACTAGTAAAGAGCTAGATAATTCCAAATCAAAATTTAGTAATATGTAAATATTGCCAAAAACCAAGACATACGCTGAAAGAGTGTAGATAGGCCCCAGGATTATGTCTGCTATGCATATCCGCTAGTCATCGATTAAGTGATTGTCCAAAGATTCAATAGTGGGCAACATCCAAGATCCCATTCTAGCCAACAACCAGGCCAACAACAACATCAAACCTAGAGATTCCGGGGCCGGACCAGAAAGGACCTTTGGAGACCCAACAACTAGCCTACGCCAGAGCCTAAGGAGGAACATGATGGAGGCAGGGGCAGATTAGACTAATGAATATTAAGAAAGTTCATACGACTAGAGGAGTCATAGCAGGTATGATTCTAGTTGGCAATTCGATTATGAAGCTTCATACTATTTTATCTCTAACATGTTTGTTTTCCACAACCATTGATTTTGCTATCTTACCTATGGGTGGGACATTAAGACTAAGAGCGTTAGTATCATGATCAATGAGGAGTGTAGACTATATTTCTTAGTGATTAATGGTAAAGAATTTATACCAACTTACTAGTTATTAGTGGAGGATATGATATTATCTTAGGCATGGATTGGTTGAACACCTTCCATGCGGTGACAGATTGTAGAAGAAGGAGAGTAATATTCCAAATTCTTGAATGTCCAGGGTTTAAATTTATTGGTAGAAGCCAATCCTTAGAACATGCTGAATCTAAGGTATTTCTAAAGGGAGGAGTTTTAGAAGGCATGTGGGCATAGGAGAAGAAATGATCCCAGTAGTATCAGAATTCTTAGATATATTTTCTGAAGAGAACCTAAACTACCACCCATGAAGATAGTAGAATTTACTATTGATATTATTCCTTGAGCGGAACTAGTTTATAAGCCACTCTATCGAATGGGAATCATGGAACTAGAAGAAGTTAAGTGACAAGTGGACGAGTTGTTGAAATTGGGTTTTGTGAGACCTCGTGTTTTGCCTTGGAAAGCTCCAGTATTATTGGCAAGAAAGAAGGATGAGTGTCAAAGATTGTGTGTGGACTATAGAGGTTTGAATACACTGACAATCAAGAGTAAATATCCATTGCCAAAATAACTGATCTCTTTGATCAACTGGGAGGAGTAAAGGTATTCTCAAGGATAGAATTTCGTTCAAGATTCCATCAAGTAAGAGTCCGAATACAAGATATTTCACAAAACTGCATTTAGAACCAGATATGGTAATTATGAATATTTGGTTATGTCGTTTGGGTAACTAATGCTCCAGCTATATACGTGAATCTAATGAACCATATTTTTGCTTAGTATTTAGACAAATTTATAGTGGTATTTATTGATGATATATTGATCTACTCTATGAATAGAGAAGAGCATATTGAACATTTGAGGATAGTTTTTACAAACTCTAAGGGAACAAAAGTTTTATGAAAAACTGGCCAAGTTTGAATTTTGGTTAAATAAGGGTGCTTTCTTGGGCCATATAATTTTTGGAGATGGTGTATCAACTGATTCTAAAATGATAGAGGCCGTAATGGATTGGCATGTACCAAAATCAGTGACAAAAGTTCAGAGTTTTCTGGGAATGGCTGGATATTATAGGCGATTTATACAGAATTTTATAAAAATTGCATCTACTTTGACTAAATTGACTAGAAAAGGAACAAAATATATCTCGATAGAAGAATACAATAAAACATTTGAAGAATTAAAACGGAGAATGACAATAACACTAGTAATAGTAATTTCAGACAGCTCTAGAGAGATGAAAATCTATAGTGATGCTTCAGGATAAGGGTTGGGATGTGTGTTAATACAGAATGGAAGAGTGATTAAAGTTACACCAAGACAATTGAGACCTCATGAAAGAAATTACCTGACTCATGACCTAGAATTAGTAGAAGTAATTCATGCCTTTAAAATCTAGAGAAATTACTTATTAGAACAAAGAGTGGAGGTATACACTGATCACAAAAGTTTGAAATATAATTTTACCCAAAAAGAATTGAATATAAGACAGAGACGATGGATGGAGCTAATAGCAGATTATGAATTAGAAATTAAATATCACCCAGAAAAGATCTTATAGTGTGAGATGCTCTGAGTAGGTAGCCTATATAGAGATATTAACTCAACAAGAGAAACTATTAATGGAGCAAAGAATGGATCTGGAAGTAATTTTACCAAGAATGACAATAAAACTTATGGAGATACAATTACAGTCACTATTGATAGAGAAGATTAAGCAACACAAGTCAGAGATGAAAACTTCTAAAGGTTAAAGAACAAAATTGAAAGAGGCAAGAGGATAGAAATGAAGATAAAATTGGATGGAACTATTAGATTCAAGGAAAGGTTACGGGTGCCCAAAGGAGAAATAAGAGATAGCTTTTAGAAGAGACTCATAAATCAATATATTTCATTCATCCCGAAGGCAATAAAATATACAAGGATATGAAGAAATACTTCTGGTAGCCAGGCATGAAAAAAGAAATTGCAAGATATGTATCTAGATGACACACATGCCAGCAAGTGAAGGCTGAACACCACATAATCGATGGATTGCTTCAACCATTAGTAATACCATAATGGAAATGGGAGCAAATATCGATAAACTTTATTACATGATTGCCCAGGGGCACTAGAGGTAATAATGCAATTTGGGTGATTGTGGACCGGCTAACCAAGTCGGCTCATTTCATTCCATTTAAGGTCGATCAATCAATAGAAACATTAGTAAAAAAAAATCATGCAGGAAATGGTGAGATTATATGGAGTTCAGTCCGAATTGTATCAGATAGAGATACAAAATTTAGATCACAATATTTGAAAAGATTGATGGATAGTCTGGAAACACATTTGGATTTATCTTCTGCTTATCACCAACAAACATATGGTCAGTCGGAACGGGCTATTCAAGTACTTAAAGATATGCTTAGAGCATGCGTGTTAGATTTTGGTGGATTTTGGGAAGATCACTTATATATGGTAGAGCTTTTTTTACAATAATAGCTCAAGAGAGTATCAAAAAGGCACCATTTGAAGTTTTATATGGTCGAAACTGTAGGTTTCCTTTATGTTGGAATGAGGTTGGAGAATGAAGTATCTTGGTACTAGAGTTGATTTCTCAAGCAACATAACAGGTAAAAGTCATTAGGGAACATATGAAGGTGACCCAAGATAGATAAAAGAAATGGGCGGATCAACATAGAAAACTATTGGAGTTTGAAGAAGGAGATAAGGTGTTTATCAAGATATTACTGGTGAAGGGGTGATAAGTTTCGGTAAGAAAGGAAAGCCCTGTCTAAGATACATTGGGCCATTTGAGATCATAGAAAGAATTAGCAAACTTTCCTAAAGACTATCATTGTCACTTAGATGAAAACTGTTCATGACATGTTTCATGTGTTACAATCGAGAAAATTCTTGGGTGAAGAACATAAGACAGTAAACTTGTCTGCGGTGGACTTGAGATTGGATTTAAAATATGAGAAACAACATGTAGAAATTATTGGCTGATGGGAGTAAGTCTTGAAGAACAAAGTAATACTGTTGGTCCTTGTTTCGTGGGAAGCATGTTCACTAAGAGACTCTATTTGGGAGATTGGGAATGATATTAGGACAAAATACCCATATCTATTTTAATGATCTGGTATGTCATTTGAATCCATTATTACGTAACGATACATACTTGTACACAGTGGTGTACTTTTAAATTGGAATTTCAGAGGACGAAATTCTTTTGTTAGGCGGGTAGGATGTAACACTCCAAAATTTTCATGCTACTCATATTTCTCATTTAAGTCCAATCATGTCGAATAAGAACACTAAAATAACATTATTAAATTTATAAAATAATTAATTATCAAATAAATTAGAAATTTTTTTTTATACACCTCCAAACATAACTAAATTTCTAAATGCACCCCTTTAAATTAAGTGGTGATGAGTTATCTAAGGAGAGTGAGAAGTGACACTCTAGTTAGACACTTGTCATATATTCAAAAAGCCTTAGGACTAGGCTAGAGGACAATGTTACCAAATTGCCCTAGGCATGTATAACCTCACTTTCAAAGAGAATTTTGGCAAAAAGGAGCAAACAAACCACCCTCCCCTCTCAAACTCTCGGTTCTTCTAGTTCGCAGAGAAAAGGAAACAAGATTTGCTAAATCTAAGGAGATTGAAAGGAATTTGAGGAAAGTAACACTTTTATTTCTTGTTCATTCTTGGGAATTTATTTGATTTGTATTGTGTGCACGTAATTTCTTTTATAAATAATTTTGGATCATTTTTTGAACTATAAAAATTGGAACATGTTAGGCTAGGGTTTTTAGAATTTTTAATCAATATTGATAATTGAAAATCACGGTGTTCATGTGTTAAAATCGCAAGGTTCACAAATTGATTCACAAGAATTTTGTAGTATCATGGCTTAAAGTATTAGCCAAATTCTGGAATTGGAAGGGGGAAACTATATAGCATAAAAATGCAGATCCCTAAAGGTCGCATTTAGCCTTGACAGAATCAAAAGGCTGATTATTTTCTTAGATACAATAAAATGCAAGTCTTAGAAAGTCGTGTTTGACCTTAATGGAACTAAAAAATTGGTTATCTCCCAATATATACTAAAACTCGGGCCTCTAAAGGTCGCATCTAAACTAAGAAAGTGGATCTTTGTCATTTAGAGAGAACCGCAGACAATCCATTTGGGTCGCATTTTGTGTTTAAAACTTTGAGAACACAAGGTTACCCCCTTCATACCTAGATGCAGGTCTGAATAAGCAAAAATCATTGCTAATGGGATAAAACAAATGTCTCGTTCAGAAGAAATCCGCACGAATCAATGGGCAGCATTTGAGAAATTCACAAATACACTATAAGGTCGCATTATTGAGGAAAACGCAAATCTAGCCACACTTCAAACACAAAATTGCATTTAGGTAAATGTGGATCTAGCCACATAGGATCATTTTGGAGCCCACAAGTATTTTAAATTTAAAACTTACCCAGTTTAAATAAAAATGCGGTTCTAGTTACAAACGAGGTCTCTCCTTGAATGAAATCGCAGATCTAGTTTATCTTTCTGACTTAGAGTCGCATTTGAGCTCCGAAGGCTTCTAAAACTAAAATTATCATCATTTAATTGGAAACGCGGATCAACAATGACAAAGAAATCCTCATTTGTCTTCAAAGCTCATGATTAGAGCTGAATATAACTAAATGCGTGACTCGGAGGGTCACATTTTCATTCTAGAATCTTGAACTTTTTAACACCCGAATGTGGATCTGGACACGCAACACAAGCTATTACCAGCTAAAAATGCGAATCTGTACCACCTTAGTAGCATGAAGCCTAAACGTGGATCTCAGCTTATCTTATTTTTGTCAGTTAATTTCTACATGTTATTACTCTCAAATTGAAGAGGCTAATATTTTGTGAGTTATGATTTTTAACAATATTTATTTCATGATAACATGACAAGTAAAATCAATAAATGATGCATGAAGACATGAACAATCATGGAAACATGATGACAAGTTTCTTATATTTTGATTACATGGAATGAAGTATCTTTATGATACATGTGTATATGATCATGAATCTTGATTCCTAAATTCTTGTTTTTTGTATAAGGACATGAACACAGTCTGAGTTGACAAGGCATATGTTTTCATTGGTTCATATATATTGTGTATCACTAATTTGGAGATCAGAAAAAACTATATGATGGATAAGAACTGTATTGTATAAGGATATTATTAGTCAACTTATTGATTAAGGTACTAAGGACTCTTACTGTAGTAGCACTGTGTGGTACTAGGCCACAATTTGATACTTGAGTCACCATAAGTGTGATGTCCTTTACTGTTTCATAGTACACGGTTTAACTTGCAACACCTAGAGATGTTATGGTTCAGTGCCTTGGGTTCGGACTGGGTCCTGGATATGGACGGGCACTTTATAATACGAAAGAAACTACACATTATCTTATCCATCATTGAGTTTCAATAACAACACTACATGATTTAGACTTGTTAAATTTTACATTATTTCTTGTAAATGAGTCACATAGTTCTTGATTACTTTATTATTCATTATTTATGTAACATGATTGACACTTATACACTTTATTCATGCTCTTTATCATTTAGTACTATGATTGTACATGCATTTTCTATTCTTATGTTACTTGCTTGCTTTAATCCCCTGAATGTTGAGCCCAAATTACGAAGGTAAAGAAGGAGAAATAGCTCCAACTGATGATCCATCTTCACTGGATGTACCTAGCGGTAGTAATCAACAAAATATCTCCTGGATGACTTTGTACATCTTGTTTATACTTTTTTTTGCTAGGGCACTGTTGTACTCTTTTGTATTTTGATTTTTTTTGTGCAAATATTCAAAGCAGTGTGTCATTTTATTGAATTAACATCTTGTATGAATGAAATCCTTTCAGTTTCAAACATGTTATTTATACATCTGGATGAGACAATAGTTATGGTTATTCCAAAATCCTATTATTATTGGGTTGTGCAGTAATAGTTAAGTAGCGTCCTCTGTTTTGGGAAGTAGCTGAAAAATGGAAGCATTACATGATATACAGTATATGAGTACGTATGATAGGTACCGGTAACATATTCGGTTTGAATATGCTGAAGTATAATATCACAACCATAAAAGATAAATACACGTAGATAAATAACTAACATTCTTTATATCATGAAGTTTATTACATAACAAAAAACAAAAGAATGGTATAGAATAACTTAAAATAACCTCCATTAAGGAATGATAGGTTGGAAAATATGAAAAGACAATATGTAATACAAACTAAGTACATAGATAACAACTAATCTTCTATCACATCAGCAAAATACTCCAAGTCTTCTATAGTAGCATCAATAGATTTCATCTCAGTCTTTAGATATGCATATCCAGGTCATTAGATAGTGACCAACACAATATATGCAGATAGAATATGTAATATAATAATTATATCCAAACATAATAATAATATAAGTTTTGAAAAATATTAAATTCATATGTAACGATGATATCAAGTGATATACGTTAAACCTAATGTATTTTAGTGTAGTCATAATTATAAAAGTGTATTTTTACTTAGGATATCATGTAATTTGAAAAACTAACTGATAAGATACTATTAATTTGATCGTCTGCTATACAGACCGAGAAAATAATTACAGGATTGTTTGGTGCTAGGTCGGATCTACCATCAGGAAAATAGGACTAATCGGGTGTGATCCAGCAAATCACCATGCATCCATTATGTATGAAATATTCAGTTGTATAACTAAACACGTTTACAGTCAAAACATGGTATATTTTCATCATTTAGCTTCTGTCCAACCTAGTGTCATTCAATATAGTTCATGTAGATCTAAATTTTGGTTTTCATAACTTGTATATGGATCATATCTGGTGCAATACTTTAATAGTATTTTATTAATTTATTAACAACATGATTTATATAGTTCATTTCGATTAAACTTTATTTAATAAATCACAATTGGGTATATCAAGGATTTAATAATTTGAGATATTACAGATAAAAAAAAAAAGGAGGCTCCCTCAAATCCCGAACATCGGATCCTCCAAGGCTTCACAAAGAAGACAGCACTAGACGACAAGCATCAGGGATTCGTGACAAGACTTCTACAGTAAAGATTCCAGCCAACAATAGTACGGTCCTGACAGATTCGTGACAAAGAATTCTACAGTAAAAATTCTTGACATCAACAGTGCAGATTCGAGATAAGACACCTACAGTGAAGATTCCTGATAGAGACAAGACGTCAACAGTGAAGACTCATGACAAGGCTTCTACAACAAGATTCTCAGGAGGCTTCTCGTGCAAAGCTTCTCGTCTATAAAAGGAGGCTTCCGAAGGATGAGAAGGACATCGGCAATTCGGCAAAAACATCAGCAAGCTTCTCCAACACCTTTTAAGTCCCTCAACGCCTTCTTCTTCATCACCATCCTCTCTTTCCCTCTCATCCTTCCCCATCCGTCTTGCCTGGTTTATGCCTGCCGATCAGACCACCAACAACTTGTAATTCTCCACCACCTATATGTATAATTAAGTGTGTCTGAGTGTATTTTCCTTTGTACTTTCTTCTTCTTCTACTTCAGCTTTGTGACAGTAGTAGTAGTGAGTAGTTTAATCCTGGTGTCAGAGCCTGGGGGGACGTTCCTTTTTGGGCGGTAGGGGTCTGCAGTCTGTACAAGAGTCTCCGGTGTGATAGCTATTGTTCCGGTATGTACTGTTTGTTTTGGAATTTTTAAAACTATCTGTATTTGTTTCTGTGTTCGTAGAAAAAACCATAAAAAATTAGAAGATGTTACTGTAGAAAAATCTGAAAAAATCAAGTAAAAATCAGAAAAATTGGGGAAGGATTTATAGCTTACATAGCACTTACATGGTATCAAATAGACTATAATCTTGACCTATATTTTCTCACAACCTGTATCAACACTGTCCTAGTTACACTCTAAGTATCCCTTACTAGAGTTGAGTAACCATAAAGCCCAAATCCCTAAAATAATCCCTTTGTTGCCGCGGATAGGCATTTTGCAGGGTGATCCTTAGGAGACGGTTTTAGGCACCATAGGCTACTCAGAGCTAGTTATCCACTAACATCTTAGATGACTACCGGCATGTTGTGCAATTGCGAGATATGTAGAGCAAGTTGTAGTAAATATGACACCATGTATAATGATATATATGATATGATGAACATCCCAAGATATTCGAAAAAAAAATTTGATGAGATAGTTCTCCGAATAAAAAGATTAAATGAACAGGACATAAATCCCAACCTAACTTTAGAAGCCAAAGAAGAACTGACCCAACGACTCAAAGAAATCCATAAAAAATTTAAGAGACTATTAAGTCATTTTGGATATAATCCTAGTCAAGAAAAGGTTGAACCCGATATCACAAGCAAAACTAAAGAGGACGAAAAGGAAAATAACGATGATAATCCAGGTAAACAAGAAGGTAGTGAAGAGGAAACAAGAAAAGCAGTAAATAGTACAATTAGGGATAAAGAAAAGATGGAGGAAGAAAATAGTTACTAAACTAATGATGTAGAAAGAACAGTTGAAGAGATTATCTTAAATTTCGAAGAACCCCTTAACAAAGAGGAAGAATATACGATAAGATTTGATGAGATAATTTTTGCTCCAAAATAAGGAAGAAAGTTTAATTATGTTAAAAGAACATTCAGATTTAAGGGCTATAAACAATATTCATTACATGCACTACTAGATACAGGGGCCACAGTCTCTTCTTGTCGAGAAAATGCCATACCATTAGAAAAATGGGAGCCAATGAAATATCCAATTAAAATAACAGGGATCAGTGTGCATAAAACAACTATCCAAAGCAAAGCCAAGAACGCGGAAATTTGGCTTAATGAGAAAAAATTCATTATACCAAAACTCTTATGCTTTCCACATATGAATGGGGACATGGTTTCAGGAAACAATTTTATTGGAGAATATTTACCTATGATTGTAGAAAAACAAAAGGTGTCTTTACATCAACAAGAGGGTAATCAAACCCGAAGGGTTGACATCCACTTTTAGAAGGACCTGGGTATAAGTGTACAGAAGATTTCCCCCCCCCCCAAAAGGTATCCCAGACAGTGAAAACTCATTAAAAAGATGCGAAACAATTTATGAGTTAAATCAAACCAATTGGCTTTACAAAACACTTAGTGAAAATTTTAGTGAAAATCCATTAAAGTTATGGGACCGAAGTCCAAGATTTTGTAAAATTCAGTTAAGGGACGACAACGTAATTATTAGGAAAAAACCCATGCTCTACACTAGGCAGGATATAGATGAATTCGATAATCAAATAAATGAACTTTTAAGCACAGGCCTAATAGAGAAAACCACTAGCCCTCACTCTAGTCCAGCATTTATGGTCAGAAATCTTAATGAATTAAAAAGAAAAAAGCCACGAATGGTGATTAATTACAAGAGACTAAACCAAAATCTAAAATTCGATGGTTATTTCATCCCTAGGAAGGAAGTCCTAATAAACTTAACAAAAGGATCTACAGTATTCAGTAAATTCGACTGTAAATCTCGTCTCTGACAACTAAAAATGACGGAAGAATCGAAACCACTAACAGCATTCAGTACGCCACGAGGACACTTTCACTGGAATGTCATGCCATTTGGGTTAAATATCGCACCACAGATATTTCAAAGATGGATGGACTCAATCTTTAATAATTTAAAAGATTTCTGTGTTGTATACATTGATGACATTTTGGTTTTTTCAAAAACAAAGGAAGAGCACAAGAGACATCTAAAGATCATTAGTGACATCATTAGAAAACACGGGATAATACTCTCTCCAGAAAAGATTGAAATCGAGAAAGAGTCATTAGAATTTCTTGGAATTATCCTAAACAAATATGGCATTCAACTACAGAAGCATATCATTTCAAAAATTAAGGAGTTTCCCGAAGAAATAAAAGATAAAAAATAACTACAAAGTCTGCTAGGGCTATTGAATTATGGGAGAAATTTCCTACGAGAACTAACGAAAGAGAAAATACCTTTACTAAAAAAGCTAAATAAAAATCAAGATTTTATCTGGACAGACAAAGATAAAAACGTTCTGAGACAAATTAAGCAGCTCACCGAGAAGGCACCAGAAGTCTACCTACCAAAACCTAGAGATAAACTAATTTTAGACAAAGATGCGTCAGAAGAATATTGGGGATGTGCATTAAAAGCAATTCTGAAAGAAAATTGGGACGAAGAGGATCCACCTCTATCTCAGAACGGAATCAGACTCAGAAAAAGAAGCATACCGCAAAAAATATTAAAGTATGAGAGACTTTGTGGGTATAATTCTGGAAAATTCAAACCAAACGAACTGAAGTGGATAATATTTGAAAAAGAACTATACACTATAAAATTAGCTCTACAGAAATTTTAAATATTTCTTGCACCTGAGCATTTTATAATTAGAACAAATAATAAAGCTATTAGGGATTTTCTGGTGAATACAAGAAAAACCTCTGGAAAACGCATGCAATGGTATAATGAGATAGCCCAATACTCCTTCGAAATCGAGCATGTTAAAGGAAAGGATAATTTTATCGCAGATTACCTAAGCCGACCCAACAATTACTAAGTGAAATAATAGTTACTCATTAATTTATTTTGCAGAAAAATAATAAGGGGAAGGCTATAGCAAATAGTGTTTATATTCCAGCAGCGTTTGTCGTATTCGTGGGATACCAGTCGGGTATTTACACAAACTGGGAGAATTGCTATGAGCAGGTATTCAATTTTAACGGATCCTGTTGCAAATATTACTACTCAAAAGAGGATGTCATCCTAGCCTGGGAGATATCAAGACAGAACCCTTACTTAGCAGAAGAAGTTCGTGATCTCGCCTATTACATGCTCGAACCAAAAATAGCGAGCTTCCCCAAGTTAGAAATCCCACTTTCATTTTACTCCGAAATAAATGGAGCATGGCGAGTCCACCAGAAGGCAAATCAGGGAATTGAAACTCATCGTGCTTTCCGCAGGCACATGGGAAACTTAGCAAATCTTGTAATGAAGCAAGAATCAGAACTCAAGACCTTGAAAAAGGTCTGCTCGGATTATTTAACAACCCTCAATGAGGGAACTATTAGGGGAGTAACCCCTAAACAAGCCGAAGCCTTAGAAAATATGGGTAAACTTTTAGAACAAGAGTTACCCAGCCTCGCTACATCAAACAAAATAGAGGAAGCACTGCAGTTCGAGAATACAGCACCAGATGAATCGCAAACGTACAATAACGCACAGCAAGCAGAAGAAGAGATGGACGCAGAGGTCGAGGCCGAAGTGGAAATCGACATAACCGAAGAAGCCCTCAACAGGGGAGTCTCTGTACAGAGGCTTCTAAAACAACTATACGAAGAAGGCAACCCAGCAATTGGGTTACTTGGAGAAGGATCTGGGAAGTTCAAATACTATGGTCTGTACGGAAAACCAAGAATGAAAAAATTAGTCCCAAGATCGCAACTGAACCCACAAGAAACACCAGAGGCAACAATTGCACCAACAGGATGGGACGACCCTAACCTTTCGACAAATGGATGTATAGATATTGCATCCCCAAAAACTTCAGTATCCGATAATTTTATTAATTTCTTGTAAAAAAAAAAAAAAGGAGGCTCCCTCAAATCCCAAACATCGGATCCTCCAAGGCTTCACAAAGAAGACAGCACTAGACAACAAGCATCAAAGATTCGTGACAAGACTTCTACAGTAAAGATTCCTGCCAACAACAGTACTGTCCTGACAGATTCGTGACAAAGAATTCTACAGTAAAGATTCCTGACATCAACAGTGCAGATTCGAGACAAGACAGCAACAGTGAAGACTCCTAACAGGGACAAGACGTAAACAGTGAAGACTCATGACAAGCCTTTTACAGCAAGATTCTCATGAGGCTTCTCGTGCAAGGCTTCTCGTCTATAAAAGGCGGCTTCCGAAGGATGAGAAGGACATCGGCAATTCGGCAAAAACATCAGCAAGCTTCTCCAACACCTTTTAAGTCCCTCAACGCCTTCTTCTTCATCACAATCCTCTCTTTCCCTCTCAACCTCCTCCATCCGTCTTGCCTGGTTTATGCCTGCCGATCAGACCACCAACAACTTGTAGTTCTCCACCACCTATATGTATAATTAAGTGTGTCTGAGTGTATTTTCCTTTGTACTTTATTCTTCTTCTGCTTCAGCTTTGTGACAGTAGTAGTAGTGAGATAGCCCAATCCTGGTATCAGAGCCCGGGGGGACGTTCCTTTTTGGGCGGTAGGAGTCTGCAGTCTATACAAGAGTCTCCGGTGTGATGGCTACTGTTCCGGTATGTACTGTTTGTTTCTGAATTTTTAAAAACTGTCTGTATTTGTTTTTGTGTAAGTTTCTATGTTCGTAGAAAAAACCATAAAAAATTAGAAGATGTTACTGTAGCAAAATCCGAAAAAATCAAGTAAAAATCAGAAAAATTTGGGGAAGGATTTATAGCTTACATAGCACTTACATGGTATCAAATAGACTATAATCTTGACCTATATTTTCTCACAACCTGTATCAACACTGTCTTAGTTACACTCTAAGTATCTCTTACTAGAGTTGAGTAACCTTAAAACCCAAATTCCTAAAGTAATCCCTTTGTTGCCACGGATAGGCGTTTTGTAGGGTGATCCTTAGGAGACGGTTTTAGGTATCATAGGCTACTCAGGGCTAATTATCCACTAACATCTTAGATGGCTACCGGCATATTGTGCAATTGCGAGATATGTAGAGCAAGTTGTAGTAAATATGACACCATGTATAATGATATATATGATATGATGAACACCCCAAGATATTTCAAAAAAAAAATTTGATGAGATAGTTCTCCGAATAGAAAGATTAAATGAACAGATCATAAATCCCAACTTAACTCTAGAAGCCAGAAAAGATCTGACCCAACAACTCAAAGAAATCCATAAAAAATTTAAGGGACTATTAAGTCATTTTGGATATAATCCTAGTCAAGAAAAGATTGAATCCGATGTCATAAGCAAAACTAAAGAGGACGAAAAGGAAAATAACGATGATAATCCAGATAAACAAGAAGGTAGTAAAGAGGAAACAACAAAAGCAGTAAACAGTACAATTAGGATTATCTCTAATTGTACTGTTTACTGCTTTTGTTGTTTCCTCTTTACTACCTTCTTGTTTATCTGGATTATCATCGTTATTTTCCTTTTCGTCCTCTTTAGTTTTGCTTATGATATCGGGTTCAACATTTTCTTGAGTAGGATTATATCCAAAATGACTTAATAGTCCCTTAAATTTTTAATGGATTTCTTTGAGTTGTTGGGTCAGATCTTTTTTGCTTCTAGAGTTAGGTTGGGATTTATGCCCTGTTCATTTAATCTTTCTATTCGGAGAACTATCTCATCAAATTTTTTTTTGGAGTATCTTGGGGTGTTCATCATATCATATATATCATTATACATGGTGTCATATTTACTACAACTTACTCTACATATCAAGTGTACAATATGCCGGTAGTCATCTAAGATGTTAGTGGATAGCTAGCCCTGAGTAGCCTATGGTGCCTAAAACCGTCTCCTAAGAATCACCCTACAAAACACATATCCGCGGCAACAAAGGGATTACTTTAGGAATCTGGGCTTTAAGGTTACTCAACTCTAGTAAGGGACACTTAGAGTGTAACTAGGACAGTGTTGATACATGTTGTGAGAAAATATAGGTCAAGATTATAGTCTATTTGATATCATGTAAGTGTTATGTAAGCTATAAATCCTTCCCCAAATTTTTCTGATTTTTACTTGATTTTTTCGGATTTTGCTACAGTAACATCTTCTAATTTTTTATGGTTTTTTCTACGAATACAGAAACTTACACAGAAACAAATACATACAGTTCTTAAAAATTCAGAAACAAACAGTACATACCGGAACAATAGCCATCACACCGGAGACTCTTTTACGGACTGCAGGCCCCTACCGCCCAAAAAGGAATGTCCCCCCGGGCTCTGATACCAGGATTAAGCTACTCACTACTACTACTGTCACAAAGCTGAAGTAGAAGCAGAAGAAAGTACAAAGGGAAATTCACTCTGACAAACTTAATTATACATATAGGTGGTGGAGAACTACAAGTTGTTAGTGGTCTGATCGGCAGGCATAAAACAGGCAAGACGGATGGGGGAGGATGAGAGGGAAAGAGAGGATGGTGATGAAGAAGAAGGCATTGAGGGACTTAAAAGGTATTGGAGAAGCTTGCTAATATTTTTGCCGAATTGCCGATGTCCTTCTCATCCTTCGGAAGCTGCCTTTTATAGACGAGATGCCTTGCACGAGAAGCCTCCTGAGAATCTTGCTGTAGAAGCCTTGTCATGAGTCTTTACTGTTGACGTCTTGTCCTTGTCAGGAATCTTCACTGTTGGTGTCTTGTCTCGAATGTGCACTATTGATATCAGGAATCTTTACTATAGAATTCTTTGTCACGAATCTGTCCGGACAGTACTGTTGTTGGCAGGAATCTTTACTGTAGAAGTCTTGTCACGAATCTTTGATGCTTGTTGTCTAGTGCTGTCTTCTTTGTGAAGCCTTGGAGGATCCGATGTTTGGGATTTGAGGGAGCCTCCTTTTTTTTTTTTTACAAGAAATTAATAAAATTGTCGGATACTGAAGTTTCTGGGGATGCAAGATCTATACATCAATTTGTGGAAAGGTTAGGGTTGTCCCATCCCGTTGGTGCAATTGTTGCCTTTGGTGTTTCTTGTGGGTTCAGTTGCGATCTTGGGACTAATTTTTTCATTCTTGGTTTTCCGTACAGAACATAGTATTCAAACTTCCCAGATCCTTCTCCAAGTAACCCAACTGCTGGGTTGCCTTCTTCGTATAGTTATTTTAGAAGTCTCTGTACAGAGACTCCCCTGCTGAGGGCTTCTTCGGTTATGTCGATTTCCACTTCGGCCTCTACCTCTGCGTCCATCTCTTCTTCAGCTTTCTGTGCGTTATTGTACGTTTGTGATTCATCTGGTGCTGTATTCTCGAATTGCAGTGCTTCCTCTGTTTTGTTTGATGTAGTGAGGTTGGGTAACTCTTGTTCTAAAAGTTTACCCATGTTTTCTAAGGCTTCAGCTTGTTTAGGGGTTACTCCCCTAATAGTTCCCTCATTGAGGGTTGTTAAATAACCGAGTAGACCTTTTTCAAGGTCTTGAGTTCTGATTCTTGTTTCATTACAAGATTTGCTAAGTTTCCCATGTGCCTGCGGAAAGCATGACGAGCTCCAATTCCCAGATTTGCCTTCTGGTGGGCTCGCCATGCTCCATTTATTTTGGAGTAAAATGAGGGTGGGATTTCTAACTTGGGGAAGCTCGCTATTTTTGTTTCGAGCATGTAATAGGCTAAGTAAGGGTTCTGTCTTGATATCTCCCAGGCTAGGATGACATCCTCTTTTGAGTAGTAATGTCTGCAACAGGATCCGTTAAAATCGAATACCTGCTCATAGTAATTCTCCCAGTTTGTGTAAATACCGGCTGGTATCCCACGAATACGATAAACGCTGCTGGAACAGGAACACTATTTGCTATAACCTTCCCCTTATTATTTTTCTGCAAAATAAATTAATGAGTAACTATTATTTCACTTAGTAATTGTTGGGTCGGCTTAGGTAATCTGCGATAAAATTATCCTTTCCTTTAAAATTCTCGATTTCGAAGGAGTATTGGGCTATCTCATTATACCATTGCATGTGTTTCTCAGAGGTTTTTCTTGTATTCACCAGAAAATCTCTAACGGCTTTATTATCTGTTCTAATTATAAAATACTCAGGTGCAAGAAATATTTGAAATTTCTGTAGAGCTATTTTTATAGTGTATAGTTGTTTTTCAAATATTATCCACTTCAGTTCGTTTGGTTTGAATTTTTCAGAATTATACCCACAAAGTCTCTCATACTTTAATATTTTTTGCGGTATGCTTCTTTTTCTGAGTCTGATTCCGTTCTGAGATAGAGGTGGATCCTCTTCATCCCAATTTTCTTTCGGAATTGCTTTTAGTGCACATCCCCAATATTCTTCTGACGCATCTGTGTCTAAAATTAGTTTATCTCCAGATTTTGGTAGGTAGACTTCTGGTGCATTCTCGGCGAGCTGCTTAATTTGTCTCAGAACGTTTTTATCTTTGTTTGTCCAGATAAAATCTTGATTTTTATTTAGCTTTTTTAGTAAAGGTATTTCCTCTTTCGTGAGTTCTCGCAGGAAATTTCTCCCATGATTCAATAGCCCTAGCAGACTTTGTAGTTGTTTTTTATCTTTTATTTCTTCGGGAAACTCCTTAATTTTTGAAATAATGTGCTTCTGTAGTTGAATGCCATTTTTGTCTAGGATAATTCCAAGAAATTCTATTGACTCTTTCTCGATTTCAATCTTTTTTGGAGAGAGTATTATCCCGTGTTTTCTAAAGATGTCACTAATGATCTTTAGATGTCTCTTGTGCTCTTCTTTTTTTTTTGAAAAAACCAAAATGTCATCAATGTATACAACATAGAAATCTTTTAAATTATTAAATATTGAGTCCATCCATCTTTGAAATATCTGTGGTGCGATATTTAACCCAAATGGCATGACATTCCAGTGAAAGTGTCCTCGTGGCGTACTGAATGCTGTTAGTGGTTTCGATTCTTCCGTCATTTTTAGTTGTCAGAGACGAGATTTACAGTCGAATTTACTGAATACTGTAGATCCTTTTGTTAAGTTTATTAGGACTTCCTTCCTAGGGATGAAATAACCATCGAATTTTAGATTTTGGTTTAGTCTCTTGTAATTAATCACCATTCGTGGCTTTTTTCTTTTTAATTCATTAAGATTTCTGACCATAAATGCTGGACTAGAGTGAGGGCTAGTGGTTTTCTCTATTAGGCCTGTGCTTAAAAGTTCATTTATTTGATTATCGAATTCATCTATATCTTGCCTAGTGTAGAGCATGGGTTTTACCTTAATAATTACGTTGTCGTCCCTTAACTGAATTTTGCAAAATTTTGGACTTCGGTCCCATAACTTTAATGGATTTTCACTAAAATTTTCACTAAGTGTTTTGCAAAGCCAATGGGTTTGATTTAACTCATAAATTGTTTCGTATCTTTTTAATGAGTTTTCACTGTCTGGGATATCTTTTGGGGGGAAAAATCTTCTGTACACTTATACCTAGGTCCTTCTAAAAGTGGCATGTCAACCCTTCGGGTTTGATTACCCTCTTGTTGATGTAAAGACACCATTTGTTTTTCTACAATCATAGGTAAATATTCTCCAATAAAATTGTTTCCTAAAACCATGTCCCCATTCATATGTGGAAAGCATAAGAGTTTTGATATAATGAATTTTTTCTCATTAAGCCAAATTTCCACGTTCTTGGCTTTGCTTTGGATAGTTGTTTTATGTGCACTGATCCCTGTTATTTTAATTGGATATTTCATTGGTTCCCATTTTTCTAGTGGCATGGCATTTTCTCGACAAGAAGAGACTGTGGCCCTTGTATCTAGTAGTGCGTGTAATGAATATTGTTTATAGCCCTTAAATCTGAATGTTCCTTTAACATAATTAAACCTTCTTCCTTGTTTTGGAGCAAAAATTATCTCATCATATCTTATCGTATATTCTTCCTCTTTGTTAAGGGGTTCTTCGGAATTTAAGATAATCTCTTCAACTGTTCTTTCTACATCATTAGTTTGGTAACTATTTTCTTCCTCCATCTTTTCTTTATCCCTAATTGTACTATTTACTGCTTTTCTTGTTTCCTCTTCACTACCTTCTTGTTTATCTGGATTATCATCGTTATTTTCCTTTTCGTCCTCTTTAGTTTTGCTTGTGATATCGGGTTCAACCTTTTCTTGACTAGGATTATATCCAAAATGACTTAATAGTCCCCTAGATTTTTTATGGATTTCTTTTAGTCGTTGGGTCAGATCTTCTTTGGTTTCTAAAGTTAGGTTGGGATTTATGCCCTGTTCATTTAATCTTTTTATTCGGAGAACTACCTCATCAAATTATTTTTTGGGAATATCTTGGGGTGTTCATCATATCATATATATCATTATACATGGTGTCATATTTACTACAACTTGCTCTACATATCTCGCAATTGCACAACATGCCGGTAGCCATCTAAGATGTTAGTGGATAACTAGCCCTGAGTAGCCTATGGTGCCTAAAACCGTCTCCTAAGGATCACCCTGCAAAACGCCTATCCGCGGCAACAAAGGGATTATTTTAGGAATCTGGATTTTAAGATTACTCAACTCTAGTAAGGGATACTTAGAGTGTAATTAGGACAGTATTGATACAGGTTGTGAGAAAATATAGGTCAGGATTATAGTCTATTTGATACCATGTAAGTGCTGTATAAGCTATAAATCCTTCCCCAATTTTTCTGATTTTTACTTGATTTTTTCGGATTTTTCTACAGTAACATCTTCTATTTTTTTTGGTTTTTTCTACAAACACAGAAACTTACACAGAAACAAATACAGATAGTTTTAAAAATTCATAAACAAACAGTACATACCGGAACAGTAGCCATCACACCGGAGACTCTTGTACAGACTGCAGACCCCTACCGCCCAATAAGGAACGTCCCCCGGGCTCTGATACCAGGATTAAGCTACTCACTACTACTACTGTCACAAAGCTGAAGCAGAAGAAGAAAAAAGTACAATGGGAAATACACTCAGACATACTTAATTATACATATAGATGGTGGAGAACTACAAGTTGTTGGTGGTCTGATCGGCAGGCATAAACTAGGCAAGACGGATGGGGGAGGATGAGAGGGAAAGAGAGGATGGTGATGAAGAAGAAGGCGTTGAGGGACGTAAAAGGTGTTGGAAAAGCTTGCTGATGTTTTTGCCGAATTGCTGATGTCCTTCTCAACCTTCGGAAGCCTCCTTTTATAGACGAGAAGCCTTGCACGAGAAGCCTCCTGGGAATCTTGCTATAGAAGCTTGTCATGAGTCTTCACTGTTGACGTCTTATCACTGTCAGGAATCTTCACTGTTGGTGTCTTGTCTCGAATCTGCACTGTTGATATCAGGAATCTTTACCGTAGAATTCTTTGTCACGAATCTGTCAGGACCGTACTGTTATTGGCAGGAATCTCTACTGTAGAAGTCTTGTCCTTGATGCTTGTTGTCTAGTGCTGTCTTCTTTGTGAAGCCTTGGAGGAGCCTTTTTTTTATATATATTACTATTACATATCCACTTGAACTCTGTCGGGATGTCTAAATTCTTCTGGTTGAAAGCTATATCTTGTAACAGCTTCATTGCCTTGTGTTTTTGTTCTTTCGAAAAACTAAACTTTGCATTATAGTCCTTGGTGGCGACTATCCTTCTTCCATCTGTCATGATTGAGTAGTTGCTGATATTTCTGATTAGCTTTCTTGCTCTGTCGACTAGCTCGATAAAACTGTTATACCAAAAATAATTATAATTGACTCCTTCAATGTTGTATTTTGGGTCAAATTTCTGCCATTGTTCAGGGTAGCCGAATATCCATATTTGATATGGCTGGAAAAATTTTGTCTCTTCCCTCCATCCAACCATGCTGAATATTTGGAAGTTGAACAAATGATGATAATTAATGCTTGTGGCTAGTTTGTGGCTAAAAAATCTTAACATTGCTGGTAGTTTGCACCATTCGTGTTCTCCTCGCAGTCTGTAGCATAGTTGGCTTACGAGCCCCTATTCGACTCCTTGGATATCCCACATTCCTTCTTTCATGAATTTAAAAAGCTTCAGATAGTTATTCCGGACTAAGATAATATCTGTTCTATTTTTTGACAGGATCCCTCTTATATTTTCTTTGTGACCGAGCGTCATTGTTTTGATACTCAGGAAGATTTCTTCAGGAAATGCTTGTCTAGCTTCCTCAAGAATTTGTTTTCTTTTCGTCTTTTATGACACAATCATCTCTTTTCCTTTCTTCGTGTTTTCCTGTAAGATGGTTAGTACATAATTATCTACTTATGAAAAATTACTATTAACAACTAAACTCGACAGCTCATTCGACAGCCTCCTGTCGAGACGTCGACCCTGGCATGAGGGGTATACTGAGCTTTTGGCTTGTTTCTTTAATTTTTGGTCTCCTCCTAATAATCGTGACAGCAGTGGTTCTCTTATTTCTTCCCTGGTAATTGATCTCCTAGGCACTTCCCTAGTTTGTCTTTCACTATTACTTCTTGTAGTAAAGGTTGTTTTGAATTATTTTTAATATATAGGCTATTTCCAGAACTTTGTATTTCTATTCCTCCAAAGTGTTTTGGTTCTTCGGTTTGTATTAAGTCTTCAAGAAACCATTGTCTAGGTACCGTGAGATCTTTTATATTCATTAGTCGGGAGTTGATTTCTTCCTCAAAAGGTTTTGGTTCAAATATTTCAATTATTTCCCGTTGGTTTGAAACTATTCTTGCCTCTGTGGTCTGAGTTAATTCATGAATCGTTGCATATTCTATGGCCAGATCGTGTGAGTTGGTTTTCATGTTCATTCCTTGGGTCTTGATTTTTAGTCGTACAGCATCTATTATTTTTGGGTCAGATATAGAGATAAAATAGTTGGGTCGGATATTGAACCATACGGTTTGATTTACTAGATTGGATTGGAAGCCTCCTATTAAAGCCTGATGGCAATTGGTGAATCGATTGTCCATTACGAGTGTTACTATAGGAATATCTATGCCTGCTCTAAATAGTGCATTGATTTTAATTTGAATCAGGCCAACGTGGATATAGCGAATTTCTGGATATTTCTTTTTCCATCTTCGTACTTTTTCACGACTAAAGATTAGAATGTCTACTCTTCCCCCGGCTGACAAATTTGCTGTTGTATTTCCGTTAAAATTTTTGATTATTTTTTTGGAGAAGAAATTGAACCGTGAAATTTTGTAAATTTCTGTTTTCTTTATTAGTTGATGTTTTTTCATTCTGTCGATGTCCTCTGAACTAAAAATTGTTTCTCTTCCGACCACATCTCCTAATATTATATTGTCTAGTTCTGATACTGGGGGTGTGATTGGACCTAAATCTTCAATCATCATGAAAACTAGTTCGTCATCCGAGTCATCCTCGACCTCAAGTTCATAAAGTATTATATCTGTTGGCGTGATTTCGTCACCTAAACAGATTTCAAGCTCCTGTTCCTCCATATATTTTATCATTTTTTGAGCATTCTTTCCTCCCCTAGGACAATCCCTAGCAAAATGTCCCTCTTCATCGAATACAAAGCATCTGCAATTCTTTTTGTCCTTTTGTGCAGGGGGTTCTCTTTGTGTGGATGACTCATCTTTCTTTCATACATATTTATTATTTCTGACAAACCCTCTACTTCTTGTCCATGGTTTCCATCGAAATCTTTTTCTAAGTGGTGGTTTTGCCTTTTTCTCACTTCCTATTTTTCATTTTTCGCCAATTATTTTTTCGCAGCACCTTCTTCCTTTAGGGGAGTTACTTATTGTGTTTTTTATTTTTTTATAGGATTTTATATTAAGACAGTCGTCTTGTATAATTTTAAATGCATAGTGTATTCGGTGCCCCAGATTATCCTTCTTCTCAATTCGCTTTAAGTAGTCTGGGTATCCGTTTCTTGTTTTGGTATCCCATGGGCTAGGAAGTTTGTGGAAGAAAGGATCAAGCCAATTTTGTGCATTATCGTAATCTAATTTGTAAAAGTATTTTGAGAATGTTTTGCAGTATTCTTCGAATTCACATATCTCACACAATTCAATTTTAGATAGTTCATACAAAACTTCTTCTTCTTGGGTCTTTTCATCTATGTACCCACATAAATTTTCTTTTATGATTTTTAGAAATCATTGAGGATTTTTTCAAAACTTGCGAGCCTATCGCTTTCTCCCCATTCGTTCCGTTTACTTTTTCCTTCTTCTGAGTTTATCTATTGTTTCATCCACTGTAAGACATCTCCTTGTAAAGTTCCGTAATGTAATCGACAAAACATTCATTGTCCCATGATCCTTCATGATTTGTGATTACGACGGCTAGAGATTGCGCCCAGTCATCTATAACCTTTTGTTTATCTTTGAAATGTATATTAGATAGATCTCGATAGGTTCCCCCTTGGTATACACTTCTTTTTATTAAATCGTCGATCCTCATACTCCCTCCTATTTGTGGGTTGTTTAAATCTATTGCAGTTTTGCTATCTTCCCCTACATGTATTACCTCACTGTCAGAATCAATTCCTTTCTCGTGTTCAGACTCGTATTCATCGTGTATAGTCATCCCGTAGTCCTCGTTATCTGAATCTGCGGTGCTTTCTGGCTCTTCTTCACTTTCTAGGTTATATATTTCAGGATTGAAGTTAAAATGGTGTAACATCTCCTTATTTTGTTGGTAGGTCTCTTGCATTCTATTTACTAGATGGTCTTTTTCCTGGACAGTATTGCGTGGGTCCTTATATAGTTCTTTCCAACAGTTAATTAGCTCCACAATCGAGTCATGCTCTTTTCTGGAGTATTTTCTATCTACTTGTATCATGTTTATCTGTTCGCTCGGTTTCTTTTGTCTTAAGCTTGCTCCTAGACCATCAATTCGATCTAATTTTCCTAATATTTCTCTTACTTCCTTGTCGAATTTTGTTATTTTTTTTGTCGAATTGTTCTGAGGGATTATCTAGAACGGTTTTACAAAGCTTAGAAATATATACTTCATTTTGTTCTATTACCTTACTTTGCTGTTTTTCTATCTTATTAAACCTACAAACTACATATTCAAACAGGGTGTTGAGAAAGCTTGTAATATTTGTTAGATATTTATCTGTTGCTACTGAAAAATATTCTAAGTGACTATAATCTCTTCTACAACTCTCAAATATGCATGGTATGTCGCTAGCCATCTAGGATATGGCATGGTAGCTAGTTCTGAGTAGCCTATGGTGCCTAAAACTGTCTCCTGAGGGTCACCCTACAAACGCCTATCCGCGGAAACAAAGGGATCGCTTTAGGAATCTTGGCTTTAAGGTTACTCAAATCTAGCAGGGGATACTTAGAATGACACTAGGACAGTAATCATGCAAGCTGTGAGTCGGTATTTGGTCCCGTGTGATTTCCTAAATTTTTTATGAATTTTTCTACGAATTTAAAACAAACATAGAGATTTTTCTAACATACAGAAACAAATACAGACAGTTTTAAAAATTCAGAAACAAACAGTACACACCGGAACAGTAGCCATCACACCAGAGACTCTTGTACAGAGTGCAGACCCCTACCGCCCAAAAAGGAACGTTCCCCGGGCTCTGATACCAGGATTAAGCTACTCACTACTACTACTGTCACAAAGCTGAAGCAGAAGAAGAAGAAAGTACAAAGAGAAATACACTCAGACACAATTATATATATATGTGGTGGAGAACTATAAGTTGTTGGTGGTCTGATCGGCAGGCATAAACCAGGCAAGACGGATGGGGGAGGATGAGAAGGAAAGAGAGGATGGTGATGAAGAAGAAGGTGTTGAGGGACTTAAAAGGTGTTGGAGAAGCTTGCTGATGTTTTTGCCGAATTGCCGATATCCTTCTCATTCTTCGGAAGCCTCCTTTTATAGACGAGAAGCCTTGCACGAGAAGCCTCCTGAGAATCTTGCTGTAGAAGCCTTGTCATGAGTCTTCACTGTTGACGTCATGTCCCTGTCAGGAATCTTCACTGTTGGTGTCTTGTCTCGAATCTGCACTGTTGATGTCAGGAATCTTTACTGTAGAATTCTTTGTCACGAATCTGTCAGGACCGTACTATTGTTGGAAGGAATCTTTACCGTAGAAGTCTTGTCACGAATCCCTGATGCTTGTCGTCTAGTGTTGTCTTCTTTGTGAAGCCTTGGAGGATCCGATGTTTGGGATTTGAGGGAGCCTCCTTTTTTTTTTTTTTTTAAGTCTCTAGTCGCTCATGTTGTCGAGGTTTTATATGCCTTCATCTCCCATGTGTCTTAGTAGGTCTGATGGCGTGTATTCTTCTGCCCATTCTGCCATGTCTTGCTGAAGTATTCTGTCTTCTAGCATCTTCTTTTGTCTATAATATTGAATTAATTCTTCATGGGCTGATCTGATAAATTTTGGGACTTTACAATAAATTTCTTTGTCTACATAGACTCTGTAGATTTTAGTTTTTGTGGCTAATCTGAATCTATTTCCACTGTAATTTTGCCAGTTGAATTCATACGCTATGGTTTTTGCTCTCCAGTGCCTGATTTGTCTAGGGATTTCTCTGTCACAAATTACCCCCCTTTCTTCTCTATCTGGATGTAGGGGATGGGCTAGTCTGTGTGTAATCCATGCACTGTGCTTTGTAGGATACCATACTCCTTTTATGTATTCTGCTATTATGGAATCGAATTCTATCTTGAGCTGTGGCCTTTTTCCTATGAAAGCTTCTGAAATTGGAAATGCTAAGGAATCTGGGAGTAATTCTGCATGATCTGGATGGCTAACGATTATTTGTGAAACAAATCCCATATCTAAGAAGTCTTTCCAACTATAATCTGTTCCTTAGAGTTTTTCTGTCTTTACTTGCCCTAATTGAATATTTAGTCTGTAGATGCTATAGGCTAACTCACATTGACATTTTGGTTGTGAGAGATCCATGATGTTGCAAATACCATTGTTGATGCATCTATTGGTATTGGTATAATGTATCACCTGGTCTACAGATACTCCCCTGCATCTTCTTTCACCCTTTTGGATTTCATTGAGTATCTATTACATGTCTTTGGCTTTTCGATAGAAATTGTCTTGAACTTTCTGGTGAATATTCTGTCTGATATCTTCTGGGAGAAAAGATAATTCATCATTTGTTTTGAAAAATAGTCTGGCTTGCATGGCTTCCGTATCTCTCTTATTTTGGAGGCTCTCTTTTCTACATTTTTCACTCTTATTTGTGAGGCACTCCCTTCTTTCCTCTTCTCTCGTATTTTTGAGGCACTCCTTTTCTTTATGCAAGCTCACAGCTAACTGTGTTTGTTGATAGAGATCTTTAACCAATCTTTCCTTTTGTATTTTTAGAGTTTTAAAGTGCTTCATAATAACTTGACAATCTCTACACTCTGTTGATAATTCTAGCTTACTTGTACTCGGTTGACTTTCTTGTGACATAAACTCTTTAAGGCTTTCGTCGAAATGCCAGGAGGTTGGAATATTATTTCTTGCATATTCTATAGCTTCTTTAACATTATTAAAACCTTTAAACACTGGATTATCAAAGTTTGAGACTAATCTTCTAACTGTATTCTAATTTTTATAAATTCGTACTTGATGACCTCTAAGTATGACATAGCATATAAAACTCCGAGACTGGGGTGTCTGGATAATATCTTTAAAATAATAAGCTAATGTTTTGATTACTTTAACCTTCTCTTTTGGCTGATCTAGTCTTAGTTTCCACAAATTATCTAATAGACATTGTTGCACTAAATCTACCTGAAATTCAGTGATTCTGAATGACTCTTTACTCTGAGTGGCGTACTGCTTGAGATATATATCTCTAAATCTCATGAACTCTCTGGAATTTATCTGCAAATTTAAATACCAAAGAATTAGTATAGATAATTTTTGTGTAATTACATGCTCAAATTTTGGTCCGTATTTAGGTCCTATAAATTTTGTCCATTCACATAATTTCCTTTTCTTTAATACTAATTTATTAATTACTATACAGTATAGTCGATATGTATTGGTTATTCCTAGAATTTTACAATTGAATTCTCTGTTTGATTCTATTGTTCTCTTTTCTATTATTCTATTATTCTTCTTAATTTTTTATGGAAAAAATATTCATTACGTGTTTTTGTGTATATGATTTGTTTAAGGTGAAAAATATTTATATTTTTTTGAAAGGTTCCTGTTATGTGATTTGCAAATCTTTTCTGATACTGTGTTTCCTTATTCTCTGTGAGTGTTGTGACCTTTTGCCCAATCTCAAAGTATTTGTTAAATAGTTTCATATGGATTTAATTCTGTGGTATGTTCTTCGAATTATTATTCCTTGTATTTCTCTTTATTTGTAACTTATTCGAGTTACTTGGTGTTTTAAGTATTTTCCCAACATGTATTAACCTTTTGTTAGATCTGACATTTTCGTTTGATTCTGTCCTGTACTCATCACCTGTAGGCATTTTACTCTTATTTTGATGTTCGAATAGGTTGTATGTCCCAGGGTTAAACCTAAAATAGTGTAACAAATTTTTATGCCGGAGGTATGTCTCTTGTATCCTACTGGTCCGATAGTCTTTTTCTTGAGTAGTGCTATTTTGATCCTTATACATCTCTTTCCGGTAATTAATTATTTCAGGTATCGAGTTGTATTCTTGTCTGGAGTATATTTCCTTGGTTTGCATCGTGTTAATTGGTTGTCTTAGACTAATTCCTAGTCTGCCAATATGATCTATCCTTCTTACTGCATCCTTTGTTTCTCATACAACTTCATTGTTTTCTATCGTACATTTCTTTTTCCCGTTAGGGAGTTCTTCGGAGTTTAGGATCACCTCTTCAACTGTTTTTTCGACATTATTATTTTGGTAATTATTTCCTTCCTCCATCTTTTCTTTATCCCTAATTGTACTGTTTACTGCTTTTGTTGTTTCCTCTTTACTACCTTCTTGTTTATCTGGATTATCATCGTTATTTTCCTTTTCGTCCTCTTTAGTTTTGCTTATGATATCGAGTTCAATCTTTTCTTGATTAGGATTATATCCAAAATGACTTAATAGTCCCTTAAATTTTTTATGGATTTCTTTGAGTTGTTGGGTCAGATCTTTTCTGGCTTCTAGAGTTATGTTGGGATTTATGCCCTGTTAATTTAATCTTTCCATTCGAAGAACTAGCTCATCAAATTTTTTTTTGGAATATCTTGGGGTGTTCATCATATCATATATATCATTATACATGGTGTCATATTTACTACAACTTGCTCTATATATCTTGCAATTGCACAATATGATGGTAGCCATCTAAGATGTTAGTGGATAACTGGCTCTGAGAAACCTAAGGTGCCTAAAACAGTCTCCTAAGGATCACCCTACAAAACGCCTATCCGCGGCAACAAAGGGATTAGTTTAGGAATCTGGGATTTAAGGTTACTCAACTCTAGTAAGGGACACTTAGAGTGTAACTATCCAGGATTAAGCTACTCACTACTACTACGAGGATTAAGCTACTCACTACTACTACTGTCACAAAGCTGAAGCAGAAGAAGAAGAAAGTACAAAGGAAAATACACTCAGACACACTTAATTATACATATATGTGGTAGAGAACTAAAAGTTGTTGGTGGTCTGATCGGCAGGCATAAACCAGGCAAGACGGATGGAGGAGGATGAGAGGGAAAGAGAGGATGGTGATGAAGAAGAAGGCGTTGCGGGACTTAAAAGGTGTTGGATAAGATTGCTGATGTTTTTGCCGAATTGCCGATGTCCTTCTCATCCTTCGGAAGCCTCCTTTTATAGACGAGAAGCCTTGCACGAGAAGTCTCCTGAGAATCTTGTTGTAAAAGCCTTGTCATGAGTCTTCACTGTTGACGTCTTGTCCCTGTCAGGAATGTTCACTATTGGTGTCTTGTCTCGAATCTGCACTGTTGATGTCAGGAATCTTTACTGTAGAATTCTTTGTCACGAATCTGTCAGGACCGTACTATTGTTGGCAGGAATCTTTACTGTAGAAGTCTTGTCACGAATCCCCGATACTTGTCATCTAGTGCTGTCTTCTTTGGGAAGCCTTGGAGGATCCGATGTTTGGGATTTGAGGGAGCCTCCGTTTTTTTTTTTTTTTTTTAAGTCTCTAGCCGCTCATGTTGTCGAGGTTTTGTATGGCTTCATCTCCAATGTGTCTTAGTAGGTCTGATGGCGTGTATTCTTCTGCCCATTCTATCATGTCTTGCTGAAGTATTCTGTCTTCTACTATCTTCTTTTGTCTATAATATTGAATTAATTCTTCTTGGGCTGCTCTGATAAATTTTGGGACTTTACAATTAATTTCTTTGTCTACATAGACTCTGTAGATTTCAGTTTATGTGGCTAATCTGAATCTATTTCTACTGTAATTTTGCCAGTTGAATTCATACGCTATGGTTTTTGCTCTCCAGTGCCATATTTGTCTTGGGATTTCTCTGTCACAAATTACCCCCCTTTCTTCTCTATCTGGATGTAGGGGATGGGCTAGTCTATGTGTAATCCATGCACTGTGCTTTGTAGGATACCATACTCCTTTTATGTATTCTGCTATTATGCAATCGAATTCTATCTTGAGCTGTGCCTTTTTCCTATAAAAGCTTCTGAAACTGGAAATGCTAAGGAATCTGGGAGTAATTCTGCATGATCTGGATGGCTAACGATTATTTGTGAAACAAATCCCATATCTAAGAAGTCTTTCCAACTATAATCTGTTCTTTGGAGTTTTTCCGTCTTTACTTGCCCTAATTGAATATTTAGTCTGTAGATGATATAGGCTAACTCACATTGACATTTTGGTTGTGAGAGATCCATGATGTTGCAAATACCATTGTTGATGCATCATCGGTATTGGCATAATGTATCACCTGGTTTACAGATACTCCCCTGCATCTTCTTTCACCATTTTGGATTTCATTGAGTATCTGTTGCATGTCTTTGGCTTTTCGATAGAAATTGTCTTGAACTTTCTGGTGAATCTTCTGTCTGATATCTTCTGGGAGAAACGATAATTCATCATTTGATTTGAAAAATAGTCTGGCTTGCATGGCTTCCGTATCTCTCATATTTTGGAGGCTCTCTTTTCTATCCTTTTCACTCTTATTTGTGTGGCACTCCTTTCTTTCCTCTTCTCTCGTATTTTTGAGGCACTCCTTTTCTTTCTGCAAGCTCACAGCTAACTGTGTTTGTTGCTAGAGATCTTTAACCAATCTTTCCTTTTGTACTTTTAGATTTTTAAAGTGCTTCATAATAACTTGACAATCTCTACACTCTGCTGATAATTCTAGCTTACTTGTACTCGGTTGACTTTCTTGTGACATAAACTCTTTAAGGCTTTCGTCGAAATGCCAGGAGGTTGGAATACTATTTCTTGCATATTTTAAAGCTTCTTTAATATTATAAAAATCTTTAAACACTGGATTATCAAAGTTTGAGACTAATCTTCTAACTGTATTCCAATTTTTATAAATTCCTACTTGATGACCTCTAAATATGACGTAGCATATAAAACTCCGAGACTGGGGTGTCTGGATAATACGTTTTAAATAACAAGCTAATGCTTTGATTACTTTAAGCTTCTCTTTTGGCTGATCTAGTCTTAAATTCCACAAATTATCTAATAGACAGTGTTGCACTAAATCTACCTGAAATTCAGTGATTCTGAATGACTCTTTACTCTTAGTGGCGTACTGCTTGATATATATCTCCAAACCTCATGAACTCTCTGGAATTTATCTGCAAATTTAAATACCAAAGAATTAGTATAGATAATTTTTGTGTAATTACATGCTCAAATTTTGGTCCATATTTAGGTCCTATAAATTTTGTCCATTCACATAATTTCCTTTTCTTTAATACTAATTTATTAATTCCTATACGGTATAGTCGATATGCATTGGTTATTCCTGGAATTTTACAATTGAATTCTCTGTTTGATTCTATTGTTCTCTTTTCTATTATTCTTCTTAATTTTTTATGGAAAAAATATTCATTACGTGTTTTTGTGTATATGATTTGTTTAAGGTGAAAAATATTTATATTTTTTTGAAGGGTTCCTGTTATGTGATTTGCAAATCTTTTCTGATTGTGTGTTTCCTTATTCTCTGTGAGTGTTGTGACCTTTTGCCCAATCTCAAAGTATTTGTTAAATAGTTTCATATGAATTTAATTATGTGGTATGTTCTTCAAATTATTATTCCTTGTATTTCTCTTTATTTGTAACTTATTCGAGTTACTTGGTGTTTTAAGTATTTTCCCAACATGTATTAACCTTTTGTTAGATCTGACATTTTCGTTTGATTCTGTCCTGTACTCATCACCTGTAGGCGTTTCACTCTTGTTTTGATGTTCGAATCGGTTGTATGTCCCATGGTTAAACCTAAAATAGTGTAACAAATCTTTATACCGGAGATATGTCTCTTGTATCATACTGGTCCGATTGTCTTTTTCTTGAGTAGTGCTATTTTGATCCTTATACATCTCTTTCGGTAATTAATTATTTCAGGTATCGAGTTGTATTCTTGTCTGGAGTATATTTCCTTGGTTTGCATCGTGTTAATTGGTTGTCTTGGACTAATTCCTAGTCTGCCAATATGATCTATCCTTCTTACTGCTTCCTTTGTTTCTCGTACTACTTCATTGTTTTCTATCGTACACTTCTGTTTACCATTAGGGAGTTCTTCGGAGTTTAGGATCACCTTTTCAACTGTTCTTTCTACATTATTAATTTGGTAATTATTTTCTTCCTCCATCTTTTCTTTATCCCTAATTGTACTGTTTACTGCATTTGTTATTTCCTCTTTACTACCTTCTTGTTTATCTGGAGTATCATCGTTATTTTTCTTTTCGTCCTCTTTAGTTTTGCTTATGATATCGGGTTCAATCTTTTCTTGACTAGGATTATATCCAAAATGACTTAATACTCCCTTAAATTTTTTATAGATTTCTTTGAGTTGTTGGGTCAGATCTTTTCTGGCTTCTAGAGTTAAGTTGGATTTATGCCCTGTTCATTTAATCTTTCTATTCGGAGAACTACCTCATAAAATTTTTTTTTTTGGAATATCTTGGGGGGTTCATCATATCATATATATCATTATACATGATGTCATATTTACTACAACTTGCTCTACATATCTCACAATTGCACAATATACCGGTAGCCATCTAAGATGTTAGTGGATAACTAGCCCTGAGTAGCCTATGGTGCCTAAAACCGTCTCCTAAGGATCACCCTACAAAACGCCTATCCGCGGCAACAAAGGGATTACTTTAGGAATCTGGGTTTTAAGGTTACTCAACTCTAGTAAGGGACACTTAGAGTGTAACTAGAACAGTGTTGATACAGGTTATGAGAAAATATAGGTCATGATTATAGTCTCTTTGATACCATGTAAGTGCTATGTAAGCTATAAATCCTTCCCCAGATTTTTCTGATTTTTAATTGATTTTTTCGGATTTTGCTACAGTAACATCTTCTAATTTTTTATGTTTTTTTCTACGAACGCAGAAACTTGCACAGAAATAAATACAGACAGTTTTTAAAAATTCAGAAACAAACAGTACATACCGGAACAGTAGCCATCACACCGGAGACTCTTGTACAGACTACAGACCCCTACCGCCAAAAAAGGAACGTCCTCCCGGGCTCTGATACCAGGATTAAGCTACTCACTACTGCTACTGTCACAAACCTGAAGCAGAAGAAGAACAAAGTACAAAGGAAAATACACTCAGACACACTTAATTATACATATAGGTGGTGGAGAACAACAAGTTGTTGGTGGTCTGATCGGCAGGCATAAACTAGGCAAGACGGATGGGGGAGGATGAGAGGGAAAGAGAGGATGGTGATGAAGAAGAGGGCGTTGAGGGACTTAAAAGGTGTTGGAGAAGCTTGCTGATGTTTTTGCCGAATTGCCGATGTCCTTCTCATCCTTCGGAAGCCTCCTTTTATAGACGAGAAGCCTTGCACGAGAAGCCTCCTGGGAATCTTACTGTAGAAGCTTGTCATGAGTCTTCACTGTTGACGTCTTGTCACTGTCAGGAATCTTCACTGTTGGTGTCTTGTCTCGAATCTGCACTGTTGATGTCAGGAATATTTACTGTAGAATTCTTTGTCACGAATCTGTCAGGACTGTACTGTTGTTGGCAGGAATCTTTACTGTAGAAGTCTTGTCACGAATCCCTGATGCTTGTCGTCTAGTGCTGTCTTCTTTGTGATGCCTTGGAGGATCCGATGTTTGGGATTTGAGGGAGCCTCCTTTTTTTTTTTTTTTTTAAGTCTCTAGTCGCTCATGTTGTCGAGGTTTTGTATGCCTTCATCACCCATGTGTCTTAGTAGGTCTGATGACGTGTATTCTTCTGGCCATTCTGCCATGTCTTGCTGAAGTATTCTGTTTTCTACCATCTTCTTTTGTCATAATATTGAATTAATTCTTCATGGGCTGATCTGATAAATTTTGGGACTTTACAATTAATTTCTTTGTCTACATAGACTCTGTAGATTTTAGTTTCTGTGGCTAATCTGAATCTATTTCCACTGTATTTTTGCTAGTTGAATTCATACGCTATGGTTTTTGCTCTCCAGTGCCTGATTTGTCTTGGGATTTCTCTGTCACAAATTACCCCCCTTTCTTCTCTATCTGGATGTAGGGGATGGGCTAGTCTGTGTGTAATCCATGCACTGTGCTTTGTAGGATACCATACTCCTTTTATATATTCTGCTATTATGGAATCGAATTCTATCTTGAGCTGTGGCTTTTTTCCTATGAAAGCTTCTGAAACTGGAAATGCTAAGGAATCTGGGAGTAATTCTGCATGATCTGGATGGCTAACGATTATTTGTGAAACAAATCCCATATCTAAGAAGGCTTTCCAACTATAATCTGTTCCTTGGAGTTTTTCCGTCTTTACTTGCCCTAATTGAATATTTAGTCTGTAGATACTATAGGCTAACTCACATTAATATTTTGGTTGTGAGAGATCCATGATGTTGCAGATACCATTGTTGATGCATCTATCGGTATTGGCATAATGTATCACCTGGTCTACAGATACTCCCCTGCATCTTCTTTCACCCTTTTGGATTTTATTGAGTATCTGTTACATGTCTTTGGCTTTTCGATAGAAATTGTCTTGAACTTTCTGGTGAATCTTCTGTCTGATATCTTCTGGGAGAAAAGATAATTCATCATTTGTTTTGAAAAATAGTCTGGCTTGCATGGCTTCCATATCTCTCATATTTTGGAGGCTCTCTTTTCTACCTTTTTCACTCTTATTTGTGAGGCACTCCTTTCTTTCCTCTTCTCTCGTATTTTTGAGGCACTCCTTTTCTTTCTGCAAGCTTACAGCTAACTGTGTTTGTTGATAAAGATTTTTAACCAATCTTTCCTTTTGTATTGTTAGATTTTTAAAGTGCTTCATAATAACTTGACAATCTCTACACTCTTTTGATAATTCTAGCTTACATGTACTCGGTTGACTTTCTTGTGACATAAACTCTTTAAGGCTTTCGTCGAAATGCCAGGAGGTTGGAATATTATTTATTGCATATTCTACAGCTTTTTTAACATTATAAAATCCTTTAAAAACTGGATTATCAAAGTTTGAGACTAATCTTCTAACTGTATTCTAATTTTTATAAATTCCTACTTGATGACCTCTAAGTATGACGTAGCATATAAAACTCCGAGACTGGGGTGTCTGGATAATACATTTAAAATAATAAGCTAATGCTTTAATTACTTTAACCTTCTCTTTTGGCTGATCTAGTCTTAGATTCCACAAATTATCTAATAGACATTGTTGCACTAAATCTACCTGAAATTCAGTGATTCTGAATGACTCTTTACTCCGAGTGGCGTACTGCTTGAGATATATATCTCCAAACCTCATGAACTCTCTGGAATTTATTTGCAAATTTAAATACCAAAGAATTAGTATAGATAATTTTTGTGTAATTACATGCTCAAATTTTGGTCCGTATTTAGGTCCTATAAATTTTGTCCATTCACATAATTTCCTTTTCTTTAATACTAATTTATTAATTGCTATACAGTATAGTCGATATGCATTGGTTATTCCTGGAATTTTACAATTGAATTCTCTGTTTGATTCTATTGTTCTCTTTTCTATTATTCTTCTTAATTTTTTATGAAAAAAATATTCATTACGTGTTTTTGTGTATATGATTTGTTTAAGGTGAAAAATATTTATATTTTTTTGAAGGGTTCCTGTTATGTGATTTGCAAATTTTTTCTGATCCTGTGTTTCCTTATTCTCTGTGAGTGTTGTGACCTTTTGCCCAATCTCAAAGTATTAGTTAAATAGTTTCATATGGATTTTATTCTTTGGTATGTTCTTCGAATTATTATTCCTTGTATTTCTCTTTATTTGTAACTTATTCGAGTTACTTGGTGTTTTAAGTATTTTCCCAACATGTATTAACCTTTTGTTAGATCTGACATTTTCGTTTGATTCTGTCATGTACTCATCACCTGTAGGCATTTTACTCTTGTTTTGATGTTCGAATAGGTTGTATGTCCCAGGGTTAAACCTAAAATAGTATAACAAATCTTTATGCCGGAGGATGTCTCTTGTATCCTACTGGTCCGATAGTCTTTTTCTTGAGTAGTGCTATTTTGATCCTTATACATCTCTTTCCGGTAATTAATTATTTCAGGTATCGAGTTGTATTCTTGTCTGGAGTATATTTCCTTGGTTTGCATCGTGTTAATTGGTTGTCTTGGACTAATTTCTAGTCTGCCAATATGATCTATTCTTCTTACTGCTTCCTTTGTTTCTCGTACTACTTCATTGTTTTCTATCGTACACTTCTTTTTCCCGTTAGGGAGTTCTTCGGAGTTTAGGATCACCTCTTCTACTATTCTTTCTACATTATTATATTGGTAATTATTTTCTTCCTCCATCTTTTCTTTATCCCTAATTATACTGTTTACTACTTTTGTTGTTTCCTCTTTACTACCTTCTTGTTTATCTGGACTATCATCGTTATTTTCCTTTTCGTCCTCTTTAGTTTTGCTTATGATATCGGGTTCAATCTTTTCTTGACTAGGATTATATCCAAAATGACTTAATAGTTCCTTAAATTTTTTATGGATTTCTTTGAGTTGTTGGGTCAGATCATTTCTGGCTTCTAGAGTTATGTTGGGATTTATGCCCTGTTAATTTAATCTTTCCATTCGAAGAACTAGCTCATCAAAAATTTTTTTGGAATATTTTGGGGTGTTCATCATATCATATATATCATTATACATGGTGTCATATTTACTACAACTTGCTCTACATATCTTGCAATTGCACAATATGCCGGTAGCCATCTAAGATGTTAGTGGATAACTAGTCCTGAGTAGCCTATGGTGCCTAAAACCGTCTCCTAAGGATCACCCTACAAAACGCCTATCCGCGGCAACAAAGGGATTACTTTAGGAATCTGGGTTTTAAGATTACTCAATTCTAGTAAGGGACACTTAGAGTCTAACTAGGATATTGTTGATGCAGGTTGTGAGAAAATATAGGTCAAGATTATAGTCTATTTGATACCATGTAAGTGCTATGTAAGCTATAAATCCTTTCCCAAATTTTTCTGATTTTTACTTGATTTTTTGGATTTTGCTACAGTAACATCTTCTAATTTTTTATGATTTTTTCTACGAACACAGAAACTTACACAGAAACAAATACAGACAGTTTTTTAAAAATTCAGAAACAAACAATACATATCGGAACAGTAGCCATCACACCGAAAACTCTTTTACAGACTGCAGACCACTACCGTCCAAAAATGAACATCCCCCCGGGCTCTGATACCGGTAGCTCTGATACCAGGATTAAGCTACTCACTACTACTACTGTCACAAAGCTGAAGCAGAAGAAGAAGAAAGTACAAAAAGGGAAATACACTCAGACACACTTAATTATACATATAGGTGGTGGAGAACTACAAGTTGTTAGTGGTCTGATCGGCATGCATAAACCAGGCAATACGGATGGGAGGATGAGAGGGAAAGAGAGGATGGTGATGAAGAAGAAGGCGTTGAGGGACTTAAAAGGTGTTGGAAAAACTTGCTGATGTTTTTGCCGAATTTTCGATGTCCTTCTCATCCTTCGGAAGCCTCATTTTATAGACGAGAAGCCTCCTGAGAATCTTGCTGTAGAAGCATTGTCATGAGTCTTCATTGTTGACGTCTTGTCGCTGTCAGTAATCTTCACTGTTGGTGTCTTGTCTCGAATCTGCACTGTTGATGTCAGGAATCTTTACTGTAGAATTCTTTGTCACGAATCTGTCAGGACCGTACTGTTGTTGGCAGGAATCTCTACTGTAGAAGTCTTGTCCTTGATGCTTGTTGTCTAGTGCTGTCTTCTTTGTGAAGCCTTGGAGGAGCCTTTTTTTTATATATATTACTATTACATATCCACTTGAACTTTGTCGGGATGTCTAAATTCATCTGGTTGAAAGCTATATCTTGTAACAGCTTCATTGCCTTGTGTTTTTGTTCTTTCGGAAAACTAAACTTTGCATTATAGTCCTTGATGGCGACTATCCTTCTTCCATCTGTCATGATTGAGTAGTTGCTGATATTTCTGATTAGCTTTCTTGCTCTGTCGACTAGCTCGATAAAACTGTTATACCAAAAATAATTATAATTGACTCCTTCAATGTTGTATTTTGGATCAAATTTCTGCCATTGTTCAAGGTAGCCAAATATCCATATTTGATATGGCTGGAAAAATTTTATCTCTTCCCTCCATCCAACCATGCTGAATATTTGGAAGGTGAACAAATAATGATAATTAATACTTGTGGCTAGTTTGTGGCTAAAAAATCTTAACATTGCTAGTAGTTTGCACCATTCGTGTTCTCCTCGCAGTCTGTAGCATAGTTGGCTTACGAGCCCCCATTCGACTCCTTGGATATCCCACATTCCTTCTTTCATGAATTTAAAAAGCTTCGGATAGTTATTCCGGGCTAGGATAATATCTGTTCTATTTTTTTGACAGGATCCCTCTTATATTTTCTTTGTGATCGAGCGTCATTGTTTTGATACTCAGGAAAATTTCTTCAGAAAATGCTTGTCTAGCTTCCTCAAGAATTTGTTTTCTTTTCGTCTTTTCTGACACAATCATCTCTTTTCCTTTCTTCGTGTTTTCCTGTAAGATGGTTAGTACATAATTATCTACTTATGAAAAATTAATATTAACAACTAAACTCGACAGCTCCTTCGACAGCCTCCTGTCGAGACGTCGACCCTGGCATGAGGGGTATACTGAGCTTTTGGCTTGTTTCTTTAATGTTTGGGCTTAATTTTTGGTCTCCTCCTAATAATCGTGACAGCAGGGGTTCTCTTATTTCTTTCCTAGTAATTGATCTCCTAGGCACTTCCCTAGTTTGTCTTTCACTATTACTTCTTGTAAGTAAAGGTTGTTTTGAATTATTTTTAATATATAGGCTATTTCCAGAACTTTGTATTTCTATTCCTCCAAAGTGTTTTGGTTCTTCGATTTGTATTAAGTCTTCAAGGAACCATTGTCTAGGTACTGTGAGATCTTTTATATTCATTAGTCGGGGTTTGATTTCTTCCTCAAAAGGTTTTGGTTCAAATATTTCGATTATTTCCCATTGGTTTGAAACTGTTCTTGCCTCTATGGTCTTAGTTAATTCATGAATCATTGTATATTCTATGGCCAGATCGTGTGAGTTGGTTTTCATGTTAATTCGTTGGGTCTTAATTTTTAGTCGTATAGTATCTATTATGTTTGGGTCAGATATAGAGATAAAATAGTTGGGTCGGATATTGAACCATACGGTTTGATTTACTAGATTGGATTGGAAGCCTCCTATTAAAGCCTGATGGCAATTGGTGAATCGATTGTCCATTATGAGTGTTATTATAGGAATATCATGCCTGCTTTAAATAGTGCATTGATTTTAATTTGAATCAGGCCAACGTGGATATAGCGAATTTCTGGATATTTCTTTTTCCATCTTCGTACTTTTTCACGACTAAAGATTGGAATGTCTACTCTTCTCCCGGCTGACAAATTTGCTGTTGTATTTCCTTTAAAATTTTCGATTATTCTTCTGGAGAAGAAATTGAACCGTGAAATTTTGTTAATTTCTATTTTCTTTATTAGTTGATGTTTTTTTCATTCTGTCGATGTCCTCTGGACTAAAAATTATTTCTCTTCCGACCACATCTCCTAATGTTATATTGTCTAGTTCTAATACCGAGGGTGTGATTGGACCAAAATTTTCATTCATCATGAAAACTAGTTCGTCATCCTAGTCATTCTCGACCTCAAGTTCATAAAGTATTATATCTGTTGGCGTGACTTCTTCACCCAAACAGATTTCAAACTCCTGTTCCTCCATATATTTTATCATTTTTTGAGCATTCTTTCCTCTCCTAGGACAATCCCTAGCAAAATGTCCCTCTTCATCGCATACAAAACATCTGCAATTCTTTTTGTCCTTTTGTGCAGGGGGTTCTCTTTGTGTGGATGACTCATCTTTCTTTCTAACATATTTATTATTTCTGACAAACCCTCTACTTCTTGTTCATGGTTTCCATCGAAATCTTTTTCTAAGTGGTGGTTTTGCCTTTTTCTCACTTCCTATTTTCTATTTTTTGCCAATTATTTTTTCGCAGCACCTTCTTTCTTTAGGGGAGTTACTTATTGTGTTTTTCATTTTTTTTCTAGGATTTTATATTAAGACAGTCGTCTTGTATAATTTTAAGCGCATAGTATATTCGGTGCCCCAGATTATCCTTCTTCTCAATTCGCTTTAAGTAGTCTGGGTATCCGTTTCTTGTTTTGGTATCCCATGTGCTAGGCAGTTTGTGGAAGAAAGGATCAAGCCAATTTTGTGCCTTATCGTAATCTAATTTGTAAAAGTATTTTGAGAATGTTTTGCAGTATTCTTCGAATTCACATATCTCACACAATTCAATTTTAGATAGTGCATTCAAAACTTCTTCTTCTTGGGACTTTTAATCTATGTACCCACATAAATTTTCTTTAATGATTTTTTATGAAATCATTGAGGATTTTTTCAAAACTTGCGAACCTATCGCTTTCTCCCCATTCCTTCCGTTTACTTTTTCCTTCCTCTGAGTTTATCCATTGTTTCATCCACTGTAAAACATCTCCTTGTAAAGTTCCTGTAATGTAATCGACAAATCTTTCATTGTCCCATGATCCTTCATGATTTGTGATTACGACGGCTAGAGATTGCGCCCAGTCATCTATAACCTTTTGTTTATCTTTGAAATGTATATTAGATAGATCTAGATAGGTTCCCCCTTGGGATACACTTCTTTTTATTAAATCGTCGATCCTCATACTCCCTCCTATTTGTGGGTTATTTAAATCTATTGCAGTTTTGCTATCTTCCCCTACATGTATTACCTCACTGTCAGAATCAATTCCTTTCTCGTGTTCAGACTCGTATTCATCGTGTATAGTCATCCTGTAGTCCTCGTTATCTGAATCTGCGGTGCTTTCTGGCTCTTCTTTACTTTCTAGGTTATATATTTCAGGATCGAAATTAAAATGGTGTAACATCTCCTTATTTTGTTGGTAGGTCTCTTGCATTCTATTTACTAGATAGTCTCTTTCCTGGACAGTATTGCGTGGGACTTTATATAGTTATTTCCAACAGTTAATTAGCTCCACAATCGAGTCATGCTCTTTTCTGGAGTATTTTCTATCTACTTGTATCATGTTTATCTGTTCACTCGGTTTCTTTTGTCTTAAGCTTGTTCCTAGACCATCAATTCGATTTAATCTTCCTAATATTTCTCTTACTTCCTTGTCGAATTTTGTTATTTCTCTGTCGATTTGTTCTGAGGGATTATCTCGAACGGTTTTACAAAGCTTAGAAATATATACTTCATTTTGTTCTATTACCTTACTTTCTGTTTTTCTATCTTATTAAACCTACAAACTACATAATCAAACAGGGTGTTGAGAAAGCTTGTAATATTTGTTAGATTTTTATCTGTTGCTACTGAAAAATGTTCTAAGTGACTATAATCTCTTCTACAGCTCTCAAATATGCATGGTATGTCGCTAGCCATCTAGGATATCGCTTGGTAGCTAGCTCTGAGTAGCCTATGGTGCCTAAAACCTCTCCTGAGGGTCACCCTACAAATGCCTATCCGCGGCAACAAAGGGATCGCTTTAGGAATCTGGGCTTTAAGGTTACTCAAATCTAGCAGGGGATACTTAGAATGACACTAGGACAGTAATCATGCAAGCTGTAAGTCAGTATTTGGTCCCGTGTGTTGGCAGTGAAAATTTCTAAGTTAAAAGGATTTTCCACAACAGAACGCGGAGCTAATTCAATAGCCCCGCGTTTGGTTATATTAACCCTGCGTTTGAATAAAACGCAAAGATGTTTAATAGCTCCGCGTTGATTCCGCAGTCTGGCTTGTATTAGCCTCGCGTTTGAGTAAAACGCGGAGATGATCAATAGCTCCGCGTTAGCTCCGCGTTTTGGTTATTTAGCGTCGCGTTTTGATGCGATTAAAGCTCCGCGTAAGCAGATAACCAGAATCTCAAATTGATTGAGATTATGATTCTGGGCTTATCCAAATACCCGAATCAAGTCTAATCAGAATTCCATCAAAACTAAGATATTTGATTGGAATCCCTGATAAGGACGAGTTCTATTTAGATAGAAACTCTTGCATTAACCTGGGGCTATAAATACCTTCCTGGTGAAACCCTAGTGGTCTTCTTTTTGGCATCGGAAGTATCCTATCGATCCTTTGGCAATTCAAGTACGCGAGAGAGCCTTGAAGCCTTTGCTGATCATCTTCTGAAATCTTGGAGAATTCAAGTTACGCACAGAGCCTTGAGTTCGTGAAGATCAGAGAAAATCATCATCTTCTTTCTGGAGTTCTTGAGAAGTTCGAGTTACGCGAGAGAGCCTTGAACAAATCAAAACCAGAGAAGATCGTCTATAGTCGGCCGATATCTTTAAAAGAGAAGATTTCAACGTACCGATCGTCCAAAGGAACTACTATAGATCCCATCGCCACAGATCCCACGAAACTATTGTAAAAGAGAGAGATTGAACTATAAAATCCTCTCGTTTGTTCTCTTTTTATCTCTTGTTCACTTCTATTGTAATTCAAGCTTATTCGATGGAAGGAAGCAAAGCAACTTTTGCGACGAACAAACTGGCGACCACAGTGGGAGCCATCTCTTTCACTGATGAAGAGATTGTGGCGCAATCGGACGTTGACTTGATCGGATCCGAAGTAGATACGCTGGTCGTTGAAATCGACCAGCAGAAGTACGAGGAGTTCCTCTCCTCCGGATCAAGTGACTTGGATGAGACACGGCACTATCGCCGTATGTACTCCAATGCCCGAGTGATGGGTAGAAAGGTATCCACCGAGAGACGGGGATCCTTGGAGACTACGGTTATAGCGCCAGAGTCCACACAAGAAATCCTAGCCGAGGAAGAGCTTCCGATTGCCGAAGAAGACGTGGGAACTGGACTGACCAGGACCCAACTCCGGAACAGGAACCGGAGAGCGAGGCGTAGAGCCCTCAAAGCCCGCCTTGGTCGCGGAGCTAACTCTAGAGGACGCGAGGCTATGGTCCCTCGCAAATTGGCTCGCGCTACCCGCGAGACCAATCTCGACTGCATTAAATGCGAAGATACAACTTGCCTTAAAAGCAAGAAAAAGCCAGCGTGTGATATTCCACGCGAGGCTGGTAATACTGGCGAGTTACGTAAGATTCCTGACACTCGCGAGTTACGCGAGTATAAAAATTATTCAAAGCCAGCGTGTGATTCTCCACACGAGGCTATTACTGTGCCTAGCGAGAGACGCGAAGCCAGTAAGGGTTGCGCTAGTCGCAGAATACCCAACATCGCGAGTTACGCGAGTATAAAAATTATTCAAAGCCAGCGTGTAATTCTCCACGCGAGGCTATTACTGTGCCTAGCAAGAGACGCGAAGCCAGTGATACTTGCAATAAACGCAAGACTTCTGACACCCACAAGGAACGTGAGAATGATTGGCAGATAGTTGTCAGTCGTAAAAACCACGCTAAGCGCGAAGCTATGATCTGCGTTAATCGCAAAGATAAGCCAGCATGCAAGAACTTCCCTTCACGCGGGGCTATTATTCCAGAAGCTAAACTTCCAAGGACACACCAAGCCAGCGAGAAACGCGAGGCTAGTGTGGATAAGCACGGAGCTATTCTTCAGGCCCGCATGGTGAAACGCGAGGCTATTCCTAAACCACGCGAGGATCGGTCCGACCCCAGAGTCAGGGTTGATCAATCAAAGAAACTTCAGTGGATTCCTAAACACTCTCAAGAGTTGAATGGACCTCTTGATTCCATGGCTAGAGGCACTGACCTCAGGGAGCATCTCTCTAAGAAGAGAGGCATAGACCAACTTCAAGTTGAACATAGTTGCCATTGCCAGCAACTTGTGACAGCGGTATCAGCCGTGACGGATAACTGTGGCTGCAGCAAGAACAGGATATCTGTGTTCGACCGATTAAACGAGTCAAACCAGAATCCTGCTAAGAAGACAAGAACCACTCCCCTGAAACAAGGGAGAGCTGTAACTTCCAACATGGTAGGAAAAGGGAAGAAAATTGCAGAGACGGATGATGATTCAGAATCGAGCGATGATGAACATCATCGTATTACTCGACTAAGATCAGGAGCCGTCCCGCCCCGAAATTATAAGAAGCTCGCAGGGGGTTCTTACGACGAAGACAGCGATAATTCCGCTATAGCCTCGCCCCCATCCTCTATATCGTCTCGGCTACAGAAGTCAGCATCGCATATGGCAGATAAGTCTGACGATATCAATCAGAGATTTGAAGCTCAAGAAAAGATGATTCAAGAGCAGCAAAAGATGATTGAAGGACTCAAAGTCATGCTATCGAGGTTTGTTGAAGATAACGCCAAAAAGGGCAAAGAAACTCTGAATGAAGAAGAACAGGAAGAGAAAGCCCACTCGATGCATGAGGAAGAAGATAGATTTTCTTTCCATGATCCGCATGAAGAAAAGCTTGAAAAGTTACAAAATCAACTCGAAGCCTTGATGCGTAAAAAAGAGTTGAAGGAGTCAGGGGTCTCTAGACCATATCCAGCAGAATGGGATGTGGTACCCTATCCTCCAAAGTATAAGCCGCTCAAGTTGGAGCCCTATGACGGGAAGGGATCGCCCAGTCAGCACATCTATTATTTCTTGTCACAAGCAGGACATCTGTTGGGTAATGACCCAATTATGACAAAAGTATTCGCGAGTACTTTGCGAGGGCCTGCCTTTACTTGGTTCATGCAGTTGCCCCCAGGATCTATTAATGCCTGGTTTGATGTAGAGAAGTTATTTCTCTTACGTTTCTTTGAGGATGACATTGAGATTACGGTTCATTCCCTCCTTGCAACTAGACAAGGAGAACAAGAAACGGTTAAAGATTTCATAGAAAGGTTCCGGGAGAAGTCCGTACATTGTAAACACGGAATGATCCAGGAAACTCTAGTCGAGACCTGTCGACACAACCTTAAGACCAATGTGCTCCTCAAAATGGGGGTCGTAGAGTCTAAGACGTGGAGGGACCTGCTCAAACAAGGAGAGCAAGCTGAAGACTTGATTCGCCGAGTCGAGGAATCCCGCGGATCAAGGAACTCTGGGGGTAGTAAGCCATATACCCAAAACAACAGCAACAAGAATAAAGGGAAAGCAGTAATGTCATCAGAAACTGCTCCTCAGAAAACCAGTCCTCCGCCAGAGCCGAAATCTCAAGGTCAGCGAGGGTCAAGGAAAATTAGACCGCAGCAAGAAAGGAATTACACTTTCAAAGCTGAACAGACACCAGTCCTCTTTCACCTGCTCCAAAAGAAGGGAATGCTAAAACTTCCGGAGAATAAGAAGCCAGAAGATGCGGGTAAGACTAAAGATCCCAATTACTGTCTTTATCACCGGAATGTTGGGCACCCTACCAGGGATTGTTTTCCCCTTAAGAACAGAATCCAAGCACTAATAGAGGCTGGAGTTCTGACGCTTAAGGAAGAACAGAAGAAAGTCACTGCCAATATGGCAACCATAATGGTCGGAACCCACGAGTTTCCCGCAGGAGTGACCCCAATCCCTAAGGGTAAGATGGTCACGAAGAATCTTGATCCGCACAACAAAGCCCAAGAGGGACTTGTCCCCGTAACAACCCAAAAGGGGGAAGTTATGTGGGTTCACCCCGACTTGCTGGAAGATGAACAATGGACTACTTTAGGAGGTCAAGAGAAGAAACGGGCTGTTAATGCCATTTCTGCAGATATAAAGGAAGAATTTGTAGTTTCGGGGGCCTTCACAGATTCTGAAGAAGAACCCGAAACTATGGCCACCCATCAAGATGGGGTAGGCCCTTCCGGTACTCGATCTGGAAAGATATATCTTAAGGACTACACTAGAGTGGATCCAAAAGATATCTATGCAGAACTCGCAAAGCCTGCGAAGCAGAAAGGACTTCGTTTCCAGAAGAATTCTACCAGAGATGAAGGAGCCAAAGAAACTCCCTTCGAATTTGACATAATTGCGCAGTTGGCTAATATCCCAGCGCGAGTAACGCTTTACGAATTGTTGAGATTATCAAAATCAACACGTGAAGCTCTAAGAGAGGCCTTGGCAGACTCTGAATCGTTCCTAGCTCAAATTGTCGAGCCGGCCATCGAAGAGCGGGACTCTTGCCCCCACTGTCATCAAGTGAGGAGGCAAGTCCCACAAATCATCTTCTCTCCAGAAGACATGCAGGTGAGGAATATAAAGCATAATAGGCCTTTATATTTCACTGGATATGTCAGGTCCACAAAAGTGGACCGAATTCAGATTGATCCAGGTTCTGCACTCAGCATCGTGCCCAGTAGATTGATGCAGTTATTGGGGATTTCCCTTCATCGCTTGACACCTACACACACTACCATCTACGGATTCAACGCTAATAATAGCCATCCTCTTGGTAAGATCCGATTGCGGTGTCAAATGGGAGACTTGAAAATGGAGGTTACATGCTATGTAATTGACGCTGACACCTCCTACAATATTTTATTGGGGTGACCTTGGATCCACTCTCATATGATAGTTCCGTCGACTCTTCACCAGTGCATGAAATATTGCGACGAGGAAGGAGAGGTCCGGACACTAATTACTGACAAGCAGCCATTCAAAGGGTTGGAAAATTACTTCACAGATACTGCACTCTATAAGCCAGCACATGAAGCCTCCAATGACAGTCTTAGCAAGTCTCCAAAGCCCGACGACAGTGGCAATGAAGCCGACACTGAGTAGAGCTCCTTGGAGAAGATGATGGGGGTGATTACGAAATCAACCCTCACCTAGATCTTAGCTTAGGTCTTGATAATATAGTGGATGTAATAGAAAGTGAATGGGTTATTAATGAAAATGTAAAGTTAGTCTACGAGCATGCTGTAGCTACTGAGTTAGAACCCTCTTGTACTTCTACCGAAGTGGATGGCCTATCCGAACTTGAAGTTCTGGCAGCATATCATTTGCCACTTAGGTCATCCCTCCTCTCTCAGTCTAAAATAGTTGAGGAGAAAGGTCACTACTTTGAAGTGCCTCCTCAAAGAGGATCCCAAAGGCCGATTATGTTCGGTAAAGTAATTACCTCACCTCGCCGAAAACAAAGCAGTGAAAGTGATGAGCAGACATCACTCCAATTTCACCTATATGAATAGAAGTCTTGGCAAATAATGAAGAAAATGGGATATGATTTCACCCATAAGCCGGGATTAAACTTTGGAAAAGGGCGACGGAATCTTATACCCTTGTTTAGACCAAGAGGAAAAAGTCCTGATTATTATCAGAAGACCCGTAGGGGGTTAGGCTATGTGTCTACTCTACCCTCATCGCCATCCAAGGATGAAGAGAGTTCTTCGGATAAAGAAGAAACATCTTCACCAGATCATAATTCAGATATAAGCACCGGTGCTTGATTTCAATCTTTGACAATCAATATGGTTTCAGCCGCGCCAGAAAGCGACGAGGAACCAATTGACGTTCAAGATGATGCTTGGGCTAGGCATATGGATACTCTCTGGGATGTCCACTTTGAACAGCGTGATCCGCCCACAGAAGACAAATTAATACAGGTTAACATGGGAACGGAAGAAAATCCGAAACCCATTTTCATAAGCGACACACTAACTCCTTTAGAAAAAGAGGAACTTATATCCCTTATCAAAGAGTATATAGATGTGTTCGCATGGAGTTATGAAGATATGCCTGGGCTTGACCCTCAAATTGCCACACACCGGTTAAATATAAAAGAAGATGTCAAACCTGTTAAACAACAACAGAGGCGTTTTCGACCGGAATTGATGGAGGCAATAATTGCTGAGGTCAACAAGCTTATACAATCCGGGTTCATCCGTGAAGAACAACACCCAGACTGGGTGGCAAACATAGTGCCAGTTCGCAAAAAGAATGGCAAAATCCGGATATGCATTGACTTTCGAGATCTGAACGCTGCATGTCCCAAGGATGAATTTCCACTCCCCATCACCGACGTGATGATCGATAATACTTGCGGTTATGAGAGGATGTCCTTTATGGATGGCTTCTCAGGTTATAACCAAATCAAGATGCACCCAGATGATGAAAAACATACAGTTTTCAGAATGCCACAGGGGGTATACTGTTATACGGTGATGCCATTCGGATTAAAGAATGCAGGTGCCACCTACCAACGCGCAATGAGCGCCATATTCAAAAAGCACCTGCGCAGAACAGTAGAGTGCTATGTGGATGACTTAGCAGTTAAAACCAAAGACAAAGAAGAGTATCTTCACGATTTAAGAGTGGTCTTCGATCTTATGCGGAAACATCACTTGAAAATGAATCCTACCAAGTCGTTCATGGGGGTATCCAGCGGGAAGTTTCTAGGGTTCGTAATAACTTCAAAAGGAATTTTCCTCGACCCGGAAAAGGTAAAAGCGATTAGCCAAATGCCGCCTCCCCGCAATCTTAAGGAATTAAGGGAATTACAAGGAAAGCTCGCTTATATTCGGCGCTTCATATCCAACTTATCTGGACGATGCCAACCACTCTCCAAACTTATGAAGAAGGGAGTGTCTTTCATATGGGATGAGGCATGTCAGCAGGCATTTGATGACCTCAAGGAGTACCTTACTAAGCCTCCTGTACTAATGGCACCAGCGCCTGGGCAACCCTTCCTTATATATGTAAGGGCCATGGATAATGCTTTAGGAGCATTACTTGCTCAATATAATGAGCACGGCCATGAACATGTCCTCTACTATTTAAGTAGAACAATGATTGGGGCCGAACAGCGGTATACCCCGATTGAAAAGGAATGTTTAGCCCTAGTGTTTGCTGTTCAGAAAATGCGACACTACCTTTCGGGGCAAACAATTCATGTCATATCACGGGTTAATCCCCTGAAGATTCTGATGACAAAACCAGAATCCTTGAATGGCCGATTGGCAAAGTGGGCGCTCTTACTATCGCCCTATGACATACATTTTGTCCCTCAAAGGGCCATGAAGGGACAGGCAATCGCTGATTTCCTTGCAGACCATCCAATTTGGTCCAAATTAAAGCAGACATCAGAAGTCAACACAGTTACCAAAGAACAGCCTTGGCAAATATTCTTTGATGGTGCCGCGAGATGATCTGCTACTGGAGTGGGGGTTGTACTAATATCCCCACATAAACATATATTGCCTAACGGTTACTCATTAACAGAACCATGCACTAATAATGTAGCGGAGTACAACGCACTTATTATCGGCTTAAAAATAGCTCTACAACTGGGGGTGAACCATCTAGAGGCATATGGAGATTCTAAGCTCATTGTCAATCAGATGACAGGTGAGTATGAAGTCAGACATGAAGCCCTCATCCCCTATCATCAGCTAGCTATTGAGCTAGCAGGATATTTTGAACAATTCTACATATATCACGTATCTCGAAACGAGAACATTTATGCAGATGCTCTTGCCGCATTAGCTGCAACGCTGGCAATCCCGCCAGGTGAAGCTAAAAGCATCACCATTGGTAGTAGAGAACTCCTCCACCCAGATGTGGTATCTCAAGCCGAAGAGGTATGCCAGATTGGCTTAAAGTTAGAACCCCGTGATTGGCGATTTTCGTTTGTGGATTATGCCTTGCATGGAATATTACCAGAAGATCCTAAGGAAGCCACCTCAATAAAGAGGAAGGCCCAAAGATTTTATTATGACCATAAACTTCAGACTTTGTATAGAAAGTCAAGAGGTGGTCTATTGCTACGCTGCATATCGAAAGCAGAAGCAGAACAAGTGCTGAAAGAAACACATGATGGAATATGTGGAGCTCATCAGCCCGGTCCCAAACTTGGAGACCGTATAAGAAGGCTAGGGTACTACTGGCCGAGCATGGTTACGGAAGCAATGGCATACACTAAACGATGTCATGCATGCCAAATACATGCCAATTTTATTCATCAACCCCAAGAATACTTGCACAATACCATCGCAAGCTGGCCATTTGAAGCCTGGGGAATGGATATTGTGGGGCCCATAACTCCCCCGTCATCCAGAGGACATCGGTTTATTCTTGCAATAACCGATTATTTTTCAAAATGAGCCGAAGCCGTGCCCATGAAAGAGGTAAAGACGACAGATGTGATCAAGTTCGTCAAGCATCATGTCATTTACCGCTTTGGCATCCCCCGACGGATTATTCATGATAATGGTCCACAATTCAGCAGTCAGGGATTCTCCAGATTTTGCAATAAATTCAGAATCAAAGATATTGCTGAAGCCTTCAACAAAACGATTATTAAACTCCTTCGGAAGTTCGTCTCTTCTAATAAACAAGATTGGGATGAAAAGCTAGGAGAATGCCTGTGGGCTTATCGCACCACCGTTCGCACCCCGACTAAAGCTACCCCGTTCTCTTTGGTTTATGGAAGTGAGGCTGTTCTGCCTTTTGAAATCCAGATACCATTATTAAGAGTGGCTTTAGCCACAAAGATGACGACAGAAGAGCGCCATCAGCAAAGATTGCAAGAACTAGAGGCGTTAGATGAAAAACGTCTCCGGGCTCAACAACAAATTGAGTTGTATCAAGCCCGAATATCTCAAACGTTCAATAAGAACGTCAAACCAAGGATCTTTAAGCAAGGAGACTTGGTTCTGGCTGTTAAAAGGCCAATGGTGCTAACCCACAAAACTAAGGGAAAGTTTGAACCCAAGTGAGAAGGACCGTTTGTTGTGGAGACAGTATACTCCAGTGGAGCCTATCGCTTAATGAATCAAGATGGCGACAGAATGATGATGCCGATCAATGGAAAATTTCTGAAGAAATACTATTCTTAGTAACCCTGGAGAAACGCGTCTTCTTTTCTTAGGCATGCGCAGTGTGCGCCTCTGACCTAAACCTGGTGTGTTTGGTTCTCAAGTTTGAACCACCTCCAGTCTTTTTTCTTAGGCATGCGCAGTTTGGCACCTCTGACCTGAACTTTTGTGAGTTTGGTTCTCAAGTTTGAACCACCTCCAGTCTTTTTCTTAGGCATGCGCAGTTTGGCGCCTCTGACCTAAACCCTGGTGTGTTTGGAGTACCCAGTTCAAGTTACGCGAGAGAGCCTTGAACCTCCTCCAGTTTGGTTCTCAAGTTTGAACCACCATCAGTCTTTTCTTGGGCATGCGCAATTTGGCGCCTCTGACCCAAACCTGGTGTGCTTAGTTCTCAAGTTTGGACAGTCCCCAATCTTCTTTTAGACATGTGTAATTAAGCGCCTCTGACCTGAAAAGTATGAATTGCCCGACGCCAACTAGGCAATGGGAAGAGAACGAGTTTCTTGCCAACCCATCATGCTGGGGTAAAAGTATGAATTGCTCGACGCCAACTAGGCAATGGGAAGAAAATGAGTTTCTCGCCAACCCATCATGCTGGGGTAAAAGTATGAATTGCCCAACGCCGATTAGGCAATGGGAAGAGAACAAGTTTCTCGCCAACCCATCATACTGGGGTAAAAGTATGAATTGCCCGACGCCGACTAGGCAATGGGAAGAGAACAAGTTTCTCGCCAATCCATCATGCTGGGGTAAAAGTATGAATTGCCCAACGCCGACTAGGCTATGGGAAGAGAACAAGTTTCTCGCAAACCCATCATGCTGGGGTAAAAGTATGAATTGCCCAATGCCGACTAGGCAATGGGAAGAGAACAAGTTCCTCGCCAACCCATCATGCTGGGGTAAAAGTATGAATTGCCCAACGCTAACTAGGCAATGGGAAGAGAACAAGTTTCTAGCCAACCCATCATGCTGGGGTAAAAGTATGAATTGCCCAACGCCAACTAGGTAATGGGAAGAGAACAAGTTTCTCGCCAACCCATCATACTGGGGTAAAAGTATGAATTGCCCGACGCCGACTAGGCAATGGGAAGAGAACAAGTTTTTTGCCAACCCATCATGCTGGGGTAAAAGTATGAATTGCCCAACGCCGACTAGGCTATGGGAAGAGAACAAGTTTCTCGCCAACCCATCATGCTGGGGAAAAAGTATGAATTGCTCAACGCCGATTAGGCAATGGGAAGAGGAGATTAAATTCCTCACCAACCCATCATGCTGGGGTAAAAGTATGAATTGCCCAACGCCGATTAGGCAATGGGAAGAGAACAAGTTTGTCACCAACCCATCATACTTGGGTAAAAGTATGAATTGCCCAACGCCGACTAGGCTATGGGAAGAGAACAAGTTTCTCGCCAACCCATCATGCTGGGGTAAAAGTATGAATGGCCCAACGCCGATTAGGCAATGGGAAGAGGAGATTAAATTCCTCGCCAACCCATCATGCTGGGGTAAAAGTATGAATTGCCCAACGCCAACTAGGCAATGGGAAGAGAACAAGTTTATCGCCAACCCATCATACTGGGGTAAAAGTATGAATTGCCCAACGCCAACTAGGCAATGGGAAGAGAACGAGTTTCTCGCCAACCCATCATGCTGGGGTAAAAGTATGAATTGCCCAACGCCGATTAGGCAATGGGAAGAGAACAAGTTTCTCGCCAACCCATCATACTGGGGTAAAAGTATGAATTGCCCGACGCCGACTAGGCAATGGGAAGAGAACAAGTTTCTCGCCAACCCATCATGCTGGGGTAAAAGTATGAATTGCCCGAAGAGAACAAGTTTCTCGCCAACCCATCATACTGGGGTAAAAGTATGAATTGCCTGACGCCGACTAGGCAATGGGAAGAGAACAAGTTTCTCGCCAACCCATCATGCTGGGGTAAAAGTATGAATTGCCCAACGCCGACTAGGCTATGGGAAGAGAATAAGTTTTTCGCCAATCCATCATGCTGGGGTAAAAGTATGAATTGCCCAACGCCGATTAGGCAATGGGAAGAGGAGATTAAATTCCTCACCAACCCATCATGCTGGGGTAAAAGTATGAATTGCCCAACGCCAACTAGGCAATGGGAAGAGAACAAGTTTCTCGCCAACCCATCATACTAGGGTAAAAGTGTGAATTGCCCAACGCCAACTAGGCAATGGGAAGAGAATAAGTTTCTCGCCAACCCATCATACTGGGGTAAAAGTATGAATTGCCCAACGCCGACTAGGCAATGGGAAGAGAACGAGTTTCTCGCCAACCCATCATGCTGGGGTAAAAGTATGAATCGCCCAATACTGATAAAGTAAAGGGAAGAGGAAAGGTTTGGCATTTAAGCCCAAACGTACTCCTCGACAACTCACCATGTTGAGGGGAATAACATGGCTAGCCCAACTCAAACGGTAGTTGGTAAAGGCTAATCAAATCCGTTAATAGCTGGGGGTTTGCTAAAAATCCCATATTAAACTTTAATTTTTACTTCAGCTCGAGAAATTGAGCATAAACGATACCGAGATAAATCGTTTTGACGACAGGTTATTTGTTGGGCAAGCAAATCTGTTTTGAAGCCGGCAAATAAAAGAGTCAAAAGAATCATCTTTATTAAAAAGGTGAAGATACAAAAAGAATTTCAAAGAAACATCGTAAGGTTATCTCTCTCCTGTTTACGAAGTTCTTATTACAAGGAAGATAAAAGTGTAAAGAGAGATGAAACTATTGGCCTCCCAGGAGTCTCAGTTGGTTTATTGTCTCGTCCAAATTTCTACGATGAGAAGCCTCCACGGTTTGTTGAGCTTGCCTACGCAACTCATCATCACTTATTATAAGTTGTTGCTGACGAGATTCTTCTATGGCACGATTCCTGGCCATCTCTTCCTGCTGAATCTGCTCCTGCTGGCCAAGCAACATCTCCCGCTTCTTGACAGATTCTCCTAATCAGAGTTCATTTTCTATCAAGGTGGCCCGAGCTCTGGCAATAGTCTCCTGGGCTTTAGAGATGGCCGCCTGACTTTCCTCAATTCCAAAGTTTACCCTCTGCAGGTCGCCAAGAACGGATTCCCGACTGGCCTGGAGCTCTGTCAGCTCCTGAGACCATCTCTCCTCCTGCTGCCTTAAAATATTTCTTTGAGATAAGGATTCTGCCCGAAGCCGCGCCAGCTCTATCTCAGTGATCGCCTCCACATCCGCCTGACGGAGTGTGTGTAGCGTGGTCACCTGCTCTTCTAAGGCTGCAAGGCGGGCCCGGTATGGAGCTGCTCGATCTTGTCCACCGAATTCTTCGATATTTCCTAAATAGCGGAGTAACAATGGACGTGCGAAGTTGAGGAAATCGTGGCCAGTAAGAACCATCTCGACACATCTTCTTAACAAATGCATAAAATCCTCGACAGTGAAGCCGAAAAGTCTTTCAAGAGGATTTGCACTGTCGGTAGGCAAAGTAGGTAATGCCAAGAAAGGTGTCGTAAGCAAGGGAGCAGTAGTTGCTGGAATTGGAGAAGAAGAAGCCCGTCCCTGCATTAAATTCATAATATGGGGGACCAGTAGAGCCAGTGCAGATCTGGAAGAGCTGGAGACCCCAGACGAAGTACCGTCGGTACAGATCACTTGGGTACTCCCACCAACAGGAAGAGAAGATGGGATCATTTCGCCTGAAGCTCCTCCGGTGGGAGAAGCATCTTCGAACGAGAATTTCAAATTATTCTCCTCCCCTGCTGGAAGGCTTGAAGTCGGAAGAGTTGCAGGTATCTCAGCAGCTACGACAACAGACGATGTTAAAATCGCTAACTGAGAGGGCACGCCAACGACTGTGGGAAATGTCTCAGTGGAACAGACTGGCGTTGGAGATGGCATGCTGGGAGAAGGTGTAACCTCATTAGCAGCAGCTGCGATAATAATCTCAGTTCTCTCGTCACTTCCCAATTCGTCAATTGGGGGAATTGAAGAGGAAACAGAGGCAGGAGCCGGTGTGGAATAATCAGCCACAAACTCACCAGCAGAGCTACCCACACCACCAACGGAGCCGGAATGGTCCATTCTATCGTCAGACTCTACTTGGGTAGTCGAGTGCATTGGCGAAAGAAGTTGATCACCTGCATTTCAGAAGACCAGAAAAGCAGTGTTACGTTAAAATAAATAACGGGCAAAAGATAAAATGCTAAGGGCCATACCAGGCGATACAAGTCCAGTTGTCGGACTTGAAGGAGGAGCCATTATCGTTTCCAGCAGTGTACCCGTCTCGCTACCCGTTAGTTGCGCCCCAGGTTCTGCCACAGGCTCTACAGCCGAAGGAGCTGAAATCTCAGCAACACTTGGAGCTTTGGCAGGTTCATCCTCCCTTGCAACGCTGGGAGTACAGCTGAAGCTAACAAGTCGGAAGCAAGTTTGATAGCCACTTCTTGGGGGGCTATCAAAGTTTCCTGTGCCAGTTTTTGCTTCTTACCCGGCCTTTTCTTTAAAGTGCCGCGGCGTTTGAGAGTTGGACTCAGGGAATGACTGACAACAGGCTGAGAAACTCCACCAGCACCAGTATTGTCGTCATCATCACCGGCATCATCGTCTGATTCGCTGACATCCGAAGGCTCAGCCGCAGCGCCAAGGAATTCTTCCATTCCTTTTATCCTTACCCTAGAAGCACCCTGGCGGCTAATATAGAGGGCTTCAATCTCTTTGCAACAACTGCGATTGAGAGAGAAGCCGGGCACGTCAGCATTCGCAATGTTGAACCAATTGCAGGAGCTGAGGGTCATGGCCAATTCTGGCACCTTCTGGGGCAAGGAGAATTCAGCCTCGGTCTCGCCCGCTGCAAAATGGAACCAGCCACGAGCACCTTCGTATAAGTTCCCCTCGTAAGCGAGATCTTTATTTGGATTGCCCACATAGAGTTGAGAATATCCAAACTGGCGAGCAAAGCGACTCGGAGTATATGGCTCGATCTGACACCTGAGATCTTGACGATACACCAAGTGTCCGGGGCGGATGTTGAGAAGCCACCAAAACGCTCCTGCAGATAAAGTAGTGAACTTATCTGCTCCCACGGCATCCTTCAGCCTCATCCCATATCCTCCGCCGGGAAAGTCAGGAAAACACCGGAAGATCTCGTAATTCTGAAAGCTACGAAGAGTCTTCCGAATCTGGGACATATAATTCTGCCTCCATGAAGAACGTTCATACAGTTCTACAAGGAAGCACTTTTCGCCCGAACGACGCTCTGGTGCACTCATTAAAGAGGGACAGTGCAAGACAAGCCACGCCATCAAATAGGTGTAGGGCATCTCCACCCTAGGGTTTGGAGTTTTCGGCTGGGCAGTCTCCTTCGACTTGCCCTTTCCTTTCCCCTTGACTTTAATAGTAGGGAGGAAATCACGACAAAGCACCCTCAGTCCATATTGCAAATTGCATACCATGGCGGGAAGGAGTCCGAGGGGTCGGCCGTATGCAAGAAGAACCGCTGGATATACCACGGTCACTGCAATCGCTTCCTTGGGCAATGACGGCACGATGCATCTTTTGAGTCATAGCATCAAAAACCCGGCAATGAGACCTCTGTTGGAGATCAGAAATTGGGCTTGATAGTGATAGCCTTAAATGAAGTACCGGGACCGTATCCATTCTCATTGGATTCAGTGGTGTAATATAATAGATGGCGGCCCTTAGCAATATGGTGATCAATCTCTGAACCATAGATGGGTGGATGACCATGGATAATGGCCGAGCTATCCTTAGAATTCAAGTTGGCAAAGAGATATTCGGCCCACTTCTTGTGGCCAATACCGTGATTACGCGCACCCGTCAAGTCAGCGCAGATATGATAATGGCACATCATCTCCCAGTATGTGGCATGGATGCGCTCATCCCTCACCAGTAGCATGTTCAGCTCCTCAGTGGTAGGGATATACTCCTCGTAAGGGACTTCGCCCATCGAGAGCCCAGAAACCTCAAACATCTCGTGGAGAGCGAATCCTAGCTCACCCACTGGTGTAAAGAAAGTACAGGTTTCAGGGTTATACATCTCCAAGAGGCAGTAAAAGTGATAAGCACTCTGGGGAAACCCGAATTGGACATTCCTGATGGCTTTATACAAGCCAATATCCTTTAAAATGGGCTCGTGGGAATCCAGCATGTACTGAACAAGGCGTGCCCACCACATATTGTTAGAAGAATGAACCCAGCCAGGCATACTGAAGTCGCTAGCCGGGTACTGACCATCTTTCGCTAAGAACTCACTTAAGAAAGTTCGGGCACGAGATGGGACTTCTCCCACTGGAAGCTCCTTGCCAAATCGGCCTGGAAGCAAGCCAGTAATGCATCTGGGGGAACCGTCTTGATAAACCCCTTTTGCACCAAATTTTCCTGTTGGGACGCCATCTTGCTCTTGAGTCAGTCCCCACTTTAATTCCCGAGGCATTGCCAGCCTCTGAAGATAGACCAGAGGATAGCTACGATCCATTCTAGGCAAAAACATCAACATTTCGCCTGAGTTATATAGCCAAACACGTTCCCCTTCAGAAAGGATCTCATCTGATTGATCCATCTGGTCTCCAAAGAGGAAGGCGGGTTTCTCCATCGCTTCTCTATTTACAGTTTCGAAGGCTGCGTCAGTTATGATTTCTCGCGCAGTAGTGGGGTGGTACTTGATCAACTTCTCCTTGCGATCCTTCGGGTCTGGCTTGTACGAGGGCAGGATGGTAGTGAAACGGAATTGGCCCGAGGGATCAGAACCCCCAGCAAAGCCGAAGTAGTTCTTGTGGGGAAGAGATTTCATCGAATACCCTACTGCACAAAGAAACACCAGAGTAAGAGAAGTTTCTCTAGGGCAGAAAAATTCTCTAAGTATGGACGCGCGAAGCTAAAGATTAGAACGCGCGAAGCTAAGAATAGCGCCGCGCGAAGCTAAAAATTAGACCGCGCAGAAGTCAAAGTAGCCTCGCGTTTTCAGCGCGACTGCTACTTAAATTAGCCTCGCGTTTTTAGCGCGACTGCTACTTAAAATAGCCTCGCGTTTTTAGCGCGACTGCTACTTGAAATAGCCTCGCATTTTTAGCGCGACTGCTACTTAAAATAGCCTCGCGCTTTAAACGCGAGGATGACGCGATAACTTCGCGTAAGAAGGCAGTCAGAGACTTTTCTTCTTATCCAAGCCTTACGGCAGGAGTACGGCGATCTCGCCGGTAAAAGAGTTGATTGATCAGTTAAATTTAAGCCAAATCACTCTAGAAATGTTCTAAAGAGTCTCGATGGAAGGATTCTTACCCCCGATAGGCGAAATGTGGGCTGGCGCGTCGCTGCCTTGGCCGCCGCCACCACTGCTTGCGCCAGTCGCCGAAGATGGAGCCGCTCGAGAAGTAGCACGAGTCTTGGGTGCCATTGCTGAGAAAAATCGACTGAAAATTCGGAGAAACTCGGTCGGAAGAAGATCGGGTCGTCTGAACTCTGATCGCCTGAATCTCTAAGTTTCTGGAAAATTCTCAAGTAAAGTGAGAAGGATAAGGAATAGAGATTTTATTTAAAATGAAAGGAACCGCCTCTTGGAATTCGGCCCGAATTTCGAAGAAAGAAACTAGCCAGTTACTCTCCAACATGCGAGGCTATTAGCCTTGTGCGATGATGGAAAATGCGAAGTTGTTTTACTCCGCGCAACTTTACAAAACGCAAGGATAGCCTGTGCCTTAGCTTCGCGTTTTCATGGAAAAACTTAGATTTTTGACGAGTGCAATTAGGCGCTTCCATCTAAGTTAAGGCGATCTTTATCCGATCATTTGGGTATTATCAGTCTAAGTTACGCAGAAGTGCCTTAGACTATTTTACCAAAATTATTGACCATCTGCTTGTTGAGCAAGCAAAATTCTTGAAGCTAACAGATAGAGAGGAAAATAATTTGCTCTTTATTCATAAAAGAAGATATTACAAAGAGGGAGTTATAGCTCTCCCAAAAGCTTTTACATGATCAACTTGTCAATAACCAAACAGTAAGATTTCTCTACGGGGTGTTGAAGCTCAGTTCCCTGGTTCACATGTAAAAGAACTCCAGATTTCTCTACGGGGTGTTGAAGCTCAGTTCCCTGGTTCACATGCAAAAGATCTGCTCTGCAAATGTCAACTAGGATCTGTCATCCGAAATGAAGCACGAGAGGAAAGGAAAGTTCAAGCACTGCAATTCTGAACTGCAAGTGCTGCAATTCTGCACTGCAAGTGCTGCAGCTCCTTATTTACAGCCCCTTCAGGAGTTTATCTCTCGGAGCCAGAGCTTGAAACCTGCAACTATGTTGTAAAGCATATGCTTCTGACTTCCTTAGAGTTACTTTTGCTGATGAAGATCGATGGACCCGCATACACTCCTCTTCAGAAAGGATTGGACTTACTGCAAAAGGAACAGAGTTTCCAAAAGAGTGAAAACGCGGAGCTAAGCTAACTCCGCGCACAGTTGAAGAAATAGCCTCGCGCTTTAAACGCAGAGGATGATGCGATAACTTCGCGTAAAGGGGGACAAGATTTCTTTCTGCTCTTTCCTTCTCTTTCAAATTCATAGCGACTGCTAATCAAAGATAGCCTCGCAATTCATTGCGACTGCTAATCAAGGATAGCCTCGCAATTCATCGCGACTGCTAATCAAAGATAGCCTCGCAATTCATCGCGACTGCTAATCAAGGATAGCCTCGCAATTCATCGCGACTGCTAATCAAGGATAGCCTCGCAATTCATAGCGACTGCTAATCAAAGATAGCCTCGCAATTCATAGCGACTGCTAATCAAAGATAGCCTCGCAATTCAACGCGACTGCTAATCAAAGATAGCCTCGCAATTCATTGCGACTGCTAATCAAAAATAGCCTCGCAATTCATAGCTATTGCTAATCAAAGATAGCCTCGCGGATTCATTGAGACTACTAGTAAAGCCCCGCGTTTCAAGCGCAGGGACGACACAATAAAACAGCGATCTCGCCGACAAGATAAGCAATCATCCAGAATAAACCAAGCCAAAATATCTCAGAATGGTTCTTAGAAAACTAAGAGATGAGGTTTTTACCTTCGGAAGACGCTGCATAGACTGGTTCGCTATTGCATTTACCTTCACGGCTGCTGCCATTAACGCCGGCCAACTTGCGAAAAGCCAAACTCCTCTGGAGAGACATCCTAATGATGAAAATCTATGGAGAATTGAACGAAGATCAGTTGAAGATCATTCGTGAGTCACTCGAGTTCTCAGAAATTCTTCGGATGAGATGAAGAAGAAGATGAGCCGGGAGCTCTATTTAAACAGAATTTCTGTTGCTTGGTATTCGGCATAGAAACTCAGGGTAATTAATGACGTAATTACTCATTTCACTGAAGACGAAGTGAAGCTGATTAGCTCCGCGTAAGTGAGCATAACGCGAGATAGACTTGGTATTCTAACTCCGCGTTTCAGTTTAGATATCCAAAGTATTTCAAAATCTGCTAAAGTCTAAACCATTTTGAAAACTTTGGAGGGGGTTCTGTTGGCAGTGAAAATTTCTAAGTTAAAAGTATTTTCCACAACAAAACGCGGAGCTATTCAATAGCCCTGCGTTTGGTTATATTAACCCTGCGTTTGAGTGAAACGCGGAGATGTTTAATAGCTCCGCGTTGATTCCACAGTCTGGCTTGTATTAGCCTCGCGTTTGAGTAAAACGCGGAGATGATCAATAGCTCCGCGTTTTGGTTATTTAGCGTCGTGTTTTGATGCGATTAAAGCTCCGCGTAAGCAGATAACCAGAATCTCAAATTGATTGAGATTATGATTCTGGGCTTATCCAAATACCCGAATCAAGTCTAATCAGAATTCCATCAAAACTAAGATATTTGATTGGAATCCCTGATAAGGATGAGTTCTATTTAGATAGAAACTCTTGCATTAACCTGGGGCTATAAATACCTTCCTGGTGAAACCCTAGTGGTCTTCTTTTTGGCATCGGAAGTCTCCTATCGATCCTTTGGCAATTCAAGTACGCGAGAGAGCCTTGAAGCCTTTGCTGATCATCTTTCGAAATCTTGGAGAATTCAAGTTACGCACAGAGCCTTGAGTTCGTGAAGATCAGAGAAAATCACCATCTTCTTTCTAGAGTTCTTGAGAAGTTCGAGTTACGCGAGAGAGCCTTGAACAAATCAAAACCAGAGAAGATCGTCTATAGTCGGCCGATATCTTTAAAAGAGAAGATTTCAACGTACCGATCGTCCAAAGGAACTACTATAGATCCCATCGCCACAGATCCCACGAAACTATTGTAAAAGAGAGAGATTGAACTATAAAATCCTCTCGTTTGTTCTCTTTTTATCTCTTATTCACTTCTATTGTAATTCAAGCCTATTCGATGGAAGGAAGTAAAGCAACTTTTACGACGAACACCGTGTGATTTCCTAAATTTTTTATGATTTTTCTACAAATTTAAAACAAACATAGAGATTTTTCTAACATACAGAAACAAATACAGACAGTTTTAAAAATTCAGAAACAAACAGTACATACCGGAACAGTAGCCATCACACCGGAGACTCTTGTACAGACTGCAGACCCCTACCGGCCAAAAAGGAACGTCCCCCGGGCTCTGATCACCATAGGCTCTGATACCAGGATTAAGCTACTCACTACTACTACTGTCACAAAGCTGAAGAAGAAGAAGAAGGCGTTGAGGGACTTAAAAGGTGTTGGAGAAGCTTGCTGATATTTTTGCCGAATTGCCGATGTCCTTCTCATCCTTCGGAAGCCTCCTTTTATAGACGTGAAGCTTGCACGAGAAGCCTCCTGAGAATCTTGCTGTAGAAGCCTTGTCATGAGTCTTCACTGTTAACGTCTTCTCCCTGTAAGGAATCTTCACTGTTGGTGTCTTGTCTCGAATATGCACTGTTGATGTCAGGAATCTTTACTGTAGAATTCTTTGTCACGAATTTGTCAGGACCGTACTGTTGTTGGCAGGAATCTTTACTGTAGAAGTTTTGTCACGAATCCCTGATGCTTGTCGTCTAGTGCTGTCTTCTTTGTGAAGCCTTGGAGGATCCGATGTTTGGGATTTGAGGGAGCCTCCTGTTTTTTTTTTTTTTTTTTAAGTCTCTAGTCGCTCATGTTATCGAGATTTTGTATGTCTTCATCTCCCATGTATTCTTTTGCCCATTTTGCCATGTCTTGCTGAACTATTATGTCTTCTACCATCTTCTTTTGTCTATAATATTGAATTAATTCTTCATTGGCTGATCTGATAAATTTTGGGACTTTACAATTAATTTCTTCGTCTACATAGACTCTGTAGATTTCAGTTTCTGTGGCTAATCTGAATCTATTTCCACTGTATTTTTGCCAGTTGAATTCATACGCTATGGTTTTTGCTCTCCAGTGCCTGATTTGTCTTGGGATTTCTTTATCACAAATTACCCCCCTGTCTTCTCAATCTGGACGTAGGGGATGGGCTAGTCTGTGTGTAATCCATGCACTGTGCTTTGTATGATACCATACTCTTTTTATGTATTCTGCTATTATGGAATCGAATTCTATCTTGAGCTGTGGCCTTTTTCATGTGAAAGCTTCTGAAACTGGAAATGCGAAGGAATCTGGGAGTAATTCTGCATGATCTGGATGGCTAACGATTATTTGTGAAACAAATCCCATATCTAAGAAGTCTTTCCAACTATAATCTGTTCCTTGGAGTTTTTCCGTCTTTACTTGCCCTAATTGAATATTTAGTCTGTAGATGCTATAGGCTAACTTACATTGACATTTTGGTTGTGAGAGATCCATGTTGTTGCAGATACCATTGTTGATGCATCTATCGGTATTGGCATAATGTATCACCTGGTCTACAGATACTCCCATGCATCTTCTTTCACCCTTTTGGATTTCATTGAGTATCTGTTGCATGTCTTTGGCTTTTCGATTGAAATTGTTTTGAACTTTCTGGTGAATCTTCTGTCTGATATCTTCTGGGAGAAAAGATAATTCATCATTTGTTTTGAAAAATAGTCTGGCTTGCATGGCTTCCGTATCTCTCATATTTTGGAGGCTCTCTTTTCTACCTTTTTCACTATTATTTGTGAGGCACTCCTTTCTTTCCACTTCTCTCGTATTTTTTAGGCACTCCTTTTCTTTCTGCAAGCTCACAGCTAACTGTGTTTGTTGATAGAGATCTTTAACCAATCTTTCCTTTTGTATTTTTAGATTTTTAAAGTGCTTCATAATAACTTGACAATCTCTACACTCTGTTGATAATTCTAGCTTACTTGTATTTGGTTGACTTTCTTGTGACATAAACACTTTAAGGCTTTCGTCGAAATGCCAGGAGGTTGGAATATTATTTCTTGCATATTCTATAGCTTCTTTAACATTATAAAAACCTTTAAAAACTGGATTATCAAAGTTTGAGACTAATCTTCTAACTGTATTCTAATTTTTGTAAATTCCTACTTGATGACCTCTAAGTATGACGTAGCATATAAAACTCCGAGACTGGGGTGTCTGGATAATACCTTTAAAATAATAAGCTAATGCTTTGATTACTTTAACATTCTCTTTTGGTTGATCTAGTCTTACATTCCATAAATTATCTAATAGACATTGTTGCACTAAATCTACCTGAAATTCAGTGATTCTGATTGACTCTTTACTCTGAGTGGCGTACTGCTTGAGATATATATCTCCAAACCTCATGAACTCTCTAGAATTTATCTGCAAATTTAAATACCAAAGAATTAGTATAGATAATTTTTGTGTAATTACATGCTCAAATTTTGGTCCGTATTTAGGTCCTATAAATTTTGTCCATTCACATAATTTTCTTTTCTTTAATACTAATTTATTAATTGCTATACAGTATAGTCGATATGCTTTGGTTATTCCTGGAATTTTACAATTGAATTCTCTGTTTGATTCTATTGTTCTCTTTTCTATTATTCTTCTTAATTTTTTATGGAAAAAATATTCATTACGTGTTTTTGTGTATATGATTTGTTTAAGATGAAAAAAATTTATATTTTTTTGAAGGGTTCCTGTTATGTGATTTGCAAATCTTTTCTGATCCTGTGTTTCCTTATTCTCTGTGAGTGTTGTGACCTTTTGTCCAATCTCAAAGTATTATTTAAATAGTTTCATATGGATTTTATTCTGTGGTATGTTCTTCGAATTATTATTCCTTGTATTTCTCTTTATTTGTAACTTATTCGAGTTACTTGGTGTTTTAAGTATTTTCCCAACATGTATTAACCTTTTGTTAGATCTGACATTTTCGTTTGATTTTGTCCTGTACTCATCACCTGTAGGCATTTTACTCTTGTTTTGATGTTCGAATAGGTTGTATGTCCCAGGGTTAAACCTAAAATAGTGTAACAAATCTTTATGTCGGAGGTATGTCTCTTGTATCCTACTGATCCAATAGTCTTTTTCTTGAGTAGTGCTATTTTGATCCTTATACATCTCTTTCCGGTAATTAATTATTTCAGGTATCGAGTTGTATTCTTGTCTGGAGTATATTTCCTTGGTTTGCATCGTGTTAATTGGTTGTCTTGGACGAATTCTTAGTCTGCCAATATGATCTATCCTTCTTACTGTTTCCTTTGTTTCTCGTACTACTTCATTGTTTTCTATCGTACACTTCTATTTCCCGTTAGGGATTTCTTCGGAGTTTAGGATCACCTCTTCAACTGTTCTTTCTACATTGTTAATTTGGTAATTATTTTCTTCCTCCATCTTTTCTTTATCCCTAATTGTACTGTTTACTGCTTTTGTTGTTTCCTCTTTACTACCTTCTTGTTTATCTGGATTATCATCGTTATTTTCCTTTTCGTCCTCTTTAGTTTTGCTTATGATATCGGGTTCAATCTTTTCTTAACTAGGATTATATCCAAAATGACTTAATAGTCCCTTAAATTTTTTATGGATTTCTTTGAGTTGTTGGGTCAGATCTTTTCTGGCTTCTAGAGTTAAGTTGGGATTTATGCCCTGTTCATTTAATCTTTCTATTCGGAGAACTAGCTCATCAAATTTTTTTTTGGAATATCTTGGGGTGTTCATCATATCATATATATCATTATACATGGTGTCATATTTACTACAACTTGCTCTACATATCTCGCAATTGCACAATATGCCGGTAGCCATCTAAGATGTTAGTGGATAACTAGCCCTGTGTAGCCTATGGTGCCTAAAACCGTCTCCTAAGGATCACCCTACAAAATGCCTATCCGCGGCAACAAAGGGATTAGTTTAGGAATCTAGGTTTTAAGGTTACTCAATTCTAGTAAGGGACACTTAGAGTGTAATTAGAACAATTTTGATACAGGTTGTGAGAAAATATAGGTCATGATTATAGTCTATTTGATACCATGTAAGTGCTATGTAAGCTATAAATCCTTCCCCAAATTTTTCTGATTTTTACTTGATTTTTTCGGATTTTGCTACAGTAACATCCTCTAATTTTTTATGGTTTTTTCTACGAACACAGAAACTTACACAGAAACAAATACAGACAGTTTTTAAAAATTCAGAAACAAACAGTACATACCGGAACAGTAGCCATCACACCGAAGACTCTTGAACAGACTGCAGACCCCTACCGCCCAAAAAGGAACGTCCCCCCGGGCTCTGGTACCAGGATTAAGCTACTCACTACTACTACTTCACAAAGCTGAAGCAGAAGAAGAAGAAAGTACAAAAGGAAATACACTCAGAAACACTTAATTATACATATAGGTGGTGGAGAACTACAAGTTGTTGGTGGTCTGATCGGCAGGCATAAACCAGGCAAGACGGATGAGGGAGGATGAGAGGGAAAGAGAGGATGGTGATGAAGAAGAAGGCATTGAGGGACTTAAAAGGTGTTGGAGAAGCTTGCTGATGTTTTTGCCGAATTGCCGATGTCCTTCTCATCCTTCGGAAGCCTCCTTTTATAGACGAGAAGCCTTGCACGAGAAGCCTCCTGAGAATCTTGCTGTAGAAGCCTTGTCATGAGTCTTCACTGTTGACGTCTTATCCCTGTCAGGAATCTTCACTGTTGGTGTCTCGTCTCGAATCTGCACTATTGATGTCAGGAATCTTTACTGTAGAATTCTTTGTCATGAATCTATTAAGACCGTACTGTTGTTGGCAGGAATCTTTACTGTAGAAGTCTTGTCACGAATCCTTGATGCTTGTCATCTAGTGTTGTCTTCTTTGTGAAGCCTTGGAGGATCCGATGTTTGGGATTTGAGGGAGCCTCTTTTTTTTTTTTTTTTTAAGTCTCTAGTCGCTCATGTTGTCGAGATTTTGTATGCCTTCATCTCCCATGTGTCTTAGTAGGTCTGATGGCGTGTATTCTTCTGCCCATTCTGCCATGTCTTGCTGAACTATTCTGTCTTCAACCATCTTTTTTTGTCTATAATATTGAATTAATTCTTCATTGGCTGATCTGATAAATTTTGGGACTTTACAATTAATTTTTTTGTCTACATAGACTCTGTAGATTTCAGTTTCTGTTGCTAATCTGAATCTATTTCCACTGTATTTTTGCCAGTTGAATTCATACACTATGGTTTTTGCTCTCCAGTACCTGATTTGTCTTGGGATTTCTCTGTCACAAATTACCCCCCTTTCTTCTCTATCTGGATGTAGGGGATGGTCTAGTCTGTGTGTAATCCATGCACTGTGCTTTGTAGGATGCCATACTCCTTTTATGTATTCTGCTATTATGGAATCGAATTCTATCTTGAGCTGTGGCCTTTTTCCTATGAAAGCTTCTGAAACTGGAAATGCTAAGGAATCTGGGAGTAATTCTGCATGATCTGGATGGCTAACGATTATTTGTGAAACAAATTCCATATCTAAGAAGTCTTTCCAACCATAATCTGTTCCTTGAAGTTTTTACGTCTTTACTTGCCCTAATTGAATATTTAGTCTGTAGATGCTATAGGCTAACTCACATTGACATTTTGGTTGTAAGAGATCCATGATGTTGCAGATACCATTGTTGATGCATCTATCGGTATTGGCATAATGTATCACCTGGTCTACAGATACTCCCCTACATCTTCTTTCACCCTTTTGGATTTCATTGAGTATCTGTTGCATGTCTATGTCTTTTCGATAGAAATTGTCTTGAACTTTCTGGTGAATCTTCTGTCTGATATCTTCTGGGAGAAAAGATAATTCATCATTTGTTTTGAAAAATAATCTGGCTTGCATGGCTTCCGTATCTCTCATATTTTGGAGGCTCTCTTTTCTACCTTTTTCACTCTTATTTGTGAGGCACTCCTTTCTTTGCTCTTCTCTCGTATTTTTGAGGCACTCCTTTTCTTTCTGCAAGCTCACAGCTAACTGTGTTTGTTGATAGAGATCTTTAACCAATCTTTCCTTTTGTATTTTTAGAGTTTTAAAGTGCTTCATAATAACTTGACAATCTCTACACTCTGTTGGTAATTCTAGCTTACTTGTACTCGGTTGACTTTCTTGTGACATAAACTTTTTAAGGCTTTCGTCGAAATGGCAGGAGGTTGGAATATTATTTCTTGCATATTCTATAGCTTCTTTAACATTATAAAAACCTTTAAACACTGGATTATCAAAGTTTGAGACTAATCTTCTAATTGTATTCCAATTTTTATAAATTCCTACTTGATGACCTCTAAGTATGACGTAGCATATAAAACTCCGAGACTGGGGTGTCTGGATAATACCTTTAAAATAATAAGCTAATGCTTTGATTACTTTAACCTTCTCTTTTGGCCGATCTAGTCTTAGATTCCACAAATTATCTAATAGACATTATTGCACTAAATCTACCTAAAATTCAGTGATTCTGAATGACTCTTTACTTGGTGTTTTAAGTATTTTCCCAACATGTATTAACCTTTTGTTAGATCTGACATTTTCGTTTGATTATGTCCTGTACTCATCACCTGTAGGCATTTTACTCTTGTTTTGATGTTCGAATAGGTTGTATGTCCCAGGGTTAAACCTAACATAGTGTAACAAATCTTTATGTCGGAGGTATGTCTCTTGTATCCTGCTGATCCAATAATCTTTTTCTTGAGTAGTGCTATTTTGATCCTTATACATCTCTTTCCGGTAATTAATTATTTCAGGTATCAAGTTGTATTCTTGTCTGGAGTATATTTCCTTGGTTTGCATCGTGTTAATTGGTTGTCTTGGACGAATTCTTAGTCTGCCAATATGATCTATCCTTCTTACTGCTTCCTTTATTTCTCGTACTACTTCATTGTTTTCTATCGTACACTTCTTTTTCCCTTTAGGGAGTTCTTCGGAGTTTAGGATCACTTCTTCAACTGTTCTTTCTACATTATTAATTTGGTAATTATTTTCTTCCTCCATCTTTTCTTTATCCCTAATTGTACTGTTTACTGCTTTTGTTGTTTCCTCTTTACTACCTTCTTGTTTATCTGGATTATCATCGTTATTTTCCTTTTCATCCTCTTTAGTTTTGCTTATGATATCGGGTTCAATCTTTTCTTGACTAGGATTATATCCAAAATGACTTAATAGTCCCTTAAATTTTTTATGGATTTCTTTGAGTTGTTGGGTCAGATCTTTTCTGGCTTCTAAAGTTAAGGTTGGATTTATGCCCTGTTCATTAAATCTTTCTATTCGGAGAACTACCTCATCAAATTTTTTTTTAGAATATTTTTTGGTGTTCATCATATCATGTATATCATTATACATGGTGTCATATTTACTACAACTTGCTCTACATATCTCGCAATTGCACAATATGCTGGTAGCCATCTAAGATGTTAGTGGATAACTAGTCCTGAGTAGCTTATGGTGCCTAAAACCATCTCCTAAGGATCACCCTACAAAACGCCTATTCGCGGCAACAAAGGGATTATTTTAGAAATCTGGGCTTTAAAGTTACTCAACTCTAGTAAGGGACACTTAGAGTGTAAGTAGGACAGTGTTGATACAGGTTGTGAAAAAATATAGGTCAAGATTATAGTCTATTTGATACCATGTAAGTGCTATATAAGCTATATATCCTTCCCCAAATTTTTCTGATTTTTACTTTATTTTTTCGGATTTTGCTACAGTAACATCTTCTAATTTTTTATGGTTTTTTCTACGAACACAGAAACTTACACAGAAACAAATACAGACAGTTTTTATAAATTCAGAAACAAACAGTACATACCGGAACAGTAGCCATCACACCGAAAACTCTTGTACAGACTGCAGACCCCTACCGCACAAAAAGGAATGTCCCCCTGGTATCAGAGCCCGGGGGGACGTTCCTGTTTGGGCAGTAGGAGTCTGCAGTCTGTACAAGAGTCTCCGGTGTGATGGCTACTGTTCCGGTATGTACTGTTTGTTTCTTAATTTTTAAAACTGTCTGTATTTGTTTCTGTATGTTAGAAAAATCTCTATGTTTGTTTTAAATTCATAGAAAAAATCATAAAAAATTTAGGAAATCACTCGGGACTAAATACCGACTCACAGCTTGCATGATTACTGTCCTAGTGTCATTCTAAGTATCCCCTGTTAGATTTGAGTAACTTTAAAGCCCAGATTTCTAAAGTGATCCCTTTGTTGCCGCGGATAGGCGTTTGTAGGGTGACCCTCAGGAGACGATTTTAGGCACCATGGGCTACTCAGAGCTAGCTACCAAGTGATATCCTAGTTGGCTAGCGACATACCATGCATATTTGAAAGCTGTAGAAGAGATTATAGTCGCTTAGAATATTTTTCAGTAGCAACAGATAAAAATCTAACAAATATTACAAGCTTTATCAACACCCTGTTTGATTATGTAGTTTGCAGATTTAATAAGATAGAAAAACAGCAAAGTAAGGTAATAGAACAAAATGAAGTATATATTTCTAAGCTTTGTAAAACTGTTCGAGATAATCCCTCAAAACAATTCGACAGAGAAATAACAAAATTCGACAAGGAAGTAAGAGAAATATTAGGAAGATTAGATCGAATTGATGGTCTAGGAACAAGTTTAAGACAAAAGAAACCGAGCGAATAGATAAACATGATACAAGTAGATAGAAAATACTCCAGAAAAGATCATGACTCGATTGTGGAGCTAATTAACTGTTGGAAAGAACTATATAAGGACCCACGCAATACTGTCCAGGAAAGAGACCATCTAGTAAATAGAATGAAAGAGACCTACCAACAAAATAAGGAGATGTTACACCTTTTTAACTTCGATCCTGAAATATATAACCTAGAAAGTGAAGAAGAGCCAGAAAGCACCGCAGATTCAGATAACGAGGACTACAGGATGACTATATACGATGAATACGAGTTTGAACACAAGAAAGGAATTGATTCTGACAGTGAGGTAATACATGTAGGGGAAGATAGCAAAACTGCAATAGATTTAAACAACCCACAAATAGGTGGGAGTATGAAGATCGACGATTTAATAAAAAGAAGTGTATCCCAAGAGGGAACCTATCTAGATCTATCTAATATACATTTCAAAGATAAACAAAAGGTTATAGATGACTGGGCGCAATCTCTAGCCGTCGTAATCACAAATCATGAAGGATCATGGGACAATGAAAGATTTGTCGATTACATTACAGGAACTTTACAAGGAGATGTCTTACAGTGGATGAAACAATGGATAAACTCAGAAGAAGGAAAAAGTAAACGGAAAGAATATGGAGAAAGCGATAGGTTCGCAAGTTTTGAAAAAATCCAAAATGATTTCATAAAAATCATTAAAGAAAATTTATGTGGGTACATAGATGAAAAGTCCCAAGAAGAAGAAGTTTTGTATGCACTATCTAAAATTGAATTGTGTGAGATATGTGAATTCAAAGAATATGCAAAACATTCTCAAAATACTTTTACAAATTAGATTACTATAAGGCACAAAATTGGCTTGATCCTTTCTTCCACAAACTTCCTAACCCATGGCTTACCAAAACAAGAAACGGATACCCAGACTACTTAAAGCGAATTGAGAAGAAGGATAATCTGGGGCACCGAATACACTATGCGCTTAAAATTATACAATACGACTGTTTTAATATAAAATCCTACAGAAAAATGAAAAACAAAATAAGTAACTCCCCTAAAGGAAGAAGGTGCTGCGAAAAAATAATTGGTAAAAAATGGAAAATAGGAAGTGAGAAAAAGGTAAAACCACCACTTAGAAAAAGATTTCGATGGAAACCATTGACAAGAAGTAGAGGGTTTGTCAGAAATAATAAATATGTTAGAAAGAAAGATGAGTCATCCACACAAAGAGAACCCCCTACACAAAAGGACAAAAGAATTGCAGATGCTTTGTATGCGATGAATAGGGATATTTTGCTAGGGATTGTCCTAGGAGAGGAAAGAATGCTCAAAAAATGATAAAATATATGGAGGAACAGGAGCTTGAAATCTGTTTGGGTGAAGAAATCATGCCAACAGATATAATACTTTATGAACTTGAGGTTGAGGATGACTCGGATGACGAACTAGTTTTCATGATGAATGAAGATTTAGGTCCAATCACACCCTCAGTATCAGAACTAGACAATATAACATTAGGAGATGTGGTCGGAAGAGAAACAATTTTTAGTCCAGAGAACATCGATAGAATGAAAAAAGATCAACTAATAAAGAAAACAGAAATTTACAAAATTTCACGGTTCAATTTCTTCTCCAGAAGAATAATCAAAAATTTTAACGAAAATACAACAGCAAATTTGTCAGCCGGGGGAAGAGTAGACATTCCAATCTTTAGTCGTGAAAAAGTACGAAGATGGAAAAAGAAATATCCAGAAATTCGCTATATCCACGTTGGCCTGATTCAAATTAAAATCAATGCACTATTTAGAGCAGGCATAGATATTCCTATAATAACACTCGTAATGGACAATCGATTCACCAATTGCCATCAGGCTTTAATAGGAGGCTTCCAATCCAATCTAGTAAATCAAACCGTATGGTCCATTATCCGACCCAACTATTTTATCTCTATATCTGACCCAAATATAATAGATACTGTACGACTAAAAATCAAGACCCAAGGAATGAACATGAAAACCAACTCACACGATCTGGCCATAGAATATACAACGATTCATGAATTAACTCAGACCACAGAGGCAAGAACAGTTTCAAACCAACGGGAAATAATCGAAATATTTGAACCAAAACCTTTTGAGGAAGAAATCAAACCCCGACTAATGAATATAAAAGATCTCACGGTACCTAGACAATGGTTCCTTGAAGACTTAATACAAACCGAAAAACCAAAACACTTTGGAGGAATAGAAATACAAAGTTCTGGAAATAGCCTATATATTAAAAATAATTCAAAACAACCTTTACTTACAAGAAGTAATAGTGAAAGACAAACTAGGGAAGTGCCTAAGAGATCAATTACCAGGGAAGAAATACAAGAACCACTGCTGTCACGATTATTAGGAGGAGACAAAAAATTAAGCCCAAACATTAAAGAAACAAGCCAAAAGCTCAGTATACCCCTCATGCCAGGGTCGACGTCTTGACAGGAGGCTGTCGAAGGAGCTGTCGAGTTTAGTTGTTAATAGTAATTTTTTATAAGTAGATATTTATGTACTAAGCATCTTACAGGAAAACATGAAGAAAGGAAAAGAGATGATTGTGTCAGAAAAGCCGAAAGGAAAACAAATTCTTGAGGAAGCTAGACAAGCATTTCCTGAAGAAATCTTCCTGAGTATCAAAATAATGACACTCGATCACAAAGAAAATATAAGAGGGATCCTGTCAAAAAATAGAACAGATATTATCCTAGCCCGGAATAACTATATGAAGCTTTTTAAATTCATGAAAGAAGGAATGTGGGATATCCAAGGAGTCGAATGGGGGCTCGTAAGCCAACTATGCTACAGACTGCGAGGAGAACACGAATGGTGCAAACTACCAGTAATGTTAAGATTTTTTAGCCACAAACTAGCCACAAGCATTAATTATCATCATTTGTTCACCTTCCAAATATTCAGCATGGTTGGATGGAGGGAAGAGACAAAATTTTTCCAGCCATATCAAATATGGATATTCGGTTACCCTGAACAATGACAGAAATTTGACCCAAAATACAACATTGAAGGAGTCAATTATAATTATTTTTGGTATAACAGTTTTATCGAGCTAGTCGACAGAGCAAGAAAGCTAATCAGAAATATCAGTAACTACTCAATCATGACAGATGGAAGAAGGAAAGTCGCCACCAAGGACTATAATGCAAACCGAAAGAACAAAAACACAAGGCAATGAAGCTGTTACAAGATATAGCTTTCAACCAGAAGAATTTAGACATCCCGACAGAGTTCAAGTGGATATGTAATAGTAATATATATAAAAAAAAAGGCTCCTCCAAGGCTTCACAAAGAAGACAGCACTAGACAACAAGCATCAAGGACAAGACTTCTACAGTAGAGATTCCTACCAACAACAGTACGGTCCTGACAGATTCGTGACAAAGAATTCTACAGTAAAGATTCCTGACATCAACAGTACAGATTCGAGATAAGATACCAACAGTGAAGATTCCTGACAGCGACAAGACGTCAACATTGAAGACTCATGACAAGGCTTCTACCGCAAGATTCTCAGGAGGCTTCTCATGCAAGGCTTCTCGTCTACAAAAGGAGGCTTCCAAAGGATGAGAAGGATATCGGCAATTCGGCAAAAACATCAGCAAGCTTCTCCAACACCTTTTAAGTCCCTCAACACCTTCTTCTTCATCACCATCCTCTCTTTCCCTCTCATCCTCTCCCATCCATCTTTCCTGGTTTATGCCTGCCGATCAGACCACCAACAACTTGTAGTTTTTCACCACCTATATATATAATTAAGTGTGTTTGAATGTATTTCCCTTTGTACTTTCTTCTTCTTCTGCTTAAGCTTTGTGACAGTAGTAGTAGTGAGTCGCTTAATCCTGGTATCAGAGCCCGGGGGGACGTTCCTTTTTGGGCGGTAGGGGTCTGCAGTCTGTACAAGAGTCTCCGGTGTGATGGCTACTGTTCTGGTATGTACTGTTTGTTTCTGAATTTTTAAAAACTATTTGTATTTGTTTCTGTGTAAGTTTCTGTGTTCGTAGAAAAAACCATAAAAAATTAGACGATGTTACAGTAGCAAAATCCGAAAAAATCAAGTAAAAATCAGAAAAATTTGGGGAAGGATTTATAGTTTACATAGCACTTACATGGTATCAAATAGACTATAATCTTGACCTATAGTTTCTCACAACCAGTATCAACACTGTCCTAATTACACTCTAAGTGTCCCTTACTAGAGTTGAGTAATCTTAAAGCCCAGATTGCTAAAGTAATTCCTTTGTTGTCGCGGATAGGCGTTTTGTAGGGTGATCCTTAGGAGACGGTTTTAGGCACCATAGGCTACTCAGGGCTAGTTATCCACTAACACTTAGATGGCTACCGGCATATTGTGCAATTGCGAGATATGTACAGCAAGTTGTAGTAAATATGACACCATGTATAATGATATATATGATATGATGAACACCCCAAGATATTCCAAAAAAAAATTTGATGAGGTAGTTCTCCGAATAGAAAGATTAAATGAACAGGGCAAAAATCCCAACTTAACTCTAGAAGCCAGAAAAGATCTAACCCAACAACTCGAAGAAATCCATAAAAAATTTAAGGGACTATTAAGTCATTTTGGATATAATCCTAGTCAAGAAAAGATTTAACCCGATATCATAAGCAAAACTAAAGAGGACGAAAAGGAAAATAACGATGATAATCCAGATAAACAAGAAGGTAGTAAAAAGGAAACAACAAAAGCAGTAAACAGTACAATTAGGGATAAAGAACAGAGGGAGGAAGAAAATAATTACCAAATTAATAATGTAGAAAGAACAGTTGAAGAGGTAATCCTAAACTCCGAAAAACTCTCTAACGGGAAAAAGAAGTGTACGATAGAAAACAATGAAGTAGTACGAGAAACAAAGGAAACAGTAAGAAGGATAGATCATATTGGCAGACTAGGAATTAGTCCAAGACAACCAATTAACACGATGCAAACCAAGAAAATATACTCCAGACAAGAATACAACTCGATACCTGAAATAATTAATTACCGGAAAGAGATGTATAAGGATCAAAATAGTACTACTCAAGAAAAAGACTATCGGACCAGTAGGATACAAAAGACATACCTCCGGCATAAAGATTTGTTACACTATTTTAGGTTTAACCCTGGGACATACAACCTATTCGAACATCAAAACAAGAGTAAAATGCCTACAGGTGATGAGTACATGACAGAATCAAACGAAAATGTCAGATCTAATAAAAGGTTAATACATGTTGGGAAAATACTTAAAACACCAAGTTACTCGAATAAGTTACAAAGAAAGAGAAATACAAGGAATAATAATTCGAAGAACATACCACAGAATAAAATCCATATGAAACTATTTCTCAAATACTTTGAGATTGGGCAAAAGGTCACAACACTCATAGAGAATAAGGAAACACAGGATCAGAAAAGATTTGCAAATCACATAACAGGAACCCTTCAAAAAAATATAAATATTTTTCACCTTAAACAAATCATATACACAAAAACACGTAATGAATATTGTTCCATAAAAAATTAAGAAGAATAATAGAAAGGAGAACAATTGAATCAAACAGAGAATTCAATTGTAAAATTTCAGGAATAACCAATGCATATCGACTATACTGTATAGCAATTAATAAATTAGTATTAAAGAAAAGGAAATTATGTGAATGGACAAAATTTATAGGACCTAAATACGGACCAAAATTTGAGCATGTAATTACACAAAAATTATCTATACTAATTCTTTGGTATTTAAATTTGCAGATAAATTCCAGAGAGTTCATGAGGTTTGGAGATATATATCTCAAGCAGTACGCCACTTAGAGTAAAGAGTCATTCAGAATCACTGAATTTCAGGTAGATTTAGTGCAACAATGTCTATTAGATAATTTGTGGAATCTAAGACTAGATCAGCCAAAAGAGAAGGTTAAAGTAATCAAAGTATTAGTTTATTATTTTAAAGGTATTATCCAGACACCCCACTCTCGGAGTTTTATATGCTACGTCATACTTAGAGGTCATCAAGTAGGAATTTATAAAAATTGGAATACAGTTACAAGATTAGTCTCAAAGTTTGATAATCCAGTGTTTAAAGGTTTTTATAATGTTAAAGAAGCTATAGAATCTGCAAGAAATAATATTTCGACCTCCTGGCATTTCGACGAAAGCCTTAAAGAGTTTATGTCACAAGAATGTCAACCGAGTACAAGTAAGCTAGAATTATCAATAGAGTGTAGAGATTGTCAAGTTATTATGAAGCACTTTAAAAATCTAAAAATACAGAAGAAAAGATTGGTTAAAGATCTCTATCAACAAACACAGTTAGTTGTGAGCTTGCAGAAAGAAAAGGAGTGCCTAAAAAATACGAGAAAAGAGGAAAGAAAGGAGTGCCTCACAAATAAGAGTGAAAAAGGTAGAAAAGAGAGCCTCCAAAATATGAGAGATACGGAAGCCATGCAAACTAGACTATTTTTCAAAACAAATTATGAATTATCTTTTCTCCCAGAAGGTATCAGACAGAAGATTCACCAGAAAGTTCAAGACAATTTCTATTGAAAAGCTAAAGACATGCAACAGATACTCAATGAAATCCAAAAGGGTGAAAGAAGATGCAGGGGAGTATCTATAGACCAGGTGATACATTATGCCAATACCGATCGATGCATCAACAATGGTATTTGCAACATCATGGATCTCTCACAACCAAAATGTCAATGTGAGTTAGCCTATAGCATCTACAGACTAAATATTCAATTAGGGCAAGTAAAGACGGAAAAACTCCTAGGAACAGATTATAGTTGGAAAGACTTCTAAGATATGGGATTTGTTTCAAAAATAATCGTTAGCCATCCAGATCATGCAGAATTACTCCCAGATTCCTTAGCATTACCAGTTTCAGAAGCTTTCATAGGAAAAAGGCCACAGCTCAAGATAGAATTCGATTCCATAATAGCAGAATACATAAAAGGAGTATGGTATCCTACAAAGCACAGTGCATGGATTACACACAGACTAGTCCATCCCCTACATCCAGATAGAGAAGAAAGGGGGGTAATTTGTGACAGAGAAATCCCAAGACAAATCAGGCACTTGAGAGCAAAAACCATAGCGTATGAATTCAACTGGCAAAAATACAGTGGAAATAGATTCAGATTAGCCACAGAAACTGAAATCTATAGAGTCTATGTAGACAAAGAAATTAATTGTAAAGTCCCAAAATTTATCAGATCAGCCCATGAAGAATTAATTCAATATTATAGACAAAAGAAGATGGTAGAAGACAGAATAGTTTAGCAAGACATGGCAGAATGGGCAGAAGAATACACGCCATCAGACCTACTGAGACACATGGGAGATGAAGGCATACAAAACCTCGACAACATGAGCGACTAGAGACTTAAAAAAAAAAAAAAGAGGCTCCCTCAAATCCCAAACATCGGATCCTCCAAGGCTTCACAAAAAAGACAGCACTAGACGCCAAGCATCAGCGATTCGTGACAAGATTTCTACAGTAAAGATTCCTGCCAACAACAGTACGGTCCTGACAGATTCGTGACAAAGAATTCTACAGTAAAGATTCCTTACATCAACAGTGCAGATTCGAGACAAGACACTAACAGTGAAGATTCCTGACAGGGACAAGATGTCAACAGTGAAGACTCATGACAAGGCTTCTACAGCAAGATTCTCAGGAGGCTTCTCGTGCAAGGCTTCTCGTCTATAAAAGGAGGCTTCCGAAGGATGAGAAGGACATCGGCAATTCGGCAAAAACATCAGCAAGCTTCTCCAACACCTTTTAAGTCCCTCAACGCCTTCTTCTTCATCACCATCCTCTCTTTCCCTCTCATCCTCCCCCATCCGTCTTGCTTGGTTTATGCCTGCCGATCAGACCACCAACAACTTGTAGTTCTCCACCACCTATATGTATAATTAAGTGTGTCTGAGTGTATTTCTCTTTGTACTTTCTTCTGCTTCTGCTTCAACTTTGTGACAGTAGTAGTAGAGAGTAGCTTAATCCTGGTATCAGAGCCCGGGGGGACGTTCCTTTTTGGGCGGTAGGAGTCTGCAGTCTGTACAAGAGTCACCGGTGTGATGGCTACTGTTCCGGTATGTACTATTTGTTTCTGAATTTTTAAAAACTGTCTGTATTTGTTTCTGTGTAAGTTTCTGTATTCGTAGAAAAAACCATAAAAAATTAAAAGATGTTACTGTAGCAAAATCCAAAAAAATCAAGTAAAAATCAGAAAAATTTGGGGAAGGATTTATAGCTTACATAGCACTTACATGGTATCAAATAGACTATAATCTTGACCTATATTTTCTCACAACCTTTATCAACACTGTCCTAGTTACACTCTAAGTGTCCCTTACTAGAGTTGAGTAATCTTAAAGCCCAGATTTCTAAAGTAATCCCTTTGTTGCCGCGGATAGGCGTTTTGTAGGGTGATCCTTAGGAGACGGTTTTAGGCACCATAGGCTACTCAGGGCTAGTTATCCACTAACATCTTAGATGGCTACCGGCATATTGTGCAATTGCGAGATTTGTAGAGCAAGTTGTAGTAAATATGACGCCATGTATAATGATATATATGATATGATGAACACCCCAAGATATTCCAAAAAAAAATTTGAGGAGGTAGTTCTCCGAATAGAAAAATTAAATGAACAGGGCAAAAATCCCAACTTAACTCTAGAAGCCAGAAAAGATCTGACCCAACAACTCAAAGAAATCCAAAAAAAATTTAAGGGACTATTAAGTCATTTTGGATATAATCCTAGTCAAGAAAAGATTGAACCCGATATCATAAGCAAAACTAAAGAGGACGAAAAGGAAAATAACGATGATAATCCAGATAAACAAGAAGGTAGTAAAGAGGAAACAACAAAACCAGTAAACAGTACAATTAGGGATAAAGAAAAGATGGAGGAAGAAAATAATTACCAAATTAATAATGTAGAAAGAACAGTTGAAGAGGTGATCCTAAACTCCGAAGAACTCCCTAACGGGAAAAAAAAGTGTACGATAGAAAACAATGAAGTAGTACGAGAAATAAAGGAAGCAGTAAGAAGGATAGATCATATTGGCAGTCTAGGAATTAGTCCAAGACAACCAATTAACACGATGCAAACCAAGGAAATATACTCCAGACAAGAATACAACTCGATACCTGAAATAATTAATTACCGGAAAGAAATGTATAAGGATCAAAATAGCACTACTCAAGAAAAAGACTATCAGACCAGTAGGATAAAAGAGACATACCTCCGGCATAAAGATTTGTTACACTATTTTAGGTTTAACCCTGGGACATACAACCTATTCGAACATCAAAACAAGAGTAAAATGTACAGGTGATGAGTACAGGACAGAATCAAACGAAAATGTCAGATCTAATAAAAGGTTAATACATGTTGGGAAAATACTTAAAACACCAAGTAACTCGAATAAGTTACAAATAAAGTGAAATACAAGGAATAATAACTCGAAGAACATACCACAGAATAAAATCCATATGAAACTATTTAACAAATACTTTGAGATTGGGCAAAAGGTCACAACACTCACAGAGAATAAGGAAACACAGAATCAGAAAAGATTTGCAAATCACATAACAGGAACCCTTCAAAAAAATATAAATATTTTTCACCTTAAACCAATCATATATACAAAAACACGTAATGAATATTTTTTCCATAAAAAATTAAGAAGAATAATAGAAAAGAGAACAATAGAATCAAACAGAGAATTCAATTGTAAAATTCCAGGAATAACCAATGCATATCGACTATACTGTACAGCAATTAATAAATTAGTATTAAAGAAAAGGAAATTATGTGAATGGACGAAATTTATAGGACCTAAATACGGACCAAAATTTGAGCATGTAATTACACAAAAATTATCTATACTAATTCTTTGGTATTTAAATTTGCAGATAAATTCCAGAGAGTTCATGAGGTTTGGAGATATATATCTCAAGCAGTACGTCACTCAGAGTAAAGAGTCATTCAGAATCACTGAATTTCAGGTAGATTTAGTGCAACAATGTCGATTAGATAATTTGTGGAATCTAAGACTAGATCAGCCAAAAGAGAAGGTTAAAGTAATCTAAGCATTAGCTGATTATTTTAAAGGTATTAACCAGACACCCCAGTCTCGGAGTTTTATATGCTACGTCATACTTAGAGGTCATCAAGTAGGAATTTATAAAAATTGGAATACAATTAGAAGATTAGTCTCAAAGTTTGATAATCCAGTGTTTAAAGGATTTTATAATGTTAAAGAAGCTATAGAATATGCAAGAAATAATATTCCGACCTACTGGCATTTCGACGAAAGCCTTAAAGAGTTTATGTCACAAGAAAGTCAACCGAGTACAAGTAAGCTAGAATTATCAACAGAGTGTAGAGATTATCGAGTTATTATGAAGCACTTTTAAAATCTAAAAATACAAAAGGAAAGATTGGTTAAAAATCTCTATCAACAAACACAGTTAGCTGTGAACTTCCAGAAAGAGAAGGAGTGCCTAAAAAATACGAGAGAAGAGGAAAGAAAGGAGTGCCTCACAAATAAGAGTGAAAAAGGTAGAAAAGAGAGCCTCCAAAATATGAGAGATACGGAAGCCATGCAAGCCAGACTATTTTTCAAAACAAATGATGAATTATCTTTTCTCCCAGAAGATATCAGACAGAAGATTCACTAAAAAGTTCAAGACAATTTCTATCGAAAAGCCAAAGACATGCAACAGATACTCAATGAAATCCAAAAGGGTGAATGAAGATGCAGGGGAGTATCTGTAGACCATGTGATACATTATGCCAATACCGATAGATGCATCAACAATGGTATCTGCAACATCATGGATCTCTCACAACCAAAATGTCAATGTGAGTTAGCCTATAGCATTTACAGACTAAATATTCAATTAGGGCAAGTAAAGACGAAAAAACTCCAAGGAACAAATTATAGTTGGAAAGACTTCTTAGATATGGGATTTGTTTCACAAATAATCGTTATCCATCCAGATCATGCAGAATTACTCCCAGATTCCTTAGCATTTCCAGTTTCAGAAGCTTTCATATGAAAATGGCCACAGTTCAAGATAGAATTCGATTCCATAATAGCAGAATGCATAAAAGGAGTATGGTATCCTACATAGCACAGTGCATGGATTACACACAGACTAGCCCATCCCCTACATCCAGATAGAGAAGAAAGGGGGGTAATTTGTGACAGAGAAATCCCAAGACAAATCAGGCACTGGGAGCAAAAACCATAGCGTATGAATTCAACTGGCAAAAATACAGTGGAAATAGATTCAGATTAGCCACAGAAACTGAAATCTACAGAGTCTATGTAGACAAAGAAATTAATTGTAAAGTCCCAATATATTTCAGATCAGCCCATGAAGAATTAATTCAATATTATAGACAAAAGAAGATGGTAGAAGACAGAATACTTCAGCAAGACATGGCAGAATGGGCAGAAGAATACACGCCATCAGACCTACTAAGACACATGGGAGATGAAGGCATACAAAACCTCGACAACATGAGCGACTAGAGACTTAAAAAAAAAGAAAAAAGGAGGCTCCCTCAAATCCCAAACATCGGATCCTCCAAGGCTTCACAAAGAAGACAGCACTAGACGACAAGCATCAGGGATTCGTGACAAGACTTCTACAGTAAAGATTCCTGCCAACTACGGTCCTAACAGATTCGTGACAAAGAATTCTACAGTAAAGATTCCCGACATCAACAGTGCAGATTCGAGACAAGACACCAACAGTGAAGATTCCTGACAGGGACAAGACGTCAACAGTGAAGACTCATGACAAGGCTTCTACAGCAAGATTCTCATGAGGCTTTTCATGCAAGGCTTCTCGTCTATAAAAGGAGGCTTCCGAAGGATGAGAAGGACATCGGCAATTCGGCAAAAACATCAGCAAGCTTCTCCAACACCTTTTAAGTCCCTCAACGCCTTCTTCTTCATCACCATCCTCTCTTTCCCTCTCATCCTCCCCCATCCGTCTTGCCTGGTTTATGCCTGCCGATCAGACCACCAACAACTTGTAGTTCTCCACCACCTATATGTATAATTAAGTGTGTCTGAGTGTATTTCCTTTTGTACTTTCTTCTTCTGCTGCTTCAGCTTTGTGACAGTAGTAGTAGTGAGTAGCTTAATCCTGGTATCTTTTCTCCCAGAAGATATCAGACAGAAGATTCACCAGAAAGTTCAAGACAATTTCTATCGAAAAGCCAAAGACATGCAACAGATACTCAATGAAATTTAAAAATTGTTTCTCTTCCGACCACATCTCCTAATTTTATATTATCTAGTTCTGATATTGTGGGTGTGATTGGACCTAAATCTTCATTCATCATGAAAACTAGTTCGTCATCCGAGTCATCCTCGACCTCAAGTTCATAAAGTATTAATCTGTTGGCGTGATTTCTTCACCCAAACAGATTTCAAGCTCCTGTTCCTCCATATATTTTATCATTTTTGAGCATTCTTTCCTCTCCTAGGACAATCCCTAGCAAAATGTCCCTCTTCATCGCATACAAAGCATCTGCAATTCTTTTTGTCCTTTTGTGCTGGGGGTTCTCTTTGTGTGGATGACTCATCTTTCTTTCTAACATATTTATTATTTCTGACAAACCCTCTACTTCTTGTCCATGGTTTCCATCGAAATCTTTTTCTAAGTGGTGATTTTGCCTTTTTCTCACTTCCTATTTTTCATTTTTTGCCAATTATTTTTTCGCAGCACCTTCTTCCTTTAGGGGAGTTACTTATTATGTTTTTCATTTTTTTGTAGGATTTTATATTAAGACAGTCGTCTTGTGTAATTTTAAGCGCATAGTATATTCGGTGCTCCAGATTATCCTTCTTCTCAATTCGCTTTAAGTAATCTGGGTATCCGTTTCTTGTTTTGGTATCCCATGGGCTAGGAAGTTTGTGGAAGAAAGGATCAAGCCAATTTTGTGCCTTATGCGCACTGATCCCTGTTATTTTAATTGAATATTTCATTGGTTCTAGTGGTATGGCATTTTCTCGACAAGAAGAGAATAGATAATAGGAGGTTCTCCATGCGATGCACGTTCCTTACTTAAAGAATTTGCATACAAGATAATTTTTCTAGACACTAACACAAAATAATATAACAAACTGTATTTTTCCATGTTTATAACTTTTTTTGTGATTTATTAAATATTAAAAATCTAACTATATTATGTAATTTAACAATTATTTATTTAATTTTTAAAAGGGTAAAGAAATAATAGGAATGTCAAGAATCGCAATTGTAATAACAAATTTGTTGTCTACAAATTAGACCATATAATTGAAATAATATTTCAACCAAAAAAATTAGCATGTTTAGTGAGTCCAAAAATAATTCATCCTGATTCATGAAGTTCTTATCTACTAATTAGGAATCGCGCGAAGCAATCTACACATAAAATTATAATATATTTGTTAAAAATTGTTTAACATGAATTTCGTTGATTTCTAGGAATTTTTCTAATATTCATAAAGCACTCAAAATTGATTTTAAGATTAAATAGCATTAGCAGGTCTGAGATTAAGAAATAGGTTTGAATATATCTTATTGGTCTATAAGATAGTGGGTGTTATTTTTCAATTTATTAGGATTGTTGGATAGTGGGTGAGCTAATTCTAGAATCTAATAAGATAAATCTAATCTAACTTAACGAAGATAATTTTACCAATCTCAATTAACAGATATGCAAGAGAAGAAAGAAGATGGAGGTTTCCTAATAAAGCTCTAACAAGGGGGTGACAACTTTGGCGAAGGGTGGTGTAACGGCAGTGGTCCGACAAGATGAGAGGGAGAAAAATTTTAGAAAAAGAGTGTAGAATTGAATTGAGAAGAGAGGCTGTGTTTATATAGTGTTGGATTTAGGAGTATCGAATGCAAAAGGTTTGAGGAGTTATAGAGTTTAAAGAATTTGAGGAGATATGGAATTTGGAGGATTAGAGAAGTTATAGGATATAAGATTGAGGGAATTAAAGAGGATGTGGGTATTTATTTATTTATTTAAAAAATTAAAAATGAGGAATTAAATTGGAGGTTTCAAATGGTTAATTCATGGATAAGATACAAGATCAGGGATTAGAGAAATAAATGAGTTGGGAGGCTATAGAAGATTTAAGATGAATAGTTAAATTTCTTTATATTTATTTAGTTAGTTAGTTAGTTATGGCTAATAAAAATTAAGGATTATTACATTCTACCTCTTAAAAAAATAATTTCGTCCTCGAAATTAAATAAGGGTTAGAATAAAACCGAAAGTCTTAGTCAAAATGGAATAGATACCACTCACAGATATTGTCTTCCCATTTCTATGTTGCTTCTTTAGGTGATCGATGATTCCACCAAACTAAAACGAAAGGGATGGTTTTTCTTAAAAATTTTCTTTTGTCGGTCAATAATACCTACTAGTTGTTCTTGATAGGAGAGATTTGGCCTGAGCTCTAAATCTTAATAATCTAGGACATGACTATCATCCTGAACATATCGTTTGAGTTGGGCTATGTGAAACACATCATGAACATCGATGGGAAAAGTGCTACACAACATGAAAATTTTCAACTCTTTCCATAATGTTAAAAGGACCAATAAATCTTAGGCTGAGTTTTCCTTGAGAACCGAAAAGGATAATGCTTTTAGATGGTAATATCATCAAGAACACTAAATCTTCAATTTGAAATTCTAAAAAGCTTTGATGACTATTCGCCCATTTCTTCCGCTTGTCTTGATTGGCCTTCAAGTGCTTGCGGATTAGATAAATATTATCCACTATTTGAGTAATCATCTCTAGGCTTAAAAGTTTCCTTTCTCCAATATCATCCCAATAGGCTGGTGATCGACAATTCTTCCAATATAATGGTTCAAATGGCGCCATCTTGATACTCGCTTGATAGCTATTATTGTAAAAAAATTCAACAAAATGAAAGTGATCTTACCAAGACCTACCAAAATCTAGCATACATGCTATAGGCATATCCTCTAAGATCTAGATATGATTGTCTGTCAGTTTGGGGATGATAAGCATAGCTAAACTTAAGTTTGGATCCGAAACTTTCTTGCAAGCTCTTCCCAAAATGAGATCTAAATCAAATATGTGTATTTGATACAATACTGATTGGAACACTATAAAGTCGTACAATCTCATGCATGCATTTCCCCACCAATACTTCCATGAACTATCCAACACGAAATAAGATAAAATAAGCTAATTTCGTGAGACAGTCCATGATAATCCATACGGCAGTATTACCCCTAGGATTTCGCAGCAAAGGCCATAACAAAATCCATAGTAATTTCCTCCATGTCCATTTGGGTATTGGCAAAGGTTGCAAAAGTCCCAATAATCTTTGATGTTCTACCTTTACTTGTTGGTGCGCCAAACACTTGGACACAAATCGGGCAATTTCTCTCTTCATTTCGTGCCATCAAAAGTGTTGCTTCAAGTCTTGGTACATCTCGTGCCTTCTGGATGTACTGAATATGCTAAACTATGAGCTTCTAAAGAACTTATTAAATATCTTCCTTTGACACACAAAGTCTATTTTAAATCGAAGTGATCCTTTAGCATGAATGTTTAAGTCTAACATCTGTCTAGATTCAACTTCACTTTGAAATTTTTGTACCTTGAGGTCGTCTTTCTGGTCTTCTTTGATCTTCTCAATTATTGATGATTGGAGTTGCAAGGTTATAAATTGCACTTCTAATCCTGGCAAGATAATTTCCATGTGTAGCCTCCATATCTCTTCGAACAACTTTTTTTGTTGGGTAAGGAACATCGCCATTGGTTTTCAACTCAAAGCGTCAGGAACATGTTTTACCGGAATGGTATTGTAAATTGTGTCATAGTCTGTCATCAGTTTCAACCACCTTCATTGCCTCATGTTGAGCTCCTTCTGAGTGAAGATATACTTAAGACTCCAATGATCGATATAGATATCCACATGATTTTTGAGTATATAGTGTCTTCAAATCTTTAAGGTAAAAATGACTGCTGCTAGTTCCAAGTCATGCATTGTGTAGTTCTTCTCATGAGGCTTCAATTGACGAGATGCATAAGCAATCACTCACCCATGTTGCATTAGCACACATCCCAGTCCTCTTCCAGATACATCACTAAATAACAACCATTCCACCTGTTCCATCTACAATCGCCAAAATTGGTGCAGAAGTAAGTCGATTCTTCAACTCTTCGAAAGCTACATTGCATTCACTTGACCACAGAAACTTCTCATCCTTCTTCATCAACATGGCCAAGGGTGCTATGGTTTTTGAGAAATCTTTGACAAACTTTTGAAGTAACTAGCCAATCCAAGGAAGCGCCCAGTTTTTGACACATTTTTCGAGATAGGCTAGTCTTTTACTACTTTGATCTTACGTGGATCGATCGAGATTCCTTCTTTGGAGATGACATGTCCTAGAAAAGATATACTTTTTAGCCAAAACTCAGACTTACTAAGTTTGTCGTAGAGTTTCTCTTTTCAAAGAGTCTCTAACAAACAACAACTAAGCCTTTTATCCCAAGTATTTGGGGTAGGATACATGAACCAAAAAATGAATCACGTCGGATCGATCACTTTGATAGTCCTTCTCTATTCATTTCTATCAAGTAATATCTCCTCATTTAAACCTCTAGAATCCATATCTTTTTGTATCACCTCCATCTATGTTTTCTTCGATTTTTCCTTTGTTCTTTTAAATTGTCCTACATTGATAAACTCCCCTCGTCGAACTGGTGTATTTGTAGGCCTACGTTACACATGACCAAACCATTGTAAGCGATTTTCTCGCATCTTCTAATCAATGGGAGCTACACCTACCATCGATGTTCCATATGCTCTAAAGAGTCTCAACACAATCCTCAAATTTTCAATATGCTCTTCCACAATGAACATGACCACGAATTTGTCAAGGTATGGAGCAAACACTTAGTTTATCAAATTCATAAATAAAGCCGGTACATTCGTCACTCCAAATGGCATTACTAGAAATTCATAATGGCGATATCAAGGTCGGAGAACAGTCTTCTGAATATCTTCTTTCTTGACTCTTACTTGATGATATCCTGACTCTAGATCAAACTTAGAGAAAATTTTAGCTCCCCAAGTTGATCGAACAAGTCAACAATTCTATGCAAAGGATATTTGTTCTGGATTGTGACTTGATTCGATCCTTAGTAGTTGATTCAAAATCTCTTACTCCCATTTTTCTTTCCGGTAAGTAAAATTGGTGCTCCTGTGGTGGGTCTAATGAATCATTGATCTTCAAGCTCCATCAATTGATACTTTACTTCTACCAATTTTGCTAGTCCTATTCGTTATCGTGCTTTAGATATAGGTGTCGCACTAAGAATAAGATCAACAAAATATTCTACCGCTCTCTCAGGAGGTAATCTGATAAATTTATCTATGAATACATTAAGATATTCTAACACTACTAGAATGTCTTTATCTCTTTTGTCCACCATAGCAAAGATTTCACTTGTTGATCAAGCTCTAAAATCTGCGGACTCCAGTGTCTTACTACCTCCAAGAAAATCGAATTCAAGGTGATTGGGAATCCAAAATATGACACTCTTCTTTTGGCAGTTGATTAGTGTTATATTTTGCAAATTTTCTCCCATATTTTGTCTATTTTTGTATATAAATATTTACTACTCAAGTATATCTAGTATGTTTTTATAGGTAACAAAGGATTTATAAGGAAGAGAACAAGAAGAAGAAGCAAATTTGTAAAGAATATGAGCAAAAAAAGTCAATTAAGATGAAGATAGAAACTCAAGTATAGCAGCAGCAATTTCAAGGGAATTTTCGGCCATGATAAACCTTGAATTGGAACATTTTATGTAGGAGAAATTTGTATATCTCGGAATTATCTTTGAAAAGAGCCCAAGAACAACTCAATCCGATTTTGTATACAAATGTTATGGCCATTTTACTGAAGTACTATAGAATGAAAAATCTTATCCAGTAGGCTAAGGGTGTGCTAAACTTAATTTTGGATTTTGGCCTGAAAATCGTAATTTGAGCCATCTAATCTCAACCATTGCTTTCTAATACTTGTGGATTGAATTAGAATTATATATCTTGAGATTAGTTTGTGTTGGATTAGTATTATATCATTTGTACTGAGTTTGACTAGGAGTAGGATTGTGTTTTGATTATACATACCCCATGAATCCTTGTAAATTAAGAGGAGCTTTTTAGATGTAATTGCTTACACCTGATGATCAATAAAAATTAGGTTTTGTAAAAAGAATGACGGCCACCATACCGCCCTCCAGAGATATCTTAATTGTGTTCAAGTGCTTTCTAGTTAGTTGAGATATTTTTCTTTACTTTGTTGATAGATTTACTAGCTTTCTAGTGTAGATTTTTAATTGTTTTTTAGGAAAAATAGGATTTTTAGTTGCTTTGATGAATAAAAATAGGATCTTATTAATTAGAAGTATGAGTAACTAATCCATTTAGTCCTACGATATAGATGAAATTAGAGATCAATCTCATATTAATCTAGTTGTGTAATTTCTAAAATTAAAATAAAGAAGATATGATTTTTCTATAAACAATAAAAATACAAGAACTTGTAGACTAGAACTTTGATAGGTTATACTTAATTTAAGTATTTTGATAGCCTACACTTAGGGTTTGGGGTTGTTGATTTTTATTCGTTTTATTGAATTAATCTAATGATTTAGTTTATTTCTATTCAAAAGTAATTTCTTAGATGGATTATACTTGCTCACCACTTAGTAGTCCATACTTAGGATGTTTTAAGTAGGAATGCAAGAAAGAAGATGAAATAGATAATATTTGGTTGTGGACTAGTGGATTCCATATCCTAAGCTAATTAGAATTGCAAATCATCAACTTAGACTTATAGTTAGTTCATTAGAATAATAGAATAAGTAAGATCACAAAACACTCTAGATCTCTATAGGAACGACATGTAAAGCACCACAACCGACATTGTACGCTCTTAGTAAATTTATAACATCAAGTTTTTAGCGTCATTGCTGTGAATAGACGGTATTTTCCTACTTTTTTTAACATTTTACTGGTTAATAGTATGTGTTGAGTTCGTAGGGACCTGAAAGTTCAGATATAGGAAACTAAAAAGTATGAGAGAAACCTTAGGAGTACACTGCAAAAAACAGGGAACCAAACTCCCTAATTTTGCTGCCAAACAGCGACAATTGCCACAATTTGGCGGCAACTCTGGTGAGATTTTTCCTATTTTTCCCCAATTCTGTTTTTTGGGTCTTTAGTTGTTTAAAAAAAATTAAAAATAAAAAAAATAGAAACAGTAGGATCACGTTTTTTTTCTTTGATCATATCTTCCACCGTTTCATTTTACCACAACCCACTTCTTGCATTAGTCTAGAAAACTCACGCATCCACTCATGGTCGTTGGTTCTTAACACATTAGACCCATGATTAATTTGGTCGACTAGTAAGATCAAATTTATTCATAGGAGCCAAGATGGACCAACCGATCCCGATCCTTCAAGATCAATATTACACGTTGCGCACATCACTACTATCATGCATCAAACTTCCACCCACAACGAATAATCATTATGAACTACAACCATAGTACATTGGCATGCTTCATAAGTTCGTTCTGATTCTGAGAATGCGTATCTCTTTATCAGTGAATTTCAGGAAGTGTGCTTAATGATTAAATAACAACATTTGTCGGAGGAAGCAATTTAGCTCTGCTTCATTCCATTCGCTCTCAAAGATAATGCCAAGTAGTGATTGTACGGTATGCCTACTGATTCAATCAATAATTGGAATAAATTTGTTACAGTTTTTCTCAAGAAGTATCATCCCACACACAAGACGGCAAAAATTTGAAATTAAATTAATTAATCCGCCAAGTGCCGAGAGAACCCTTCTGTAAATACTTGGAACGATTCAAACATTTATTAGCTCAGTGCCCCTACCATGTGATAGAAAAGTAGCAGTTGTATCAAATCGTGTACGAAGGACTCAATTACACATCCAAAACTCTTCTTGAGTCCATATGTCAGGGGGGTTTATAAGAAAGAATGAGGATGAAGTATGTAACTTCCTTGAGGACCTATCGTAGAAAACTATGCAGTGGGAGTCTCGCTGGAAAACCGAATGCATCAACTTCTTTGCATATGGATAGGATCCATAGTGTCGATAGCTCTGTAATGGCTGAAACTAAGATTGCAGCCCTTATAAAGATAATTGAGGCATTGGAGACTTCCAGTGCTCCATAGGTGGGTCAAGTCAATCAAATTCAAGTTCCCACGTACTTTAGCTATGGAACTCCATGCCATGTTATGGAGGATTGTTCATTATTAATGAATCCCATGGATCAAACATCTAAGCAGGCTAACATCTTGTATCAATTACCCATGAATAATCCTTACGCTCCTACATATTATCTGGGCTGGAGGAACCATCCAAATCTCTCATGGGTTCAGGGGCAATATCTGGGAGCTCCCAACCCTAACATGCAGCCTCCACCGAATGGTCAGTTCCTGAGACCTAATGTGGATGTATATCAATACCCAAATAGTACGAATCAAGGGAAAATCTGAATAGACCACCTACACACAATCAATCATATCCACATCAGGGGCCTAACATTGATTATGATGAAAGGAATGTGGAGAATCTTTCCAAGACAACATCCAATTTAGACACGCAAATGCAAAATTTAATAAAAGTGTCTACTAACTTTGTACAATGGACAGACAAACAACTTCTTACAAGTTCTCAGTTGATCAAGAATATAGGACAACAGGATGGACAGTTAGCCATACAGTTGAGTGAGTGGGGGTCGGGAACCTTTCCAAGCCAACTAACAATGAACCCCAACTCTAACTCATCTCAGTCTGTTTCATCCCATGTTCACCAATGCAATGCCATTCATATGCTCAGTCCTGGCAAGTAAGTAGACAATAATATAGCCATGCCTCCTGATCTCACTCCTACTATTTTGCAGGCTACACAATCTTTTCCATCTCTTTCTCCGCATCCAACTCTGCCACCTCCATTACCATCACATGCTCATTTGGAAGAACCTGAGGAAACCTTCGCCTCCAGTAGAGAATACGTTTGAAATATTTTAGTAGGTGATATTCCACTCCTTGATATTATACAACAGGTTTCCGCTTATGCTAAGTTTCTTAAGGATTTGTGTACTAAGAAATGAGCAACAAATATTTCTGAGAAAGTTTTTCTTGCTATAAATGTATTACAAATCTTCTCTAACTCCTTACCTATTAGATACAAAGATTCAGGTTCCCCCACACTCTCATGCACTATTGGGAACACTACATTTAATAAGGCACGGCTTGATCTAGGGGCAAGTGTCAACTTGCTTCCTTACACTATTTATTAGCAACTTGGGTTAGCAAAACTTCAACTTACCAAGGTCACATTATAGCTAGCTGATCGTTCGATTAAGAAACTACTTGGTATGGTTGAAAATGTGCTCATCAAGGCCGGGGAGTTCATCTTTCTTGTAGACTTTATTGTTTTAGAAACTAAACCAATTTCTAATCCACGGAATCAAATTCTTATTATCTTGGGCAGACCATTCCTTACAACTTCAAATTCAATAATTGATTGCAGGAGTGGCCTTATAAAGGTATCATTTTGGAATATGACTGTGGTATTGAACATATTTAGTATGGATGACTACACAACGAGCTCTCTCATTAAGGTAAGTATGGTTCATATTTTGCACTCTCATTCATCCTCTTGCGCTAAGATGAATCCTCATTTGAGCAAATTTTCGAAGATTAGGTTATGTTATTAGACGAATTGGCATATACTAACTCTACGTATAATGACTCTTGTGCAAGTGTGTCATTCATTTATGAGTAAATCTTTGAGGATTTGTTTGTAGATGAGCTCGCATTACTTCGTGACTTAGAATGGCTACCACACTTCACATTTGCTTCACTTAATCATGTTGCACTCTTCACACCTCACGATATTCGTACTTGTGTGCTTGTTACTAATGATGATTGGCAGGTTTATAATGAAAAATACTTTAATCCAATTATTAATGCTTATATGCGGACAAAGAAAAAGCGAGGATAACATAAGAAACAAAAAGGTAATTTCATAACTTATAGGAGAATAATGAGACATAACAATATACCCACTTCACATTTAAAATGCTCACACTATGAAAGTAGGAAATGATCTAGAAGTCATAACCGCTTTCCATGCGTTAATAAGGTAACGATATTGAGATTGTGATCTTTCACGACTCTCATTACTTGTATACTATTTATATAATAGTTTTCATACTTATTTTACCACCCTTGGTTTGTGTATGAGAGCATACACGAGTTTAGGTATGGGGAGTTGGTTAGAAGATTTTTTGTGTTTTTATAGGATTTTAGATTTTTTTTAGAAATTTTATTCTGTTTTTAGATTTTTGGCTTTATTTATTTTACACTTTGGGTAGTTTTTATAGTATTAAAAAATTGAAAGTAAAAATGTAATATATATATATATATATATATATATATATATATATATATATATATATATATATATATTCTTCAAGAAATCAAGCTAATTATAAATAAAAGAATAAATTTAGATTTGAAATTTGATAGGAGAGTGGATTGGATAATACACTTAGAATTTTATGAAAAATGTTAAAATTCATAAAATAAATAACGTAAGTAGTAATTTTGAGATAAGTGTACATCTATTTTTTACTTCAAAATAGTTTATTAGGTTGAGGATAAAACTGTTAATGACTGAGTAGTCTTTTCTATCTAAGCAAGAAAAAAGTAATAAAGGGGTAAGCCTAGTATTTAAGGCAATTGTAATGCCTCCGTTTTTCAACTGTTTCCCAAAATGGAGGTCGCTACTTAATACATGCAGTAGACAACCCAACAGTCATAGGATCTTGGAATAACCGTAACTGCTACCATAATTAGATGAATAAATAACACGTCTGAAACTGAAAAAATTTTATTTATACAAAGAGATAGCTACATAAGATGGCATACTGTTCCGAAAATGAACACAAAAAAGAAAAACAGTATCCAAACAAAAAGAAATATAAACAAATATATACAAAGGATCGCTAGAAGGTATTTCACTTGTCTATTATCGCTTAGTCTGGTAAATGAAGTACGGGTCTTTAGTTAGAGCTGCTTCTCCTTCTTCGCTTTTCTAAACCTGGGTTCGAAACCCAGGGGATTAAACCCGACAAGTAACACAAAAAAATATATATGTACTACCACAATACTATAGATTAAGTATGCAATTAAATCGTGATAGTGTTAAATATGTCACGTGAATAATGAAAAATAGAATAAGTAAGATTGTGCATGTCATTTGCAATAGTAGATAAATATCTTGTAAAAATGTCAAGTTTAGGTTATGTCCTTATTAGTATTTGAAACCAAATGATGGATAAGATAGCATAATTTTCTGCATCGTATAAGTACCCGTGCATACTCGGGACCCAACCTCAATATTCATGGCATTGAAGCATGACATGCTGCTAGACACTGCAATCAATTTTCATACTATATTACAGTAACGGACATGCCACTCGGGGTATCAATTATCAATTGGTGATCCAGTAATCAACCAGGCCGCTGCAATAAAAGAATCCTGATATTAATTAAGAATTTGGCCAATAAGTTCCTTATACAATACACTACTTATCCATCATATAGTTTCCCCTAGTCTCCATATTATTAATACACGATATACATAAATTAATGGTAACACATAGT